>JAJKFL010000010.1:8766584-9234084 GCA_021186555.1 Reticulitermes speratus | reverse complement strand
ATATTGGTTTTGAAACGACTTGTTTTAAGCGATATTTGCCTAAACTCTTCTAACGTAAAGGAGAGGGAGGAAGGAAGAGGAATGGAATGGAATGATGATTGGACGGACAAATAAAGGAGCTGGTAAAAGGAATACGGGAGAAGACGGAGAAGGATTTTATGAGAGACTTCCTATTGAATTTCCAGTTGGCATTACACTAGTGTTTCCTTTGTAAAAATAAACATGGAATTATAGTAGGAGATGAGAAAAGCGTACTTGAATTGTGGGCGGATTACTTCAAAGAATTGCTTACTGTTCTTAGGTAAGGGAATTATGCCAGAAGACAAGGCCTGTTTTTGACAAGAGCAGGATATTATAGCTCATTCCAAACAAGAAGTCTCAGCTATCTTAAGGTGGAGGTAGGATGCTGTGGAGAAACGTCCATATAGTGACGTCATAGTCCATATAGGGTTGCACAATAAGCCTCAAGGCTGCGGTGAGTCCGTAGCATCTGCTGCGGGGCCCTTCACCCCCAAAAAATACCCCTATGAGGAAGATGGTGAGGTTTTTTCTGCTTTTCCATTTTAATGGAGCACCGGTGGAATGAAATTGACAAGGGAAAACCGAAGTACTCGGAGAGAAACCTGTCCCAGTGCCACTTTGTCCACCACAAATCCCACATGGGCCGACCTGGGATTTTTTTTCCGGGGTTTTTCCCCTTTGATCCATTTTTGTACTGTTTAAATCCTTTTCGTCCTTCATGTCACTTTACGTTCCATGCTACCGTCCTTATACAACAAACACAACACAAACATCCATGGCCCCGGTGGGATTCGAACCCACGATCCCAGTAAGCGAGCGGCCGAAGACCCACGCCTTAGACTGCACGGCCACTGGGGTCGGCTGGGATCAAACCCGGGCCTACGCGGTGAGAGGCCGGCGACTAACCGTCTGAGCCATGGCACGGCCTTAGCGATTTAGTTACTTGTTCTTCTCAGAATCTCTCTCAATCGCGTTATCCACGATTAGACTTTGTGATGTTCTTCATATACAAGTTTATTTCGAATATATAACGTGCGGGGGGACAGACGGATATGTTGCGACCTTTATGCGCTCCCTGTGTGCACTACGTATAAAATGCCTAATAGCATTAATTAGCTAATTCAGCGTCAGCAAATTCTCATGTTTTATTCGGATTCGACTTATGTGAGCTCTGGTCTATACGCTGCCGGTCCACAGACCGCGTCTGAAGCTGCATAAGTGCGTCTTTCGCAGCCATAACACAACGATTTATTTTGACAAGCACGACACGTACATCACTCGTGCACACAAGCATGAATTGTGCTCCTTTCTGGCGCCTTAGCTTGCCTGCAGTGCAAGTGAACTTCTCTTCGAAACTAAACCTTGCTATAGTTCTTTGAGGATTGCTTATGTTTTTAAATGGTCAATTATATATGATATCGATTATCCAAAAATACAAAGATTAAGATATACAGAACTATAATTTTGCCTGTTGTTTTGTATGGGTGTGAGACTTGGTCTGTCACACTGAGGGAGGAACATAGACTGAGGGTGTTCGAGAATAGGGTGCTGAGGGGGATATTTGGACCTAAGAGGTACGGGGTAACAGGGGAGTGGAGAAGACTACATAACGAGGAACTTAATGATCTGTACTCATCACCAAATATTATTCGGGGGATCAGATCGAGAAGAATCAGGTGGGCGGGGCATGTAGCACGTATGGGTGAGGGGAGAGGTGCATACAGGGTTTTGGTGGGGAGACCTGAGGGAAGGAGACCACTTGGAAGACCCAGGCGTAGATGGGAGGATAATATTAAAATGGATCTTCAAGAAGTGGGATGGGGGGCATGGACTGGATTGATATGGCTCAGGATAGGGACAGGTGGCGGGCTATTGTGAGTGCGGTAATGAACCTTCGGGTTCCATAAAACGCGGGGAATTTCTTGACTAGCTGACGACCTGTTAGCTTCTCAAGAAGGACTCTGCTCCATGGAGTAGTTAGTTAGTTAGTTAGTATCAAAATCTACTAAAATGGTATTCAAGTAATGTATGCATTCTGTGTTGGTTTTATTCATACTATTGCAGTAAGCTGTATTTTTTATTTTTAAGTGTGTTATTTAATGACACTGTCAGTTGCTGAGGTTATACAGCGTCGGTGGTAGATGAATGAATGAGCATGGAGCATTGGTGGAATGATACCGACAGGGGAAAACCGACGTACTGTGAGAAAAACCTGTTCCAGTGCCACTCTGTCTGCCACAAATCCCACACAGTCTGGACTGAGACAGCGTGGGCCTTCATGCTGCGAGGCTGACTGAGCCGTGGCGCGGCACAGAACCGTATTTCTATCAGAGTTACAAGTCACTTTGTGTCGAATACTTGTTTAGATTACAATATTTAAAGTACTGAAAACTTAACAGTCGTAAGTGCATTCAAAACATTAAATATATATACAGTCTCAACTATGAACATTACACACACCGCTTATATTACAGTATAACAGCATCTTTACTACAGTACTGTAAGTACTATTTATTGGCTGTATATTGCCGTGTATGGCGTTTTTTATGACGAATTTATGTGTTACGCCGTGGGCTGCTTCCAAATGTGGCCAACTTGTTAATCTATGTGTTTTGTTGTGACTGTTGAGGTGGTATTGATTACGGTCAGGCTGTCTTATTACTGTGCTCGGCCAGGGTGTTAAGTCTGGCTGAATGACAGTTCGACGACTGTGCACTTGCGGTCAGGCTGTCTTATTAACTGTGCTCGGCCAGTGTGGTTAAGTCTGTGGCTGAATGACAGTTCGACGTACTGGCACTTGCGGTTCAGGCCCCGTGCTTATTAACTGTGGCTCGGCCAGGTGTGGTTAAGTCTGTGGCTGAATGACAGTTCGACGGACTGGCACTTGCGGTCAGGTGTCTTATTAACTGTGCTCGGCCAGGTGTGGTTAAGTCTGTGGCTTGAATGACAGTTCGACGGACTGGCACTTGCGGTCAGGTGTCTTATTAACTGTGCTCGGCCAGGTGGTTAAGTCTGTGGCTGAATGACAGTTCGACGGACTGCACTTGCGGTCAGGCGCAGTGGCTGTTAACTTTGCAAATATGCAATCAGCGACAGTAAACATAGACAGGACCATATGTTAAATAAACACTATTTCAAGATTTTAGTACAAGACCGTTTAAAGCAGGTCATAAATAATGTACACAGTGACGCAAAGTCACGTGACACCGATTTTTAAAAACAAGGGCCGTAAATTGATAACTTCGTCTCCTTTGCCAACAATTCAGACGATAATTAGACAAGTGTGCAAGAAAGAAGCTTTGAGCATTTCAAATAGCCAATAAATGTAAGTAGTGTGACAGTAAAGTTTAATTAACATGTCTGTAGCGTAGTGGGCCGCGATAGCTCAGTCGGTATAGCGACTTGCTACCGGCTGGACGGTCCGGGGATCGAATGCCGATACCAGTGGCCGCGCGGTCTAAGGCGTGGGTCTACGGCCGCTCGCTTGCTGGGATTGTGGGTTCGAATCCCACCGGAGGCATGGGTGTTTGTGTTGTGTTTGTGTGGTTGTAAAGACGTAAGTGACATGAAGGGACACAAAAGGATTAAATTACAGTTCTCTCCTCCAAAACGTCCAGACCATCTCGGGGGTACCACCCAGCCTCCTATTCAGTGGGTACCGGGGTTCTTTCCTTGAGGTAAAGCGGCCAGGACGTGAAGTTAAGCACTCACCTCCACCTAAGCAATCCCATTACAGGTCTTGACAGGCTCTTAGGGTCCAGGAGGTCGAGGCTCCCAGATTTCTAGACAAGGTTGTCAGCCCTACGCACCGGCCGCCTTTACCTCCCCAGGAAAGATTCCTGGTACTCATTTCTGTTAGAGGCTGAGTCGACCCCAGGGCCCTAGTGCGACCGAAACGATTATGAAAAATTCCAGTGACACCTCGGAATCGAACCCGACGTCGTTTGTAGCGCAGTGCCTCAACCAACTGCGCCACCGCGTGTCCCCCATGGCGTGGTCAGGGAACTTGTCTAAAATCGATGCCAGTGCTAGACGGATACGTCACGATACGCCTCATGAAGCTGCTATCTGTTTCATTAGATACTCGCAATTGCGCTGTGAAAATCGAAGGTACCTGTGCCTGACATTATGATACTACCGAAACCAGTGTCTCTTCTTCAGCACAAAGTATTTATGCACTGTCAAAAACAGCCCTTTGGGCTTACACGTAATGCTTATTCTGTATGTATTTATGTCATTATTATTTGCATTTTTTTTCTTTTTTTTCCTATGGCTCAACAGCCCCTTTTCGGGTGCCTAGGCCTCCTGATTTCGAGGTTTCACGATCACACTCAGACACACCACAGTCGGTAGGACTCCTCTGGACGAGGGACCAGCTCGTCGCAGAGACCTCTACCTGACAACACACAACACTCACAACAGACAGACATCCATGCCCGCGGTGGTTTTTTTTTTTTTTTTTTTTTGCCTGTCCGGGGTTTTTTCCCTTTGATCCATTTTGTACTGTTTAAATCCTATCGTCCTTCATGTCACTTTACGTTCCATGCTACCGTCCTTACGACAAACACAACACAAACATCCATGCCTCCGTGGATTCGAACCCACGATCCTAGTAAGCGAGCGGCCGCAGACCCACGCCTTAGATCGCACGGCCACTGGGATCGGCTATTATTTGCATTTTGAATCTCATTAACACGGACGAAAATCGTTTAAAATTCGTCCTCAAATTTAGACTGCTTACTATGGACATCTTGCTTCACTGGAAGTTAGTGCCAGTTCGTGCTGTGTTACTTGATAGTTATAATCAGATTGTAAATGAAACAGCGTGCAGTAAACGTCCATATTTATTGGAATTGGCTTGCAGTCGGTATTGTGTACTGTACTGAATGAATACACGATGTAGGCCTTTATTAAAAATTTGATGTCTAACATCAAATATCGTTTTAAGTTTTAATTCACCGTGCATTTTATTATTTAAGATAAAACACCAACAAATGCACAAATTATAAGGTGCAAATTTGCTCCCTATATCATGATTTACCCTACGCGTTTCAGCTCCTCATGAGCCTTGCAAATTTGCTCCCTATATCATGATTTACCCTACGCGTTTCAGCTCCTCATGAGCTTGTAAAGCACCTTTTTATAATAGAGAAAATAACCCCTGATGATGGCTCATGAGGAGCTGAAACGCGTAGGGTAAATCATGATATAGAGAGCAAATTTGCACCTTATAATTTGTGCATTTGTTGGTGTTTTATCTTAAATATCAAATATCGTGTTTAATATTTGTTTTAAAATCGTGTTGTAATAGAGCACTGTGGACATTACAAGATAAAACATCCGATGTATATGTATATGTGTGTGTGTGTGTGTGTGTGATCGTAGAACTAAAAAATTTGGGCAAATTTTCATATACAGTAAAATGCAAGCGGGAAACAAAGTGAAACAAGACAGGCAATGTACGTATAACGTAACAATGAGGCGCGTTCCCGTAGCCATTGTTGCCGTGGAAAAGCAATAAGTATTACATATTGTGAGTGTGTGTCTGTAGCCTTAGTTATCCAGCATGCAAAGCGCATGCGCCGTATAATATTGTCATCTGTGACCTGTCTGGCTGTACCATATTCTTTCACATTATCCAATAAGCGGCATGACTTTCGGACAAAAGTTTTTGAACATAAAATGTGTGTTTTGATTTTCTCTACAACTTTTGTTCGAAACATTTCTCATTCTAAGAATAATTCAGCGAGATTTTATCACAAATGTACATAGGTCTCCATGTAAAGTACCGTTATTCTTGTCGGATTTTAATGAAACTTGAATTTTCTTGGCAGATTTTAGAAAAATGCTAAATTATCAAATTTCATGACAATCCGTCCAGTGGGAGCCGAGTTGTTCCATGCGGACGGACAGACATGAAAAAGCTAATAGTCGCTTTTCGCAATTTTGCGAACGCGCCTAATAATGGATGTATACTGGCAAAAGCCCGGTGTTACCATTCACATACTAAGATGTAAACGGAACTCCAATAACAAATTTGATTGATTCGATTTGATTTGTGTGTGTGTGTGTGTGTTTTCCAGGCGTACATCGAGAATTTTTCTTTGGCGGTGGAAAGGGGGGGGGGGTGCTGACGCTGAGGCTATACGTAATGTAAATTTGATTTTAAAAACAATGTTATCAAAATCGTAAGTGTAACTGTAACGTAACACTGATTTTAAAAACAATGTTATCAAAATCGTAAGTGTAACTGTAACGTAACACTGATTTTAAAAACAATGTTATCAAAATCGTAAGTGTAACTGTAACGTAACACTGATTTTAAAAACAATGTTATCAAAATCGTAAGTGTAACTGTAACGTAACACTGATTTTAAAAACAATGTTATCAAAATCGTAAGTGTAACTGTAACGTAACACTGATTTTAAAAACAATGTTATCAAAATCGTAAGTGTAACTGTAACGTAACACTCCTTGCAGCTGCATTTGAATACATACAAATATAACTACATGTTCCACGACGCAGTCACCTAATTTAAATCACAAGATGTAATTTTCTTGATTTGAGGGCGGGGGCTGCAGCCTGGCAGCCCCCCGCCCCTTGGGTGCACCTCTGGCGTTTTATAACTACAACGCATTGTTGTTTTTTTTACGTGGCACGATGGGTAATTTCGAGCAATATCACCATTGTTGTATTTCTGTATCATCATTATATGGCTTTATGTGGTGAACAGCTAACGTCTTTATTATCATACACAACGAGAAACAATCTTCTTAGAAAGCTTACGGGAAGTAGATGGGGAGCAAATCCTAACGTTCGCCGACTAACCGCACAAGCACTTTGTTTTTCAACTGCAGAATACGCATGTCCATTGTGGAATAGATCTGCCCACACCAAGCAAGTCGATACGGCGCTCAGCGAGATGTGTAGGATAGTGACAGGATGTATGAAAAACCAACGTCATTGCCAAACCTTTATAGAGCGGCAGGCTTCGCAGCTCCTACATCTCGTCGGAAGGCAGCTGAACACAGCGAAAATCAAGCAAACTGTCGATGAGCGACATGCACTTACGGAGCCAGAACACCACAGAGAAGATTAAAATCGCGGAATAGCTTCCTCGGAAGAGTGCAAGTCGAACCACCTGAAGACTTCCACCATACCCAGATTTGCCCTAGTGGCCACCTCCTTGATTTTAATACTTGGAAATCTCTTTACCGCATTAGAACAGGGATGGCACCAGTAAAAACAAATATGGTGAAATGGGGCAAAACAGACGCTGGCGACCTATATTGTGGCTGTGGAGAGGTACAAGATATGGAGTATCTTCTGTCATGCAAGGACTGCCCCCAGAAATGCACCCTCGAGGATTTATGGCTTGCAAATAAAAAAGGATTTGACGTAGCCCAGTACTGGGCAAAAAGTCTTTAACTTAACGGTCCAGACACGATAAAGTAAAGTAAAGTAAAGTAATCATACGCAAAACGCAAATAAAATTGGTTATCCACACTCATCTGTGGGAATACCAACCCACGGCACGAAAATATAAAGAGATGGTCAGAGGAGGAATTACATAATTATGAGGAACAAATAACTGTGGTGGTTGAGACTGAAGTGACTTGAATATTTGTGTATAAAGGCGAAATAGTAATGGAAGACTAGAAAAATTACACCGAGCGCAGTATTACAAGTTGTAGGCTCACCGCGGAGCCCCGAGTTCGAGGCCAGATTAGTTAATCTGGGATTTGTGGTGGGCAAAGTGACACTCGGACCAGCATTTTCTGTTACTAAGTGTATCCCGTCAGTATCATTCCACCTACGCTGCATATTCATATTTCATTCATCATCCGCCGACGCTATAAAATACTTGCAATTGACAGTGTCGTTAAACAAAGCATCCCTTTTTTATCTCTGCCAATATGTAGGCTTGTTATTCAAATAACGTAATTAGAGAGATGAAGTCACAAAGATTGATATCGATTAGACAACTAGTACACGTGGCTGCAAGCCAGTAAGGTATGACAACTTTTGATAAAAAGGACAGCTGTGGCGACATGTGTTCGAACTTTGTGTCAGCAGATTAGTTGTAAATGTGTAACTCAGAATTACCTGGCCCCAAATGCTCGGATGTCCGAATGACAGGCTTTTATGAGCTATCGGATTCCATTTTTTTTTCAATGGCTCGACAGCCCCTAAGGGGGCCTAGGCCGCCTCATTTTTCGAGGCTTCACGATCACACTTTTTTTTAGACACACCACACTCGGTAGGACTCCTCTGGACGAGGGATCAGCTCGTCGCACAGACCTCTACCTGACAACACACAACACTCACAAGAGACAGACATCCATGCCCCCGGTGGGATTTTTTTTTTCTGTCCCTTTTTTCCTTTGATCCATTTTTGTACTTTTTAAATCCTTCTGTCCTTCATATTCCATACTACTGTCCTTATACAACAAACACAACACAAACATCCATGCCTCCGGCGGGATTCGAACCCACAATCCCAGCAAGCGAACGGCCGCAGACCCACGCCTTAGACCGCGCGGCCACTGGGATATCGGATTCCATAAGAAGACAAAATTGTGGTCAGCTGATTAGCTAAATGTACACAAGAACTTGTGCCCATTGTACAGTATGTGTGTTGTACAGGTGTATGAACACTGCAGTTCGCAGCAGCGGGATCGAAGTAACTGAACACCTTAAAGCCTGCAGTTTGTATACGTGTAAATAATATTTTGAAATGTATTTCATACATCTTGTGGAGTTTCATGTGGGGGATAAGAGAAATGCAGACAGGGTTTTGGTTTGGGGAATCTCAAGGAAAGAGACCACTTTGAAGACCTGGGCTTCGATGGGAGGATACGGTTAAAATAGATCTTAAAAATGTAGGATGGTAGGGCGTGGGCTGGATTCATCTGGCTCAGGATAGAGACAAGTGACGGATTTTTGTGAATGAGGTAATGAACCTTTGAGTTCGATAAAATGCGGAGAATTCTTAACAAGCAGAGGAGCTATTAGCTTCTCAAAAACGACCCTGTTCTTTGGAGTTAGTTGTTTCCTACCTCACTGAAAACACTGTTTTTCCATCACAACGGCCAGCTGGTTAAATATGAGACTCATACGAGACACAAATACAGTGTGGGCCAATTGCAGAGCGTGTTATGATAAAGCAGGTGGTAAGCAAACTAACCGTTTTGATGTGAAGGATTAAGCAAATTGCAAGGATGTGTTTTTAGGCGTGTTCGCAAAATTGCGAAAAGCAACTATTAGCTTAGTTACGTCTGTCTGTCCGTCCGCATGGAACAACTCGGCTCCCACTGGACTGATTTTCATGAAATTTGATATTTGAGTAATTTTTCGGAAATCTGCCGAGAAAATTCAAATTTCATCAAAATCTAACAAGAATAACAGGTACTTTACATGAAGACCTATGTACGTTTATGATGATAGCTAGATAAATTCTTCTTAAAATGAGAAATGTTTCCGACAAAAGTTGTAGAGAAAATCGAAACAAACGTTTTAGATCAATAACTTTTTTTTTTCTTTTTCGAAAATCGTGCCGTTTATTAGACAGTGTGGAAAACTGCTCTAGGGCCATAGAGACCACAGATGAGAATGTAATACGGCGCATGCGCTTTGCAGGCTGGATAACTAAGGCAAGAATACAGACATACACTCAGAATATGTAATACTTATTGCGCATGCGCTTTGCATGCTAGATAACTAAGGCAAGAATACAGACATACACTCAGAATATGTAATACTTATTGCGCATGCGCTTTGCATGCTAGATAACTAAGGCAAGAATACAGACATACACTCAGAATATGTAATACTTATTGCGCATGCGCTCTGCATGCTAGATAACTAAGGCAAGAATACAGACATACTCGTACACTCAGAATATGTAATACTTATTGCGCATGCGCTTTTCAGGCTGGATAACTAAGGCAAGAATACAGACATACACTCAGAATATGTAATACTTATTGCTTTTCCACGACAACAGTGGTTACGCGAAAGCCCCTCGGTGTTACGTGTATACGTACGTCGCCTGTCTTTTTCGTTTTGGATTTGATGCATGCTGGATGGGCTACTTTCGGCGTGGCCTTCCGGCGCGCTATTTCTGTCCGTGCATTCATATGTATGGTGCAGTGTAACTGCCGACGAATATGTCAACAAAACACCTTCAGAAATAAAATTCTTCACTGTGACAGGTATATTTTTGTACCATATTTAAAAATAGTGTTGGAAATGGAACTTTTAATGAATCGGGATGAAATGTGAAGTATTTTTGGTTAATGTTTTGAATTACTGTGAAGTCGGGTTTTAAAATGAAATAACTGAAAATCTATCTTTTTTAGTGTCTTATGTAACGCCGCTGTCATTTGCTAAAATTGTATAGTGTGGTTAGTGTGTGGGTGAAATATGAGTAGCGAGCATTGGTGGAATGACACTGGCAGGGAAAAACGAAGTGCATGAGGAAAAACCGGTGCCAGTGCTGCTTGGTCCCACCACAAGACCCACATGGACTAACCCGGGATCGAACCCGGGCCTCCGCGGTGAGAGGCCGGCAACTAACCGCCTCAGCCATGTCACGAGCTGAAATTCAAGCTTCAGTTAATATTTTCAAATCATCCGATCTAGGGAGGGTAACGAGTGGTCCACGGACCCGTAATGACAGTGCATGTAGTAGCCTGTACTGCATAATTTTTTCTGAGAGCTCAGATTCAGAATGGTTACCATTTGTGCCACAGAATGTGGCAACATAACGTAGTGGTAGCACTGTAGAATTGTTCCCGTTTTGTTCTCAGCTATTTTTAAGGGCCCCGCAGCAGATGCTACGGGCGCACTGCAGCCTTGAAGCTTATTGTGCAACCCTGTTATGAAGATGATTAGTTTTTTTTTTCGTTTTTCGGTGTAATGGAACACCGGTGGAATGAAATTGTCAGGGGAAAACCGAAGTACTCGGGGAAAAACCTGTCCCAATGCCACTTTATCCACCATAAATCCCACATGGAGCCATGACTTTCTCAGCTATATTTCTAAGAGTCGTAACACATCCTTTGGTGTTCTCATTGTCCTGACAAAGTCCTGGGTTAGTGCCTTCGCTTTTCTGGGATGTTGTGCGGCATATGTTGGTATATAGTTACCGACGTTTCGGGACAACGTATCGGTTTTATTATCTTCAACGGTCAAGCAATCCAAGTTCTTTGATCCTCATTCCAGAATCCGTATTTTCTCACGATGGACGCACATCTTCCCATTCGACGTGTAGTTGAACGAGCTTCGTCAAAGGACACGAGAATCACTGAAATATTAAGAATCGATCATGTTAGCTTTCAGACTCAGTTGGCTCTCTAACACGTAAGTGCTGTATGGTTGCTATGAGAAAGACGTGGTAGGATGCGTCACAGCATGTATCAATCAATCAATCAATCAATCAATGTGAAGAGTCTCTTGCGCATAGCCGTCACCTGAAAAAGTGGGCGTGCATTAGGTCGAATATAATCATAAAATAAAGTAGCATTTACACGCATTATAACCTGTCTTAATTTATCATAAACTGAATTTTTATAGATATAGGGTGTAATAACTTTATTTTAATATCACCGTGCATTTTTGAACAATAATTATGTTTTACACCAACCAAATGCACTTATTTATTTAAAGAACACTAAAATATTCTTTAAAATATTAGATAAAAACCCCTACATAAGTTTCGGCTTATCGATAAGCCATGGTGATGACTATACTCTTCAACAGAGGACCAATATGTGTACGTGTTTTTAAAAACAAGCAGTTGTGACACCCCCTGAAGATGGCTTATCGATAAGCCGAAACATATGTAGGGGTTTTTATCTAATATTTTAAAGAATATTTTAGTGTTCTTTAAATTAATACGTGCATTTGGTTGGTGTAAAACAGTATTAGGGTGTAATAAATTTGAACGTTGTGAAAGAGGTGAAATACGTAGCTCCCGTTAAGAGGATTGTAATTGACTATGAGAGGAAAAAATTGGGGAGAATAGGAAAGGCCTTTCAAGGCGTCAGGCACATTTTTTGTGGAACTGTCAGTGTCTTAGACTTTGCAGCGTCAGCTGCAGGATGACTCGTGAATGACGGATTGAAAAGGCCTTGAAAGGAAGGGATCGTAGCCTAATTTAAGCACTAACACGGAATTTATCTGAAGGAACTGAGGAAAACTACGAAGAAGTAAGTCGCAGACCAGCGGCATGGTTGTCGTAATTAGATCTAATAGTCCAAAAGTCATTTAACTGGTGAGTAAAATGTACACTAAAATACGTTGCAAATTTATTACGTACTGGATTTACATAAATACTAGACTAAGTGAATTAGAAGCAAGGCGTACAGCTGACTCATACCTTTTACAGGTTTTAGCTTCCATATTTCCAAATAATAAAACCAACGAATGCACTATATTGACCACTTTTATTATGGCCTATTTCCCCTCACCCTACACGTGTTTCGGAACTTTAAAGTTCCATCCTCAGGGGTTTGTCGTGTGCTACCAATTTATTCACATATTAAAACAAATACACAATATGTACAATAGTCTGTTAAAGTCTTAAAACCATAGGTAAATGAATATTCAGAACCCTTTTAAAATTGTACGATATGTACGGTAGTCTGTTAGAATCTTAAAATCGCACGTAAATGTATATTTAAAACCTGTTTTAAAAAGTTGTGAACTGTCCGTAATATTCACTGTTTGTTTACGGAACTACTGGCGTAATTTCTACAATTCCTTGTTCCATTTCTTGTGTGTTGTGATGCTACTGTGCTATCTTTTCAAGGCTGTGTGTGTAGGGAGACTGTTGTTGTGTTGGGTGTCCGGTACGACACAACAACAGTCTCCCTACAATAGTTTCAATAGTAGTCAATAGTTTCTAAGCACGCCTCCTGAAAATGATGACAAGATCGTGTCGAAACACTTCGCATAATAGTGACATAACTATACAATAGACTATGTTGTATTGAGACTAAAACATGTAATGGTGTTTTAATAATTAAATTCATTCATTCTGTAGTCTGTCTTACGACAGGTCCGTAGCCTCTTCCAAAGCGAGCTCTCCACAGGGTGCGATCTAGTGCTTCCTCTTTCAATTTCCAGTATCTTTTCTTTTCCTTAAGGTCATCCAGTAGCTGCTTACGTCTTCTCCCTCGTCGTCCGTCATTTCTATCCTTCCTTCTAACTTTCCTTCAATCACGTGTTTCAGAAGGCAGTTTCTACGCAAGATGTGACCAATCCAGTTAGCCTTTCTTCTTTTTATTGTATGTAGTATATTCCTCTCCTCCTTGACTCTGTGTAATACTTCTTCATTTCTCACACGATCGGTCCAACTGATCTTCTCCACTCTTCTCCAGCACCACATTTCAAAACTTTCCAGATACTTCTGATCTACTTTCCGAAGTGTCCACGTTTCAGCACCATACAAAGCTATGCTCCAAACGTAGCACTTTACTAGTTTCTTCCTTAAATTTAATTCCAGTTTGCTGGTGAAAAGATTTTTCTTCTTGTTGAATGCTGTTTTTGCCATGGCAATTCTGGATTTAATTTCACGTGTACACCTTGCATCACTTGTTATCATGCTATCCAAATAATTGAAATATTCCACATTCTCCAATTGTTTTTGATCTATCATAATTTTCATTGGGGATGGTTGCCTTGAGATTTTCATTACTTTAGTTTTTCCCACATTCATTTCCATTCCATAGCGTCTTCCAATTTCAATTAGTCTATCAATCATGCCCTGTAGCACCTTTTCTTCTCTAGCCAGTAGCACAAGGTCATCTGCATATTTCACAGTGCGAATTACTTGTCCTCCTATTTTGAAGTCTCCAAACCCTTCAAGAGCTTCCTTGGTAAGGTACTCGCTGTATAAGTTGAACAGAATCGGTGACAAGCAGCAACCTTGTCTAACTCCTCTTCCAATCTTCACACTTCTCGTCTCCCCTTGGTCCAGTCGTATTTTGACACTCTGTTCCATGTACAATTTGTTGATCAATCTTCTTTCGCGCCAGTCTATCCCAATTCCTTTTAGGATTTGCATTAATTTGGTCCAGTTGACACGGTCAAATGCCTTCTGCCAGTCTATGAAGCAAGCACACAATTCCTCATCTATGACCAAGGTTCGTTCTGATATTATTCTCAGCATCCCAATTGCATCCCTAGTTCCTTTTCCTCTTCTAAATCCAAACTGATCTTCTCCAAGTGCATCTTCAATTTTCCTCTCCATCCTTCTTCTAAGTATCCTCGCTACTATCTTTGCTGCATGAGCGATGATGCTGATTGTGCGATGGTCGCTGCATTTTGTAGCTTTGGGCTTCTTCTTTAAGGCAATCATTGTAACTTCAATAAAATCTCTGGGCCATTCTCCAGTTACATACATGCTGTTGATCATCTGTGTCATTAGCCTTAGACCACCTTCTCCCAACAATTTGAGTACATCCCCAGGTATATCATCATCTCCTGTAGCCTTCTTATCCCTCATCTCCTTGATAGCTTTTTCCACTTCACTTTGCAAAATATAAGGGCCTTTCTCATCTTCATCTACTTCATCTTCAGGTTCGACGTCTAGATGTTCTGGTCGATTAGCTCGATCGTAGAGCTCTGTGATATAATTCTCCCAAATTTGCAATACTCGTCTCTGATTTATTATTATATTGCCTTGAGAGTCTTCGATGCCAATGTTTTGAATCCCATGGTTTTCTTTCCAACCCAGTTCCTTTGTCTTCATGTACATTAAATCATAACGTCCTATTCTTTGAAATTCTATGATCTCATCGCATATGCTCTCCAGATATTCCTTCTTGGCGTTGTCCGTGGCTCTTTTCAATTCGTTCCTCAGTCTTCTGTAGTTCTTCCTTCCTTCTTCATTGTTGACATTCTTCCATTTCCTTCGTTCATCCATTTTACTGATCATCTCCTGTGTAATCCATGGCTTTCTTGCTCTCCTCTCGACTTTTCCAACCAAACCACTCATAACATCTAACACACATTTCTTGATATTGTTCCACTGCACTTCCACATTCCCACTTTCACATTTGATTGCACCAAGCTGTTCTTCTAGTCTATCGTGTACTACCTGTCGTTGAGCCTATAGCTTCTCCAAATCCCATCTTGGTTTTTTCTTGTGGAACCTCATGATCTTCTTCAATCTGGTGCAGATCTTTGCAACCAGTAAATTGTGGTCAGAGTCAATATCTGCTCCAGGCAGTGTCTGCACATCCTTCACACTGTTCCTGAATCGCTGTTTCACTAGTACATAGTCCAGCTGATATCGATTCCTATCTCCTGGTGATTTCCACGTGTACAATCTTCTTTTAGGTTTTTTGAACCATGTGTTTGTTATAACAAGTCCATTTCTTTCACAGAAGTCAATAAGCATTTGACCTCTCTGATTCCTCCTTCCCAGTCCATATGGTCCAACAGTGTTGTGATGTGCTTTATCTCCAACCACAATGTTCCAATCTCCCATTATAATCGTGTTTTTCGCACCCTTTCCATCCTCTTCAAGAATTTCTTCAATTATATCATACAACTCTTCCACTTTGTCATCTTCATAGTCCGATGTTGGCATGTACACTTGCACTATCAAAATACTTACCGGTTCTGCCTGCAATTTAATAGCAATGATTCTGTCACTATACACACTCTTTTTAACAACACTTTTCACTACGCTTTTATGCACTACTATAGCTACGCCTCTTTCAGCACTGTCACCCCCAGAATAATACACTGTATAATCACCACTTTTTATTTCACCTTGACCCTTCCACCGCACTTCACTAACACCTAGCACAGACACTGCGTTCTTCTGCATCTCTTTCTTCAAATTTTCGAGTTTTCCTCCTTGATTCAAGGTCCTTACGTTCCAAGTGCCTATCTTGAAGCTGTTATGTTCATTCTGTGTCTTCTGCTTTTGTCTGTAGTCATTACCGCGTGGTGTCTCCCCTAGAAACACTCCCCCCCCCCCCCCCCGGAGATCCGAATGGGGGAGTAGTTTACCTCCGGAATGTTTTGTCTCCAGAGGAAGCATCTCGCATTTGGCATTTGTCTCTGTTTCTGGAAGAGACTATCCAGGAAAAGTAATAATGTGGTAGTTTTTCCATTTGCTTTCCACATCGCAGTACATCAGCCGTTCAGACCCCTCTGGTCACGCCTGTTGCTACACGATCATGAACCATCTCGAGCATCATTTGCTCTGTGCTTCATGTCGCTACTGATGTCGCTGCTTCCGGCATCAGGGGAGTTTTTATTCGGTTTCCCATCTCCTAGGCATCTCTCTTCGTCTGGTTCCTACCCTTTTGATCTGTCCGGCTTGGGAGACCCTACTGGTAGCAATGCTACCGCCGGCTTAGCTCTCAGGGTCACTGGAACTCACAAGCCCCTCTACCACGGCAAGGTGAAGATACCAACAAAGGGGAAATAATTAAATATGACTCAAAAAAATATATAATTCCAGAAATAATCGCTGTTTATTCTCAGAAGAACACAAAATGCAGGGTATTGAAATTTTAAAAGTAGGCAGTACGTATACCGTGAATAGTTACGACTTTGAACAATTTATACCAACAAATGCACACAGACGTACAATGTCAATAGTTTCTTTTATTAATAGTTTGCCCCAATACGTATTTCGGCGTGCTTACATCGCCATCGCCATCGCCAATAAAAGAAACTATTGACATTATATGTCTGTGTGCATTTGTTGGTATAAATTGTTCAATTAAGAAAAAAATGCACGGTGAATGCAACGTAAAATTCAGTTACGACTTTGTTTTAGCTAGTTAATAATCACATACCAACGAGTGCACAGTATGTATAATATTAAGTTTGTTTTAGCTAGTTAACGGGCAAGTAATCCGGGCTTGAAGTGAGGTACCATGCACACATCTGGAAGTATTCATTACTTTGCTGCTGTCATTATTTGTGGTGCAGTTGTCAAGAGTATTTCGAAATGTCGGGACGTAATGAGGTATATTACAGGCCTACATGTTTTGTGTAACCTGCTCTCTTGAGTAACTGATGCCTGTGGTCACTTGAGTTTTTACGCGTGTATTCGACACGTGGATAAGAGCCAGTTGTGTTAGTTGAAGGTTCCGCATTATTCGCTACACCAATGGTTCTCAACGTGGGCCGTGTGGCCCCCCAGGGGGCCACACCAAGTTTGTAAGGTGCCACAGGAGAATGACGGAAAATTAGGGCGCCACAGTAACTTTTGAGTGGGCCACCGAAACTTCTCCGCCTGAATAAAATATTTAAAATTTAAAATTGAATCAAAGGTTCCCTGCTTTCCTGCATACCTCGCAGCACAGAAGGCAAAGTTATATTTTACTGCTTTTCCCACATCTTGTATGGTTGAATGTGGTTTCAGTTGGGTGACTTATTTGCTGCCAAAAGAGATGATGATGGCTTGTCACTGACACACTGCAACCGGACATTCTAAAGCTTGCAAATGTTCATCAGGCCCAAGGAACACACTGGAAATAGTGCCAACTACTAACAGAATATATTTACAAAATATTTAAAAACAATACATCATATATTCTAATATATAAACTAACAATGTGGAAATAAAGCAACTTCTTTTCATAGCTAACAGCATCTACAATGGGTGGGGGGCCATACAGATAAATCAAGCTCAAAGAGGGGCCACGAGCCAGTAAAGTTTGAGAAGCACTGCGCTACGCGAATGTGTTTACACTTCTTTACGCTGGCCTGTAGAATGTCCTTTATTACCGAACTCAGTCTCCTTAATTATCGCTATGAAACTGAAAGTGAATAGCAGGAGGCATTTGATTTCACAGTCTACAAAAATACTATTGCCTTAGCAACCGTTGAATATGCTTCTTATTCTGTTACCATACATTACTTTAGGACCCCACATTAAGAGGAACAAGGTAGCGTAGTCAGTATAGTGACATTCGTGCGGGCTGGACAAGCGAGTAACCGTAGTTCGATTCTGTGCAGGGCAACGAGGTTTTACTCTTCTCCAAAGCACACAGATCGGCTCTGGGGCTCACCCAGTCTCCTATTGAATGAGTACCGCGAATTATTTCGGCGGTGATATAGCGGAAGTATCGTGAAGCAGGCTATTTACATCCCTCGAGTGTCGAGGTTAAGAATGAGTGGAACTATACCTGCACTCCCCGTATGTCTTCATGGCGTGTACAGGGATGAACACCCTTTACCCCAGAAGTGCAGCTAGTGTCGCTCCCACTTCACAAATTAAGTTGTGAGACTTAAATACTTGTATGTGTGGCCGGCATTCCTTAGAAAGTCACAAAGTTGGGTCCCGGGCTGCACTCTTTTTTCCAAACAGGTGGGCGTGTTACGAAATAGAGATCTAGTCACACTGCGTGCGTTTACCGATGCACTCTAGGCCTATATTTAAATGTAATTTCATACATTACTGTAGCTTTGCTTTGTCAGCAGCATAATTTGATACTCTTGATCTCAGTGTCTGCTGTGAATAAGTTCTGTCTACAATCCAGGTCTCCCCAAAACTAACACTTAAATCTTATTTACAGCTGACTTAGCGCGTGTTTGTTATTCATGTTTGTGTTAGTTTCGGTATGTTGTAAATACTGCACTACTCCAGTAGTAAATACACAATAGTACGCAAGGTGGCCAAACGTTGCTTCATGGTTTGGGGGTCTTGGGTTGAAATATCAGCCCGGAAATCGGTTACCATGATTTAAGACTTTTGTGGTCTTTCTCAGTCGCTCGTGATATATTCTGGTGTAGTATATCAGACAAGAATACTTGATTTCAGGCTTCCGCCGCGATGTTAATGAGATCTGCGCTCTTCTAGGATATTACGCTGCGTCGTGTGGTAATTGTTTATCGACGTTTCGGGACAACGTATCGGTCCCATCTTCACTCTTGACCCTTGAAGATGGGACCGATACGTTGTCCAGAAACGTCGGTAAACAATTACCACACGGCGCAGCGTAATATCCCAGAAGAGCGTAGATCTCAGACTAGAACACGGCCGGTTCCTTCGACATCCTGTTCAGTTATCATTTGAATCTGGGCTGCTGACAGCGTGGACAGACAAGACGGGCAGGGCAAGCATAACGTAACATTGTGGCGCGTTCGTGTAACTTGTTGAATGTGCAAACACGGCCGTATTACTTCAGCTGTAGTGTTCCTGTTGTAAGATAACTTCTGCCGCACAATGCGTTCCGTTAGTATTGTTGACATACATACGTCGCCTTCAGCGTGTAATCAGTATTAAAAGCGCTGCCATCGAAACACAACAGTGTCTTTACAGTGTTGCGTCTCACTGCTATCAACAATGCTTTTATAGCGATTTTACGTCGCCGACAGCAATGAAACGTACTTGGGTCTTCATGTAACAGGGGTGACCAAACCGCGGATCGCGAGTCACATGCGGCTGTTTGACATATAATGTGCGGCTCGCGGAAATATGTTGGTTGAGATCCTTTTTGCATTACAATTCATATAAGGCAAATAAAAAATGTTCAAGCTTTATAATTATTTACCGGTATAAACTGAGAGTCCGCTGGATTAAAACGTAAGTTTAATGTTCATGGTGAGTAAATATATTTAAGAATTTTTGTAACAAAATGTGCGTGTAACAATAAAAACGTGTGTGTAATATTTGTTCATGTCTTGCGGCTCTCAAACATCTGAAGTTTATCGTATGTGGCTCTTACGGTAAGCAAGTTTGGCCACCCCTGTCATATAAGGTGCCCGATATTTTTTCAGATTTTAACCAAATTTGGATTTTTTCAACAGATTTTAATAAAAGTCTCCAATATCAACTTTCATGAAAATTCGTTCAGTGGGAGCCGAGCTGATACATGTCGACAGACGGACGGACATGACGAAGCTAATAGACACTTTTCGCGGGTACACGAACGCTCCTGGGAACCATAAATACGCAATATGACATGAGACTTTTAAAAAATACATTTGGCAACTGTATATTTTTTGTTTGGACAAACATTAACATCTAAGGCATGTGAAAAATGTATACTCGCAAGGAATACATTTGTAATATGCAGATCTGTACTGCAACCGGAGAAGGACCTACATCTGTCTACTCTTTATTTCGTATACAGTACATTGATTCGTGAGTTAATATTGCATCACGTCGTACATGCATGATAAGCGGGAAGTCACTCGTCTCCTTATTTAAGGCACTGGTATTCAACCTTTTTGGTTCGCGTACCCCCAGATTTAATTACTCTTCGACTTTATACCCCCAAAGTTGTTGGTTTAAGTTATACATAGTCTATAATCTACATTTAAAATAAGTTAAATAAATTACATCTAAAATAATTTAAATAAATTACATCCAAAATAATGTGTTAAATAACAAGTTTTAAATGAGAAAAAGGAGAATGAAGCTATTAAATAACAAATATATTATTGCCTATCATATAAAAATTAATAAAGGAACAAAGATATTTTAGCAAAGCAAAATTATATGCACTATGTGGAATAAAATGAAACTAGCCGCCCAGATAAGAATCGCATAAAGGAGAGAGACAGAGAAAAAATGGCGCTCCCAAATCGCATGTCCTTACGTCCGGGTCTCTTGTGGCTAACCCTAAATCTGACCCTGATTATCCAGTGTTTATCATGAAATAATATTTTTTTTTTATTTTACGTACCACCTAAGATGTCTTCGCGTACCCCCGGGGATACGCGTACCCCAGGTTAAATACTACTGATTTAAGGCATCAACAGCGTTTGCCTCTAAGTATCGAGGAAGACCATTAGGATGGTAGGTTGTCCAGTCTTCGGCCCGAGGTTTAAGCTGTTGACCTCCCACACGAAGTAGGAGGCTGACCGCACACCTGTATCTAGTGCCGAGGTTGACTGGAGCTATACCTACTTTGCCCTCTGTGCCTTCATGGCACTAGTGCTTTATATTTACCTTTTCACGGCATGCTGCGTCCTGTAAGACAATCATTTGTCTTTTGTAAAACAAAATGCCGGCTGTGTCAAATCTATATTTAGCTTTGGATGATGGCAGGGCTAATGAATCGCTGGAGCCTACGCACGTGAAATTTGATTGGAGATACATCAATTTACATCTATATCTATATCTATACGAACTCTGTATGAAATACTGCCGTTTACAAACATGGCTACGGTGCGAAGTCTTAAGGTTACTTCGATAATTTTAACATAGACACCTGTAATTTTAGTGTAAGACATCCCCGTTGGCGTGTGTATCATAAGTATACATTTTATTTAGTTCTACAATCAGACCTAACAAGTCGTTGAACACGCGTTTTATTGGCGACCAGTTTCAGCTCATAAAGATAGCCATCATCAGGCCATAACAAAGACTGTAACGTGTGGGGTTTCCAGCTTACAGTTTTGTTATGGCCTGATGATGGCTCTCTTATGAGCTGAAAATAGTTGCCAATGAAACGTGTGTTAATAGACTTGTTAGGTCTGATTGTAGAATAAAATGAAATGTATACTTATGATAGACACCTGTATTTTAATAAGTATTCCAAAAAATGAAAGATGTAGTAGTAGTAGTAGTAGTAGTAGTAGTAGTAGTAAGTAGTAGTAGTAGTAGTAGTAGTAGTAGTAGTAGTAGTGTAGTAGTAGTGTAGTAGTAGTAGTAATAGTAGTGGTGGTGGTGGTAGGAGGAGGAAGAGTAATTATTATATTTACAGCTACAAACTTGAAACGTGACTCGAATAGCATTGATCACGTGACATCTGCGCACGAGGCCATGTAGCTGGCTCATAAACTTAAGTGAATATGCGGTATTTTAAATTGAATGATTTTGTTATGTTGTAAGTTTACATTATGTAACCGAGACTTTAACAACACAAAATCTGCAGGACTGCAAGTCTTCAGCAGGACAGTACGGCTTAAGATTTCTATCCGAAATTGATTATGTATGTTTGTTCTCGATGAGTAAGCCTGGCCTGCCCGGGGATGGAGATTTTTACGGTTCTTACGTCGCATTCCGTTGACTAAAGACTGCTACTGCTCGTGTAATTTAAACTGCATTGTTTCAACAAAGACGTCCACTTCTGGTATTTGAAATCCCCCAATTTGGCGGCAGAATACAGGACTCGGTCCTCTGGTATCTGGCGTACGGGAATATCTTTGTTGGTCTCACTAATGCAGTAGTGTTCAAACTGTTCTTCGCGGTAGCCCGCAGGCGCATTTCAGGAGTGCCGCAAGCCCATTTTCTTTGTAATTAAATTGGTGAATATAATTTCCATAATCATAATTGTATTTTTCCATCCCATCTTTTTAATAATCGGCGCACGGTTTATATCCGGTGTAACTTACCAACAATAAAACTTTGTGTTTCGTGTGTATACGTATTTTACTTTTAAATGGATGTTGGTGTTTTAAAAACTTTTTTTTTATTTTTACAGCCTACGCACTTTTACTTTACAGAGATTCCGCGAAAAGTCATTTAGTCACAAGATTTCCGCAGATATTAAGAGTTTGAAGACAACTGGGATCATTCCTGTTATAACGCCGCCACTCCTGTTTTGGCCACAGAGAGGCATGTTGTAACAGAGAGAGATTAGTCTGACGTCTAACCTAAGCTCATCTCGTAAGGCGGGAGGGAAACACGCATGACAGAGAGAGAGACTAGCCTGACGTCTAACCTAAGCCCCTCTTGTAAGGCGGGAGGGAAACACGCATCACAGAGAGACTAGCCTGACGTCTAACCTAAGCCCCTCTTGTAAGGCGGGAGGGAAACACGCATCACAGAGAGACTAGCCTGACGTCTAACCTAAGCCCCTCTTGTAAGGCGGGAGGGAAACACGCATCACAGAGAGACTAGCCTGATGTCTAATCTAAGCCCCTCTTGTAAAGCGGGAGGGAAACACGCATCACAGAGAGACTAGCCTGATGTCTAATCTAAGCCCCTCTCGTAAGGCGGGAGGGAAACACGCATGACAGAGAGACTAGCCTGACGTCTAATGTAAGCCCCTCTCGTAAGGCGGGAGGGAAACACGCATGACAGAGAGACTAGTCTGACGTCTAACCTAAGCCCCTCTTGTAAGGCGGGAGGGAAACACGCATCACAGAGAGACTAGCCTGATGTCTAATCTAAGCCCCTCTCGTAAGGCGGGAGGGAAACACGCATGACAGAGAGACTAGCCTGACGTCTAACCTAAGCTCATCTCGTAAGGCGGGAGGGAAACACGCATCACAGAGAGACTAGTCTGACGTCTAACCTAAGCCCCTCTTGTAAGGCGGGAGGGAAACACGCATGACAGAGAGACTAGCCTGACGTCTAACCTAAGCCCCTCTTGTAAGGCGGGAGGGAAACACGCATGACAGAGAGACTAGCCTGACGTCTAATGTAAGCCCCTCTCGTAAGGCGGGAGGGAAACACGCATGACAGAGAGACTAGCCTGACGTCTAACCTAAGCCCCTCTTGTAAGGCGGGAGGGAAACATGCATCACAGAGAGACTAGTCTGACGTCTAACCTAAGCCCCTCTCGTAAGGCGGGAGGGAAACACGCATGACAGAGAGACTAGCCTGACGTCTAACCTAAGCCCTTGTCGTACGGGGAGACAGGGGTGGGTCTGTAACAGGAAAGATTCGGTAACTACAGTAATGTAATAAGATTACGTTAAGTATACAGGCAGATATGCCGTTTGTCAGCGATTTATTGATCTGATACTTGAACTGTAAGTTTTGTTAGAAAGTGACTGCTGTGGTTTCATATATTTGCTTCTGGTTAACGTTGTATACACGCAGGCCTACGAGTCTTTTTCTGTATGACATTGTTGGGTTGTCGCTCAAAATATTGACGTGAAGATGTTCCGCCGTGTCGACTGGTAAATAGACGATGAAGGCACTACGGTCCTCCCAGACGTTGGTAACTCTATATCAGTCGTAATGGCATAACATCCCAGGAGACTTGAATCTTCAGCAGCATGTCTGTGAGATCGTCAGACCTCGCAGCATTGGCATGCTTAATATTAAAACCGAAGAACGCAGCGCAGCACGTCATATGCAGACTATTAATAAGACCTCACAAATAAATTACGTGCAAGTGCTGCTTTACGCCGCAGTGACTGAAAAAGTATACCGAGCGTCCAGTTGCTGTGCTTATGTGACAAACTTTGTGCCTTTATTTAGCACATTGAAAACTAAATTTGTAGTAAAGCAATCCCATTACAGGCCTGGACAGGCCCTTAGGGTTCCAGGAGGTTTAGGCTCTCAGATTTCTAGACAATCGACACATGAAAGTGGTAAGGTTGTCAGCCCTACGCACCGGCCGCCTTTACCCCCCCAGGAAAGATTCCCTGTGCTCATTTCTGTTAGAGGCTGAGTCGACCCCAGGGCCATAATGCGACCGAAACGATTATGTCAATGAAAAATTCCAATGACACCATCGGGAATCGAACCCGCGACGTTCTGGCTTGTAGCGCAGTGCCTCAACCAACTGCGCCACCGCTTGCCCCAAATTTGTAGTATACGAAGCTCGTAATATGGTCAACTCGCCCAGTTGCGTGACGTACCGTATTTACTGGTACGCACTCTGCAATTGAACCTTCTGTGAAGAACTGCGAAAACTGAAAGTTTTTAACACTTTCCGCGGTGAATATGATGCGTCACATCACGAAATATGGCATGTCATGAAACTGAGTGTGTTTAGGTTATCTGTAACAAGTTTACAGTCCGGACGGTTGTCAAACGTTCATTATGTTGGAGAGTGTAGTGTACCGAGGTGTGAGTGGCGTTTTAGTTACTCAAATGTTACAATAATATTGTCTGTAGGTAAAGAATTCGAAATTGCGTAGGTGAGGGAAGAAAATTCGTGTTATAGCATTGTGCAATATTGTTGTTGTTGTTTGTCCGTGTCGCTCCAACGCGGAGCATTGGGGGCCTCCTTTCGGAGGTTTCTATGGTCATGTGCGTTGATGTAGTGAGTGACCAGCCCACTGACCGCACAAGTTCTACTCAATCCTGATGTGACTACCAGAGCCATCTGGCAGGCAGTCAGGAGACTTGGGTGAGAAATGGCCGCTGAATTTTGCTTACTACCATTACTAGTTCTATTCATGCCCGTAAGGTTCTTTTACATGCCGTAAATCTACGACATGGGACCGACGGCTTTACTTCCCCTCCGAAGGAAGTGGTGCTCCGGATTTTTATCACCCTTAAAAATCCATCACCCTCGGTCGGGATCGAACCCGCGAACCATGGGTCCAGTGGCGAGCACGCTAACCACTAGTCCACCGAGGGCGACATTGTGCAATATAGGGGCAGGAAAACACAAAGGATGATAGAAGGATACATCTCTTCGGCATTGTCCGTCTTTTCGGGCTAAAAAAACAGGGCTTTTCGGAGACGGGACCTGTCTTCTTCTTCAGATGGAAAGAAGAACGGAAGTGCCTATTCTGGTGGGGTTTTTAGAAAAAGCTAGTCTCTATCACTGGTCCAGTGAGAGATCAGCTCTCTTCCTTTAAGGGCCCACCTGAAGACGGAGATAGATACAGTCCCCGAAAAGCTACGGATTCTTCAGCCCCAGACTTCGGACAACTTGCAAAATGTCAGTCATGTCTATTACATTACGCCATTGTCAGAATCGTTTAAAGATGAACAGATCGGGTGAACTGTAACCTGAAGCGGAAGGATATAATTTTTGCACATTTAAATCCGCTAAAAATATAACACCGACTTTATATTCAAAGTCCGACAAATGTACAATTCAATCACATTAATTGTGCACTTTCACTTTCACAGTGAAAGTGCACAATTAATGTGATTGAATTGTACATTTGTCGGATTGAATATAAAGTTAAAATGTACGGAATGAATAATTTTAAGTTTAGAACGCCGACTATTTATGTATTTATTGATCCCCCGTATAATTTACTCTTTTTTGGGGGGGTGAGGGGGCCCCGCAGCTGATGCTACGGACGCACCACAGCCTTAAGGCTTTTTGTGCAACCCCTATGATGAAGATGAAGATGAGCAGTTTTTTTTACCAAGTTTTACAAGTAATGGAGCACCAGTGGAATGAAATCGACAGGGGAAAACCGACAACTCGGAGAAAAACCTGTCCCAGTGCCACTTTGTCCACCACAAATCTCACATGGACTTGACCTGGGATCGAACCCGGGCCTCCGTGGTGAGAGGCCGGCGACTAACCGCCTGAGCCGTGGCACGGCCATAATTTACTCTTTGTCATCTAAGCCATGTGTACTTGTGTTTACAGATGTGTATGTATGTATGTATGTACGTATGTATGTATGTACGTATGTACGTATGTATGTATGTATGTACGTATGTATGTATGTATGTATGTATGTATGTATGTATGTATGTGTGTATGTACGTATGTATGTATGTATGTATGTACGTATGTATGTATGTATGTACGTATGTATGTATGTATGTATGTATGTACGTATGTACGTATGTATGTATGTACGTATGTATGTATGTATGTACGTATGTATGTATGTATGTATGTACGTATGTATGTATGTGTGTATGTATGTATGTATGTATGTATGTATGACTGCTGTAATTATGCGCAGATTAAATTCTGTAAGGCTTGCTACTGTTCGGTTGAGAATCTCATGTCATTCCGTCTATATAAAAACTTAGACATCAAGTTCTTTATTGGTTTGAAACTTGGTATTTCAGTTGAATTCTAAAAGGTTTTGACGATGGTGTATGACATTGTGAACCGCTTGCTTCTAGGGCTTTGTCCATCGTCTTTAATGTGAATAAAATGTAAAACAAAAAAATGTAAATTATAAAATAAAATGTATAAAATCTACGTTTCGGAAGATGGCTCTACTTCCGTCTTCAGGCCTACTCTGGTGGATCCTGTTGACTGAGCTAGTCTCAATCACCTAACAGGATCCACCAGAGTAGGCCTGAAGACTACTACCTGGAACAGTTTACCAGGTCACAAACATGGTAAAACTCTTTATTAATGGACCATGCAAGAAGAAACCTGATGGCCTGATTAAATTGAGCAGGAATCAACTTAGATCAGCAGTAGCATTCCTCACAGGACACGCACCTGTGAGGAAGCACTTGAACATTATGGGCATCTTCGAAGGAGATCCGACCTGCAGATTTTGTGGGTCGGAGACTGAAACTGTGCACCATATTGTTTGTGGTTGCGAGGCACTGGCTCGACAGCGTTATAAGCTCTTTGGGAAGATGTTCGCTGAACCAAGAGATATAAGCATGGCTTCACTGAAAGACCTGTGTCTCTTTATTAGCAGCACAGGGCTAATGAACCAATGCTGAATGAAAGACTAAGGGTGAGCACAATAAGCCTAGGGTTGCGGTGCATCCGGAGCGAATGCCGACGGGCCCATAGAAAGAAGAAGAAGAAGGCCTCAAGACGTAAGAAGAGCCATCTTCAGAAACGTAGATTTTATATATTTTATTATTTACATTTAAAATATTTATGTTTTATCTCACAATAAAGACGATTAACAAAGTCCCAGAAGCAAGTGGTTCACAATTGGTATTTCAGATTAAGTGAATACGATGGATACAGGGGGTTCGAGAAGTATACGCAGGGGAGTATTTTGAAGTCAGAGAAAGTAGCAAGAGTTTGGAGAAAATTGCGTAATATGAAGTTTCATAATTTGTAATGTGTACCAAATATTATTAGAGTATCCAAGTCAAGGAAGATGAGAGGGATGAGGAATGTAGCACGCATAGGACGGGATTACAAATGCACACAGAATTTTGTAGGAAAGAATGAGAGGAAGAGATCACTTTGAAGAACTGGGCTAGGGGCGAGTTAGTATGGATATTACATAGGACGGGAGATTATATACCAGGTTTATCTGCCGCTGGATACGGAACGGTAGCGGACTTCTGTGAACACGGTAATGAATATTCAGGTTCCATAAAAGGTGGTGAATTTAATGCCTGGGCATTAGCTTCACAGGAACGACTGATCCGTGTGGTTAGTTAATTCTGTAAAAGAAAAAAAAAGTGGCTGTTATATGTACAGTAGGCCTACCACCTGCTTTTAAGACTAAAAAGAACTCATTTTGCCCACTTAGTACATGCCTTAGTTCTGAATTATTCTAAGCCCGTCTTTTCATGAAAGGCATTCAATTGTTATTCTTCGTAACTGAGATACTTCTGTTATCTGTGAGGTGGGAACTGGATATTCGTGATTTAAGTGGATTTCGTGCGTAAATAATAATAATAATTATTATTATTATTAAACATTTTAGACAGTTCCTGTACAGATATAAATTCGGTTACCTTCGGTGTACAGTTCGTGTTTTCGTAGCATTTATTTTCTGGCTGAATGAATTACTACTTCTGTAGCTGTTGCTAGTGCTACTGCTACCAGGGTCGGCCCGAGACATGTGGGCGTCCCGTGCAGACTAATAATTTGGCGCCCCTTCAAACCGATATTCTCTCAACTTTCTCAGTTTAGGGCAGGGCTGGCGAACCTTGTTGCGGGTAATGTTCGGAGAAAATCTTTCGTGTGTGGAAACCTGAGTTTACCAGCACCATTGTTCCGATTATTCCAGTGACGCCTTAGTGCCGCTTATGTGTTGGCGCCCCGGGCAGCCGCCCGCCTGGCCCACCCTTTAGACCGGCCCTGACTTCATTCATTCATTCATTCATTCATTTTATTTGTTCCGTAGATCCTTACAAGGTTCTATCACCCATATGGATATGGACACAGTCAATACTACTATGTATATAAAATTTTGCTTAATAAAAAATATTGCTTAAACCAAGCATTGTCATAATAAACAAACACAATTCGTATAAATATTACATTACTGAACATGAAACCTTGTACAATATTCATAAAACCAAACATAGTGTATATTTCTTATAAAGAACAACTAATAATACTGCGACACATCATAATTCTTAAATTAATCACATTATTGAACCATAAAAACATATTACTTATAAAGAAACAATCATACAGCAATATATTATATCTATTAAATACACATAAAATAAAATAAAAACAATAATCATACAGAAGTATGATCTTTCTTGATATACAATCAGAATTTAAAATGTCCACCACAAGTATTATCTGTTGAGGAATTCATCTACACTGTAAAAGGAGTTTATTTTCAAGTAGGTTTTTAAAAGATTTTTAAACTTATCAATATTACCAGAGGCACATTTAATGTTTGAAGGAAGATTATTGTAAAGTTTTATTCCTGAGAAATACACCCCCTTTTGGTAACAGGCTAGAGAAGCCTGAGGTAAATGGAAATCGCTTTTATGCCTAGTATTTAGATTATGACTGCTGCAGTAACAGAAACAAAATACAGAAGTCAAAATCAGCAGCAGACCCATTGCTGCTTTCCTCGTTCTCGTCACTAATGATGTAAGAAAATGGTCTATCGGTTGATTAAAAGTGTGATTGGTTTGTATGGCGTGTCTCCTTCACTGTAGGCAACAGGTATTAGTGCCTGTTTCGGCCTAAGAGGTCGCTCTTCATTTGC
Organism: Reticulitermes speratus; assembly: GCA_021186555.1. Classification (NCBI taxonomy): domain Eukaryota; kingdom Metazoa; phylum Arthropoda; class Insecta; order Blattodea; family Rhinotermitidae; genus Reticulitermes; species Reticulitermes speratus. Next base: position 9,204,580 of record JAJKFL010000010.1, on the reverse strand, counting down.
TGCAGAGCTGTATGTGTACCATTCCAGTAACTTTATGTCTACGTGTTGCAGATGGAGGCTGTTCCAAGGCAGAGCGTTCTGGAAACGTACGACTATGTAGCAGTTGGAATCTATTACGTGGTCGTTCTTACTGTCAGCATCTATGTAAGTTCACATTACGCCAAATTTTCTTGTACATCTTGTTAATGTGGAGGCTATAATGATATGATTGATATACAGTGGTCCCTCGGTAATCCGGACTCCCGTAATCCGGCTCCCCCAGTGGTCCGGACAGTGTTGGGCCAACCATAGCCCAGTATTTCCCATTGTAATTGTTATTAAAGTACATATTATTATTTATTATTATTACATTGTTAGTTACAGGATTTCCGCTTTAAGGAGTTTTGCTTTAGCGTTAAGTGATGATGTTTTGTATGTTACCTGTACCACGGAGTTTCCCTTCGGTGGTCCGGATTCCCGGGTAATCCGGACCACGCCTCCCCCATATATTCCGGATTACTGAGGGACTACTGTATTCCGTATTGCGGTCAGTGCTTTTTCTTATGCCGGTGCTTACTCCTTGACAGCAGGTAAAGTAGAAATTCCGCTTGTCTTCGTATTAAGAAATATAAATAAGTGATAGGTGTGGGGTAAAAACAAAAAATCTTTTCTCGAGTTACGACTTTATAATATTCATCTAATGCTTCACCGTCAATAAAGGTGCCGGTACGCCGTACCGTTGCGTACCGTCAAGAAAAAGCACTGATTGTAGTGTTTCTCACCTGTTCATTATGTTTTTTTAACTGGCGGTCCGTTACTTCTTGTTAGCATCGTAAAAATTTAACAACCCACAGATTTTTGGCATAGTTTTTATTTAACGTAAAAACAAAACCAGTATTAATGTGTCTTAGGCCTACTATATATCCCCAAAGGCTTTTGTCTTGCAACTTGCCACACCTTTATTTGTTTCTCGCTTAACGACGCAAGTCTAATAATATATTATTTATGGTTTATTTAATGGCGCCGTCAGTAAGGCGGACTATATAGCTTCGAATTACTGAATGACATTGAAAAACAACTTGGAAGGCTTGTGCATAGAGGCGGCCGTGGACTAGTTTCAAGTACCATCTCGGTATTTATGTGAGTAGCCTGAGGAAACGCACGAAGAGCGTCAGTCACGTGACCGATCTCTTGGTGGACGCTTTAACGCTTTTATTTTCCCGAACAGGAACCGGCGGTAGGCTACTACCCACTCGATCACGATGTTCCATATATATCAGTCAAAAGCCTTGATTGTTAGCATGGCAGTTGGATTGGTCGTTGTGGCCAATTGTATTGTGAATAAAGATATATGCACATTCTAATAGCCTAATAATCAGAATTTTTATTTTGTGATGAGACAGATTGGGTACGCGTCTGGAAAAAGCCCTTCGGTCCGTAAATCAGGATGGATTAAGAACCTCTGAGGTTACGTAGCGTCCTACTAACAACCACAGTAGGCATGCCATGGCTCAGGCGGTCAATCGCCGTCCTCTCACCGCGGAGGCCCTGGTTCTATCCCGGGTCAATCTATGTGGGATTTGTGGTGGACAAAGTGGCACTGGGATAGGTTTTTCCCCGAGTACTTCGGTTTTCCCCTGTCAGTTTCATTCCACCGGTGCTGCGTTACTTGGAAAAATGAAAAAAAAGGATCATCATCATCACAGGGTTGCATAATAAGCCTCAAGGCTGCGGTGCGTCCGTAGCATCTGCTGCGTGTCCCTTCACCACAAAAGAAAAAACAGTTTCGACGCTGTCACGACTGCTTTCCCTTATCATTTCCTTAATATTTTTTGGGCGCATTCGTCACGAAAAGCTGTAAATATGAACCTGTTGGCTGAACGGAATTTCATCATATTTATTACTGGGGATTTTTACTAAAATTTGTTGGTATATTATGATTTTGTGTGACGCGAAACAAGCATAGCAGGCATTTTGCACGAAGACGCACTGTACACGAGTTCATACGCTCCTCTTGAATGTAAATCCTTCAGTATTGATCTGAGAGAAGAGTACGTATTTCAGAGTTTGTAGGGAAAAATTGAACTTATTTTATATGTGATCCTCTTTTTCTGTAGGGTCTTGCTGTTTTAAATAATCTAACAACAAGATTGTAAATGTATACACCGTACACTTTACAGGTAATGTGAAAAAATAAATGATATTCCGTAACTCTTAAATAGCTTCTTGACTGTGAAGTTATCGGTGGAAGTGACGCTTTCCGCGTAACTGAATACCTAACGCTACGATGTCACAGCAAATAAACATTTAAATGACACGTACATCTCTTCTGTTAGTTGATACTGAGGTCTATTCAAATTGGCGAAACGTGAACACTATATATTGAACGAATAGACAATCGACATGTGGGACTGAATGTCGACTGTTATTACAGATATGAAGAGAAGATGGAATGCTTATGTAAGTTGTTTAATGCTTCCCTCTAAGTCGTACGGTTATAGTGTTGCTTTAAAACAGTGGTTCCCAAAGTGGGCGGTACCGCCCACTGGGGGGCGGTGGGATTACCGAGGTGGCGCTAATAGTTACGAGAGGTGGAAGGAGCGCTGTTATTATCACAGGGGGACGCTAGTAGACAAGTAGTGCATTTATTTTTATAATAAAATTCAAATAGAGTAATTTTTGTGTTAAAAATAAAAAATGAACTAAATTTCGTAGTATTTTAATTTATGAATCTTATTGAAGCATATATTATTTTTTTAATAAACTATTGTTAGATGAATTATTGTTAATCATAAAAAATATAATAAATTTTAATTTATTAATTAACACACAGAACATTAATTTTAACTCTTATAATTTTATTTAAACGATTTTTTAAATATAAAATAAAGTGGAAACAAAAGCGCATTTATGTTTTTTAAAAAAGGTAGGGGGACGCTGTGGGTATGTATATGGAACCAAGGGGGCGGTGGACCGAAAAAGTTTGGGAACCACTACTTTAAAAGAATGAAACATATGATGTCAACGCAGTATAAAAGCAGTTAAGACGTTCTTTTGTTATGTGGGTGGGTGGCTTTGTGGAAGACCATTTTTGGATCTATCAGTGCACAAATATACTCATATATTTCCTTTTAGTTGTCTCTAAAACCACAGGACTTAACGGGAAAGAATATATTAGACATAAAATGTGCTTCATTCTTCTCTGCATGTACGAAGGATCTTCCTCTTCAATAAACACGCACGTGTATTTAGCGAATTTCACTCGCGATGCACGCGGAAACGAATGCAGGTCGTCACGTTTAGTGGTCACTGGCATTGTCAGATCTGAATTAGAATGGACCTCTCTCGGGGTTTACATACGGAATGATTTGAATGCTCGTTCCGCAGGTATGCGAACGCGCCTGAACAGGAATTTGTACACCAAAAACAGTATAGTCTAACAGAGAGAGCGCAACAGCAATGTTGCACTATGCGTAAATTAAGGCCCGGATTAACGGGCGGACACGGGACTGCGCTCCCTTCAACCTTGAAAATTCCTGTTCGTGTCGTTCGTTATTATTTGAGTGTGTGTGTGTAAGTAATTATGTATGTATGTATATGCATGCATGACATGTATGTATGTATATATGTATATGCATGCATGACATGTATATATGTGTATATGTATACTGTATTTGTATATTCGTGCTGATTTTGTAATTTGCTGTTAGACTGTTGAGTCAGCAGGTATATGAACAGTTATTAATATTATTATTGTTATTTTTATTATCATGATCATCGCCATCATCATCATGATCATCATCATCGCCATCATGATGATCATCATTGTAATTGTCATCACCAGCATCTGAAAATATTTCATTAGAAGCTCAAAATTCTGAGCAGGTTGTTAGTACTCACACTTGCCTATCCTGCCTTGGTTTATATTTTGTTTGTGTAATTGCGTTCGACTTACGCATTTGTATCTTTGTGCATTCGTGCTGGTTGCGTAATTGACCCTGTGCTTTTAAGCCAGCACGTTAATATAATAAAATTGAGTTTAAAAATAATATTTTTTCCCCTCGTGGCTCGACGGCCTTAGTGGGCCTAGCCCTCCTTTATGAGGTTCCTCGATCACACTCATTTAGACACACCACACTCGGTAGGACTCCTCTGGACGAGTGATCGGCCCGACGCAGAGACCTCTACCTGACAACACACAATACTCACAAGAGATAGACATCCATGCCCCCGGCGGGATTCGAACCCGCAATCCCAGCAAGCGAACGGCCGCAGACCTACGCCTTAAGGCTCAACTAGACGGCGCGTGGCTCGGCTCGTTTTACGTCATAACTGACGTCATTGACAAAGAATCGTATTCAAACGCGCCATGTATCCGGCCTGGCGCGGCGCGGCGCGGCTTGTGATTGGGCGAGCGAGGCTCGTTGGATCGCCGCAGAAGCGGTTTTTTCACGATCCTCAAAGGGACTCGGCGCGGGCAGCTTGTTGCGGCTACACGGGGCTTGCAGTCTACGCGCCAAGTGGGTCGCAGGAGAACAACACGACGCGTTATTCCACAAGCCGAGCCGAACCTACCCGAGCAAGGCCGCTGGTTCGCCATTTGCCGAGCTGCGCCGCGTCGTGTAGCCAGATTGTCTTTTCTGTTCCGCTCTGTTGGCCGAGCAAGTGACGTCAAGTCACTCGACGAGCCGTGCGCCGTCTAGTCCCGGCCTTTAGACCGTGCGGCCACTGGAATCGGCTAATAATAATAATTTGCGGAGGCCACACCTACGATTGCGCTAAATTGGGCTTATGTCTCATCGTCCTTCGTGATTTACGTACGCCATAGCATGTTCATCTTCTTGTGAGATATTTTTCTCAGCTGGCTGCTACGTCGTAAATGTTTGATGTCACATTAACAAGTCCTCTGCTTAGTGCAGTTGACATCGTGAAAGGTTGATCTCGGGAGGTAATTCTACGCCGGAAGTTGTGATATCGTTTGCATTTTCGAACAGCGACTTGTGTTTCTTGTGCATTAAGTTCTGTTTAGACGGTATCCTGTGTCAGAGTAAATGTCCAAGTGGTGCCGAGAGACGAAAAAGCACTGCTCAAACAAATTATACAGGAACCGAAGTTAACAGCTTAATCTGCTAATAAAACAGTTATTTAAAAAAAAATCCAGAAGGTTTGTTCGAGACAAATCTCTGAGCTTAGAGCTGATCGCAAAGGGGTCGTCCATAAATGACGTCACACGATTTTCGCGTAAAATTGACCCCATCCCCCCTCTTGTCACATATCGTCACAAAAGTCTGACCACCCTTCCAAAATGACGTCACAAACCTATGATCCCTTCCGCGCTAAGCTACAAGAAAATGAATTGCCTATAGAAAGTAATTTCCACTGTTTAAAGCCAAAACACTTACCATTCCGTACTATTTTACTAATGCAAACACCATAACAAACACTGTGCACAATTTAGGCCTACTGGAAACAGTTACGACAGGCCGCCTTCTACCTCTTCATCAGTAGCTGGCGAATTGCCTACCTGAAGTAGCTGTCTAGCCAGCTCTGCACAGAATCTACTGGTTATATTAAGAAATTTGTGACGTCACGATATTTCTAAACCCCCCCCCCCCCCCCGTCACACATCGTCACAAAAGTCTCAACCCCCTGTGGAGCGTAATGTCATTTATGGACGACCCCAAAACTACAGAGCAACAACCAGAAACTTTTCATAACCTACAAAATCAGAAGGGAGAACCTATTATTGAAGACCGATAAAGGCAGTTTTGCCCGAAAGTCCAGAAACGCGGGTGTCTTTACATGCCCTTAGGCAGAAGGACGCCAGATTGTGGCCTTTTGTAATTACGGATGGTACAGGTTTTAAAAATTATTTTATGAAGATGTTTAGTGTTGATGACCCAAGTGTATATTAAATGTATTTGTAATTGCTACCCAGGCCCGAAAGTATAAAGAGATTATACCGACCTTCTGTATGTATTCTCATCTCTGATAAACTGAATTTCTTTTATGGGAAATTCTGCATATACAGGGCATACACAAAAGAATGGTGCGGTTTTAATAGTGAACACTATTTAAACCGCACCATTCTTTTGTGTATGCCCTGTATTGTGTTCTTCAGGTATTCAGTAAACTAATGTTGCGCCCTCTATCCAAATTTCTTCATGCCCAGAGGAGACCGTTGTAGCGAACGGAAGGTGCTAGTTACCCGTGAGAGTAAGAAATAAGAAGTATTTAATAATAATAATCATAATAACCGTCGATCCCAGTGGCCGTGCGGTCTAAGGCTTAGCGCGCACGAGCGGTTTTAATCGCTGCGACAATAGTAGCAGCGATTAAAGACGCTGGCGATTTTTCGCGAGGCCGCGCTTTACAGCGACAATCTCCTCGCACTGATTCAGTTATATCACGGACTGCACGGATACAGCACTGGTGTGTGCTTTGTTGCTGCGAACGCGAAAAGTGAAGAAAAGAAAAAAGTTTGAGGTACATCCAATAACGAGTTAAAGATTACTCAAAGGAAAATTCTACTCCCTCTATGAAGACCTGAAGAGATATCCAAACAATCAAAAACCGATATCAAATATATCCAAACAAGTTTTTTTAGATATTTCAATTTCCGTAATTAGCACTTCACAGTCATACACTTCTTTGAAAGACGTGTTAACGTAACGGAATTCTTGCCTTGGGATCACTCTAAAGCAAGCAAAAGGCGTTGGTTTCACAGACAGAAAAGGAGGCGATAGTAGTCAGTGCGCGCGCACCCGTATGTTGCTTTGTGTTTCATCTGTAGAAGCAGCCGTCAAGCGACAATCGTGTCGCGCTTGAAATGGAACATGCTGCGACTTTTTCATCGCCACGATTAAATAGTCGCCCGTGCGCGTGCTTCCGTATACAATCGTACGTTTCATTTGGGCAGCACGATTGTCGCAGCGACTAAAACCGCTCGTGCGCGCTTAGCCTAATGCCGGCCACACACGTTCAGGTAGGCCTGTCAGTTCTGCCTGCACAGTTATGCCTGCGACAGGCCGCCGGAGCATGTGTAGGGTCCGGCACACCTTTCAGTTAAAACTGTACAGGCGGCCGGAGCAAATACGAAAACTCGTTCGACCAACCGGCAGGCCTGAGGACTGCGCAGGAGTACCGGAGCGTGTGTAGGTTCCGGCCGGCCGGAACGGCGTTAGTTCAGGCCACGTGTTGAAGCCAGTCAGAACCTGCTTTGTATTTTTCTATGTTGTTCGTATATCTTTTGTTTATCTTTGCAAATAATTATGCCAGTCTTTAGGGGCCAGCTTCAACTCAGTCAACAAATTTACATGGGAATACGTGTTTCTTTTTTGTAACCTCTCTTTACACCACATTTTACGCTTATTTTTGCGCTTAATTTTACTATTCATAGCTATTAGCAAGCCAACAATAGCGAGCGTGTCGTCGTCTGTTGAGGCCATGATCAAGACTAGCGGGATTCGCCTGAACGTGTGTGAGGACTTCAGTTTATCCGGCCGCCTATCTTCAGGCGGCCTGCGCAGGCAAAACTGACAGGCCTACCTGAACGTGTGTGGGGACTTCAGTTTATCCGGCCGCCTATCTTCAGGCGGCCTGCGCAGGCAAAACTGACAGGCCTACCTGAACGTGTGTGGGGACTTCAGTTTATCCGGCCGCCTATCTTCAGGCGGCCTGCGCAGGCAAAACTGACAGGCCTACCTGAACGTGTGTGAGGACTTCAGTTTATCCGGCCGCCTCTCTTCAGGCGGCCTGCGCAGGCAAAACTGACAGGCCTACCTGAACGTGTGTGGGGACTTCAGTTTATCCGGCCGCCTCTCTTCAGGCGGCCTGCGCAGGCAAAACTGACAGGCCTACCTGAACGTGTGTGGGGACTTCAGTTTATCCGGCCGCCTCTCTTCAGGCGGCCTGCGCAGGCAAAACTGACAGGCCTACTTGAACGTGTGTGGGGACTTCAGTTTATCCGGCCGCCTCTCTTCAGGCGGCCTGCGCAGGCAAAACTGACAGGCCTACCTGAACGTGTGTGGGGACTTCAGTTTATCCGGCCGCCTCTCTTCAGGCGGCCTGCGCAGGCAAAACTGACAGGCCTACCTGAACGTGTGTGGCCGGCATAAGGCGTGGGTCTTCGGCCGCTCTCTTACTAGGATCGTGGGTTCGAATCCCACCGGGGGCATGGATGTCTGTCTCTTGTGAGTGTTGTGTGATGTCAGGTAGAGGTCTCTGCGACGAGCTGGTCACTCGTCCAGAGGAGTCCTACCGACTGTGGTGTGTCTCAAATGTGTGTGACCATGAAACCTCGACGAAACGAGGAGGCCCAGGCCCATATAAGGCTGTCGAGCCATAGGAAAAGAAAATCATAATAACCATAATAATAAACTTGAAAGTGGTGTAATTATACAGCAGTGAATTGCTGACAATAAAATGTGTCCCATTCAATGGCTAACTGCCCTTTGTTAACAAAATAAATCACTAAAGAAGCAAAACCTGCCTGGCAGTGTGGATTGATCCAAACAAAAACCCAAATTTCTTACTCACAACGTCAGAGCAAAGACTCCGCCGTGACCTCGTCCTGGTCCAAAAGGAGTTTACAAATTCAGACCAAGATGATTGCAGGTCGAAGGATGAAGCAAAAGAAAATTTTGAAACTTCAGAAGGAAAGATGGCAAGGTCGGCAAATGAAGGGTACTAAAATATTTTATTCGTAATTAAATAAAAATAAAACAATCATAGTCTAAGAAACACAGACATACGGGACTTCACGTATATTTATGACAATATTATATTATATTATTAAAAATGACAATTTTCAGGATAAACAATATTCTGAGTTAAAACTCAACAATCTTTTGCAAATTGGCCAGTGCCGGACTGTTTGTTTGATGACGATTTCGATATTATTGCCACAGAGAGTGCAGTTGAAAACCAAGCCCAGACGCACGGCAAGTTTTACGGCCTTACATACATATATGAGTAGGTGTTGGAAATGACCTTAAACTCTCAGACATTCTTGATTTCGAAGAAAATGAAACGCCGGTGAACCGTATTCTAAACTTCCTGCGACACTTTTCGTACAATTTCTTCCTTATGTAGGTTTCCACAGTGAAAGTCCTCTGTATTAAACTGTACTGCTTACTCAGGAACGAAGGAAATGTGCTTCACATGTCTGTTACGCATATAAGATAAAGCTCGAATGTGTGACTAATGTCATGCGTTGCACCGTACACGCGCCGATAAGACTGGCGGTGTGCGAGTCATGCAGCTGGCGTTACACTTCCCGCGCAGTATCGGCAATTTCTAGACAATACAGTAAGTATTTAATATCTGTCCACCAGGTATCAAGCAAGTCTGAGAGTTACTCTAACACAGTGGTTCCCAAACATTTTCGGTCCACCGCCCCCTTTGGTTCCATATACACACCCACAGCGCCCCCCTACAGTTTATTAAAAAATAATATGTGCTTGAATAAGATTCATAAATTAAAATACTAAGAGATTTAGTTCATTTTTTTATTTTTAACACAAAAATTATTTTATTTGAATTTTATTATAAAAATAAATGCACTACTTGTCTACTAGCGCCCCCCTGTGATAATAACAGCGCTCCCTTCCACCTCTCGTACCTATTAGCGCCCACCTCGGTAATCCCACCGCCCCCCAGGGGGCGGTACCGCCCACTTTGGGAACCACTGCTTAACATGCGGTAAGTTATATTACTCGTACATTTGAGGAAATGTAAGACCGTTAAGCTTGTCGTGTGTCTGGGTTTAGTTTTCAGTTGACCCCACCCCCCCCCACCCCATTACCAGCACGTGGTGTGGCAACATGTAAGTGTCCACGACAAAAACAAAAGCAGGATTTAAAGATAAATACGAACATGTTCTAATGTTTGTCCTTGTGATTTCTCAATGGTCATTGCGATGCTGCTATTGTTGATACATTTTTTCATTGTAACACAAAAGGTAGGTGTGATTCACTTAGAGCTAAGTGGATTCTTGGAAGGACGACTTCTATCTCCTACAGTGCCTGTTACAATGCTCTCTGTACTTACTTGATTACGTAACACTATTGTACAAATAACATTGCTACGCTGTTACGCTCAACCTTTTGATTTATGTCAGCAATCAGCGTCCCAATCATGAACGAAGGAAGCGTTTGGCGTTATGTTTTTGTTTCATTCTTTTGCATCGTTTTATAAACTTTTTATGTGCAACTTTTAATGCTGTCTTTATATACGTTTAGCTAAACAATTACGTAACACAATTGTACCAGTAGTATTGTTATGTTAAGCTTCGCGTTTTAATTTGTGTGTTGTGATCAGTTTGTTAGTCATCACATTTATATCGGATATTGTTCAGGTAATGCGCAGTTGGTTGAGGCACTGCTCTACAAGACGGAAGGTCGCGGGTTCGATTCCCGATGGTGTCATTGGAAAATTTCATTGACATAATCGTTTCGGTCGCACTATGGCCCTGGAGTCGACTGAGCCTCTAACAGAAATGAGTACCAGGAGTATTTTTGAGGGGTAAAGGCGGCCGGTGCGTAGGGCTGACAACCTTACCACCTTCATGTGCCGATTGTCTATAAATCTGGGAGCCTCAACCTCCTGGAACCCTAAGGGCCTGTAATGGGATTGCTTTACCTTTTTTTATTGTTCAGGTAATTGAGCAGGGAGTCAGTGGGTGTAAACAGTGCTAGTTAGAGCGTAAATATACCATGCCAATATATACTTTCGTTAATGGACTTTATTATCAATAATCTGGAAAATTTTCTAACAAATTTATCTGTACACACTATTAATACAAGGAATAAGCACCATCTTCATAGAGCAAACACCAACCTATTTCGTTAAAAAGAAAAAATACATTTTATGCTGGCATGAAAATTTTCAACAGTTTACCACGTAGTCTGACAGTGCTTAAAAATGAAAAGGCAAAATTTGAAGTAGCCTTAAGAATGTACTTAAATACACACTGCGTTTACTCTGTACATGATTTGTTATGTATTAGATGATTTATAATATTGTTTTGTAAAATGTTTATAATATTTTACACTGTAAAAAGTGTGTATTTGATGTATTTATGACTTGTTTCTCATCCTATTGTCTTTGTGGCCGATCGCAGTGGCAGCGCCGTCTTAGGCGTGGGTCTGCGGCCGCTCGCTTACTAGGATTGTGGGTTCGAATCCCGCCTAGGGCATGGATGTCTGTCTGTTGTGAGTGTTGTGTGTTGTCAGGTAGACGTCTCTGCGACGAGCTGGTCACTCGTCCAGAGGAGTCCTATCGACTGTGGTGTGTCTGAGTGTGATCGTGAAGCCTCAAAATGAGGAGGCCTAGGCACCCGAAAAGGGGCTGTTGAGCCATAGGAAAAAAAAAGAGAAAAAATGCAAATAATAATGACATAAATACATACAGAATAAGCATTACGTGTAAGCCCAAAGGCTGTTTTTGACAGTGCATAAATACTTTGTGCTGAAGAAGAGACACTGGTTTCGGTAGTTTCATAATGTCAGGCACAGGTACTTCGATTTTCACAGCGCAATTGCGAGTATCTAATGAAACAGATAGCAGCTTCATGAGGCGTATCGTGACGTATCCGTCTAGCACTGGCATCGATTTTAGACAAGTTCCCTGTCCACGCCATTCTCAACGTCGGCACTAGGTGGAGGTGAGTGCTTAACTTCACGTCCTGGCCGCTTTACCTCAAGGAAAGAATAGGAGGCTGGGTGGTCCCCCGAGATGGTCTGGACGTTTTGGAGGAGAGAAAAATCTCCTGCCCCTGCCGGGATTCGAACCCCGGACCGTGCAGCCCGTGGCGTAGTCACTACTCCGGCTCCCAGGATTGGTGTTACAGTCATGTAAAAGGTAAAGGTAAAGGTAAAGTTCTCCCTATAACAGGCCATGAAGGCCCAGAGGGGGAGTAGAGGTATAGCTCTACTCTTTCTTTAACCTTGGCACTAGATGAGGGTGGGTGGTCAACTCCACGCCCCGGCCGCTTTACCCTCGGGAAGAGAGACCCGGTACCCATTGTATAGAAGGCTGGGTGGGCCCCAGGGCCGGTCTGGACGGCTGCGAAAAATCTCGTCCCCACCGGGATTCGATCCCCGGACCGTCCAGCCGGTAGCAAGTCGCTATACCGACTGAGCTATCGCGGCCCACTACGCTACAGACATGTTAATTAAACTTTACTGTCACACTACTTACATTTATTGGCTATTTGAAATGCTCAAAGCTTCTTTCTTGCACACCTTGTCTAATTATCGTCTCTGAATTGTTGGCAAAGGAGACGAAGTTGTCATATGTACGGCCCTTGTGGTTTGAAAAATCGAGTGTCACGTGACGAACTGCTCTGTGACGTAGTGTTAAGCGGTAGCGGTATTTGCTTTTATAACCCAGCCCCCTTGCCTTGTGACTCAGAGGAGCCATCACTTGCAGAGCTTGTGTTTATCATATGAATGACTGAAGGACTGCAGTCTGTCTGCTTTATGTTTATTTATTGGTTCATTTAAAAGTCTGTCAAGTTTACATCCAGAAAGGCATTCAGAGCGGAGTTGTCTTTCTGCTGTCGGAAACCGTAAAGCCTGAAACGTAGAAAATTATAATTTCAAATCTTCTGTCATATGGGTTTGAAGCGTCTCTTACATTTAGTAAATAACGTAGATTGAAGGTGACAACAGTGTTTTGACGTAAGCGACAAGGCGTAAAGGAAGGCTTCAGAAATGTCTGTAAATAGGGCCTGCATTAATGATCTGTACTCATCACAAACTATTATTCGGGTGATCAAATCAAGAAGAATGAGGTGGGCGGGGCATGTAGCACGTATGGGTGAGGGGAGAGGTGAATACAGGATTTTGGTGGGGAGACCTGAGGGAAGGAGACCACTGGAAAACCCAGGCGTAGATGGGAGGATAATATTAAAATGGATGTTCAAGAAGTGAGATGGGAGGGCATGGACTGGATTGATATGGCTCAGGATAGGGACAGGTGGCGGGCTGTTGTGAATGCGGTAATGAACCTTCGGGTTCCATAAAACGCGGAGAATTTCTTGACTAGCTGATGACCTGTTAGCTTCTCAAGAAGTACTCTGCTCCATGGAGTGAGTTAGTTAGTTAGTTAGTTAGTTAGTTAGGGTATGCATAATTTACAGTGTTAACCAAATACAGTATTATTAAAATAATCTTATGGAGGGGATGATATGGGCGGGTTGTGTAGCACGCATGGTATACTTGAGAAATGCATACCCAGTTTTAGTCTGAAAACTTGAAAGGAAGGGATCCTTTAGAACAGTGTTTCCCAAACTTTTTTGCTCGCGGACCCCTTTTGGTTTCGACAAATAACCACGGATCCTCACATCCTGACTTACGTAAATATAGAGTTTTCGAATGATAGGTATCCAAAATTATAAAAATTGATACCTCAGAACTGATTTTAGATAGCTACAAATACATACCAGTAACGTACGTAACAATGCAGTGCATAGTTTGACCTTAATGAACATGATTGGCTTTCGCTTCGTGGGTACAGGAAGCTTCTTAATTAGATATTCTAACTATCATACGAACTAAACACATCGCCAATTAAAGAAGTTCCGCGATTATTTTCAACAAAACATTGTTCATTTAATTTAAAAATAAGTAAACTTCAAAGCAGTCATTACAGAAATGTATCCACGGATCCCCTGGGAACTGGTCGCCGATCCCACTTGGGATCCGCGGAGCACACTTTGGGAACCACTGATTTAGAAGGCTTAGGTTTAGATTGAGTGGTGATGTTAAAATGTATATGAAATAAATGTAATATGAGGGTGTTGTGGAATTATCTGGTTCAGGATGGAGACCCATGGCGATCTCTTACGAATGTGACGACGACACTTCGAGTTCTATAACGTATAGGCAATGCACTGACTCGCTGCTCCTGAGGAATATAATGTTCCATGCACTTCGTTTGTCAGCTTCACGGCATAACGTGGAATGGGAATAGTCAGGACAGTTGTGGTGTGTGAATTGGAAAGGATGTTGAGGGACAAGTTGTGGCCTATTTTAACGTACTATCCCGTAATTTTCTTGCCGGGACTTTTAGAAAATCATGAAATATTTTTTTGGGTAGCTGTTCTCTGCGGTCTGGATTCGAACTGAGGACCTTTCAGGACTGACCTACTGACGTGTGCTTCTACACCTAACTGTCGGTATTTGACCCATAAATTTATCTATGGTGGTTACTTAATTTGTAAACAATTTAGTGACACTCGTCCCATTGCGGTGGTTGTGCGGTTTTTCACATAATGTACTGATTCCTACAAGGGAATTCCCAGGTTTGATATACACCAGAGTCTCCAACCCGCCGGCCCCATGCGGCCCTCGACTGTATTTGTAAATTATGTATCTACTGTAGAAAGTACGCAATAATTTAGGTTGTTATAACTCTAATTTTTTTCACGTGCAGCTCGCGAACCAGCCCACAATAACGGGTGTGGTCCTTTGCCATAAAAAGGTTGGACGACCATACTTTAGACGATGATGACTATAGAATGCAGCCCGAACCAGGTTTGAGTAACCTTGGATTCAGAATTTCTGACACAGTTTTGCAAGCTTCCCGACCTTGCTGGGCTGTCGTTCCGATGGATGAAGGTGCCTTAAATGGAAGACTTGTTCGGCGCCCCTCGGTGTACACAGTACCAACATTCGAACGATTTGCTGCTACCGCGAGCTGTAACACGAGGCAGTTCTTGCATTCGATAATTGAGTAACAAGGCGAATGAAAAGGTTTTTTGCGTGTATTTGACATTTACGGGAGTTTTAACTTAATTGAAACTGGAGCGTTGTGTTTGTGTGGTGTGGTGTGTCTGAAAGTGATCGTGAAGCCTCGATAATGAGGAGGCCCTGGCCCACTGGGGGGCTGTTGCGTCATGAAAAAAGAATAATACTTTCTACGTGATAAAATTTTTATGTTTTTTGTAATTTGTGTAACTTTTTACGCTTAAAGGATCCTGCATCTTATTAAACACTCATCTCTTTTCCAGCTTAGCAGTTATTCTTAATGCACTCACAAGCAATTATTCCACGAACATATGCGGCACCCACTCTCATGGATCTCGTCTTGAAAATGAAAACGAACCGTGTGTGCATCTTGTCATATGCTGTAGCTTCGTGCAGATTTTCTATTCGTTTTAATACGAGATAGCGTTTGATAAATAGCACGAGAATTAGCTACTTCTCGGACGATTTATGATACCTTGTGTTGAAATCGGAGGAGAACTGATTCTATAAATATCACGAGAATTAGCTACATCTCGGGCGATTTTCTATGATACCTTGTGTTGAAATCGGAGGAGAACTGATTCTATAAATATCACGAGAATTAGCTACATCTCGGGCGATTTATCTTATGATACTTGTGTTGAAATCGGAGGAGAACTGATTCTATAAATATCTCGAGAATTAGCTACATCTCGGGCGATTTATCTTATGACACCTTGTGTTGAAATCGGAGGAGAACTGATTCTATAAATATCTCGAGAATTAGCTACATCTCGGGCGATTTATCTTATGATACCTTGTGTTGAAATCGGAGGAGAACTGATTCTATAAATATCTCGAGAATTAGCTGCATCTCGAGCGACTTATCTTATGATGCCTCTTGTTGGAATTGAAAGAACCCCAAGGTGCCTATAATATTAACATTTATTTTCTGTGTTCGAAATGGGGTCAAAAAGAAAATGTTTCGTATTTGTATGTACGACTGTTCCTTATGGATTGATTGAAATACTTGTAACTGTCGATATGGATAGGTGACGGTAGTGAATATGTCATTGGATAAAAAAGACGATTGCTGTTTGTAAGAACGGAGCTTCCAAAACACTGGCTTTAATTGAATGTGGAAGATAATAAATCCTTTATAGATTAACAGCAGATTGTAGAGGACAAATTCGGCTGAAAAATAATATAGTGTTCAGTACTGAAATAAAAATGTGCTTTGCTTCGACCTAGTTAAATTTGTACGGACCTGGAACTCATGCAATATATGACTAAAATGCACAAAACAATAGGATTCGGGTCATAAATCAAACACTGAATGCCAGAAGTGAAACGCACAGTGCTGTTATTCACACAAGACCTTGTGCTAGCGCCAACTCGTATAAAAATTGGAATGATGTGATGGTTCTGTACTGGCCTGTGTTGTTCTTGAATAGTTATCTTTTAAACACCATATGGTTTCTCTAATTCTACTTTTGCATACGAATAAGATGTCCCTTAAACAATAGACTTACAACAATGTTCGTAGATAGGCTAGGCCTATGTTTAGTCGACCGTATACAATAATTGTAGCGGCTATAGATAAAATAACTTTATTGTAGCGCCATTTTACGAAACCTGCCTTTATTGTAAATAAGTAATTACAATAACCAACAAATGCACATAAAATTACCAACACAAGTCTTGATATTACATTCATTACTTCAATTCTGAAGTCAACAAACTTCATAATGTTATAATTCTAACATATTAACATTTTAACGTGATACCAAGATTGTTGTGATGGTACTTGCAAACGTTTGTACTTTGGATTCCCTGAAGGTGGAGCCTTGGCGCTGAAACATGTAGGAATTTTATATTTCATGTATGATTTTTAGTCGTTTTATGTGCATTTGTTGGTTATGTAATTATTTGTCAAAATAATGCACGGAGTGTATAATGTCAAACCTGCCTTTATTGTGTTTCATTTAAAGCAGGTGCGCTGTAGAAGGGACACCAGTAAGCTACTGGAGATTTTTTTAACTTGTTTCTCAAATTTTAATCGTTAACCTTTGAAGACTGAGAAGATGAAACAAAGTCAGTATTAGAGTACTTTTTTGTCAAATATTCCCAGATATCCGAAACGCACTGGTTTGTTTGAAGGTTCATAAGAGCTCGCCCGCTTGTCCTGATAAAAGTTGTAGATTTTATGAAAGTGATTATGAAGTATTGGTTGAATGATAACGACAGAGGGAAACCAAAGTACTGGGAGTTAAATCTGTCCCAGAGCCACTTCGTCTACCACAAACTTCATATGGGCTGGCTCCTGAATCGAGCCCGGGTCTCCGCTATGAGAGGCTGACGACTAGCCGCCTGAACCATGGCACGGCCTTGGAGACCGAACTTAATCTAAGTAATATATAACTGCTGTTCATGCCGTAGAAACATGGCACGGCCTTGGAGACCGAACTTAATCTAAGTAATATATAAAATTGCTGTTCGTGCCGTAGAAACCCTGCGTCCCCATTACGAGAGAAGTTCGTTAATGCTGGTTAGGAAATAACCAAAAATTTGGCTCAGGATAGGGACAAGTGGTTGGATCCTGTGAACGCGATGATGAACTTTCAGGTTCCATAAAATGCCGCGAATATCTTGATTAGCTTAGGTCTCTGCGTCGGGCTGATCACTCTTCCAGAGGAGTCCTACCGAGTGTGGTGTGTCTAGGTGTGGTCGTGAAGCCTCGATAATGAAGAGGCCCTGGCCCACTGGGGCTGTTGCACCATGGAAAAGAAGAAGAAAAGCTTAGTACTGAACTTTGGTAGGAACATCCCGTTGTGATTATACCGGAGATATAATTTTTCTGTCAATATTTTTTATTTAGAAAAGGGTACTCGATGGTGGATATATAAGCCTAAACATGTAGTAATGTTTTGATAATAAATATTTTGTTGAAATTTAAATCGTGATCGCCTTTCTTCTGCTCTTTTATCCGGCTGAGTTAAATACGGACGGAGCAGACGGCGCAAAACTTGCAAGTCATATCCGAAAAATTTGACTTTCGGAATCTGTACTTCACTCGTCAAATATTAACATAACGATAATGATATGAATTTGTATGCTGGCCCAGAAATATGTGCAATGGCGAAGTTGTCTATATATCTTCGTGTTGTTGAACACCTTGTAATTCATTAGAATGACATAACTAGTTGCTTGTCAGCTCTGGAAACAGATCTTTTGTTCAGTTTGCAGTACTCAGGATACGAGTAAAAATGCTAAGCCTTAGCATCGCAATGAATCATCTATTGCAAACAATACGCTAATCCCAGAACGTGATACCTCCGAGCAAGGTGTCTTTCTTTCTGAAGGTCATGGTCATACACTATCTTACTTGCTTTAGTACAGTCTTATTAATTTATGGAGGCTGCTGAGGTTTGGCTGCGATGTAAAAACTTCGTCGTGTCTCAGAGAATTTGCCTTTCAGAGTGTGCGAGATTGGTTTGTTCCCGATCGTTGCTTAAAAAGACTTTTCGAGTGTGGAGAGTTTAGGTTGGTGACACTGGCGCTCTTAAAAACGCCTGTTGTTAGTCGCTGCCGTCGTCTACAACACAAAATGTTGTAAGGAATGTAATAGAATTGACACTGAGGATGACGCACTTAAACGTTGAAAGGCATTTGTCGTTTAAACAAGTGGAAACAGTGTAAAAACGCACTTTATTCTATAATCACCGTGCATTTTTCTCAATTATTGTTAAGTCACCAACTGAATGCACTATTTATTTTATGTATATATATATATATAAAAAAAACACACACACACACTGTATGGTTCCTTAAAATATTTTGGTAAACACCCTACATATGTTTCGGCTTCCTCATGAAGCCATCCTCAGGGGTGTCAGAAAACTTGCTTGTATAAAAACACATAATTTTTACAGTTTTAACATTAATTTTAATACTTTCATCATACGGTGCGACGTGACGGTGCAGACTGAACACAGTGAAGGTAGTGATTTAGTATTTATACAATGACCAATGTATAGACGTGTTTTTATACAAGCAAGTTTTCTGACACCCCTGAGGATGGCTTCATGAGGAAGCCGAAACATATGTAGGGTGTTTACCAAAATATTTTAAGGAACCATATAGTGTTTTTTAAAATAAATAGTGCATTCAGTTGGTGTAAAACGCAGTTTGTTAAGTCAACAAATTATTGATGTTTAAGTCATACGGTATGCAAATAATGAGGAGGGAATTGTCCGATACAGTAACTACGTGGAATGAAGATTGTCGTAATGAGAATTTGCTTAAGACAAATCTGGAATTTCCAGAAGAAAGATTTGCCAAGTAGTGTACTACTTCCTAGGCCGAACAGGGAACAGTATACATGTATAATCCATCGGAAGAGATACTGGATCAGGCATGCAGTGCTTACAAATCTGTTGGAACAGAAGAAAAACTAGCATTGTCGTATATGTACAGGGGCAGACAACTCGCGAACCGTGTGGCCGCCTGCCGGGCCGGAACACAAATTGTTGCCACAAACACAAACTCATGCTGGACGACAGCTCTGCGTCAGGCTGTCTTGCGCCGTGTCTCATACGTCAGACCGCAGACACAAGAATTCTGCCGTCGTCTATGTTACGTCGCCTGCGCTACTGCCTCTCAGTATACGCGTGACAAAGGTAAAGGACAGCGAAGCGCGACACTGACAAGGCAGAATGAGGGCAGGGCAGAGTGGAGCAGGATAGCATAGCACAGGCAGCGCAGAGCAGGATAGGCAGAGTTGCGCATATCGTGGCGCATTATGGTCAGATGTGTTTTGTTGAGTCCGCTGTCATGTCGAACTTGGCGGGTATAATATTAAAGATTTCAAGGCGCTTTCGCATAAGTAGCGAAAAAGCGACTATTAACTTCGTCATGTCTGTCCGCACGTATAAGCGCGGCACCCATTGTACGAATTTTTGTGAAATTTTATATTTGGGATTTCCAATCAAATTTGTTGAGTAACTCCAAATTTGATTAAAGTCGAGCAACAGTATCGGGCACGCAACATGAATACGCAAGTTTGTTTGCTATAGAAGGGGGAAACGAAATCATCAATTAGGGTGAGGATTTTATAGACGCGTTCGCGTAAGTCGCTTTGTCATATCTGTCCGTCCGTCTGTCCGCATGTATCCGCGCGGCTCCCACTGGACGGATTTACGTGTAATTTGATATTGGGGGACTTCTACGAAAATCTGTCGGGGGGAAAAAAAATCCAGGTTTGGTTAAAATCGGACAAAGTATCGGTCACTTTACATGAACCGTGCCCCCTACCCCGGTGGTGGCGACATTTTTCCGCACCCGTCCAGACCGGCCCTGGGGCCCACCCAGCCTCCTATACAATACGTACCGGGTCTTTCCTGGGGGTAAAGCGGCCGGGGTGTGGCGTTGACCACCCACCTCCATCTAGCGCCGAGGTTAAAGGAAGAGTAAAGCTGTACCTCTAGCCCCCCTCTGGGCTTTCATGGCATGTTATACGGTGAACTTTACCTCTTACATTTTGTACTTTACACGAACACTTAATTGTGTTTCATATTGTTGTCAGCGACATATGTAGCGCAACAATAGAGAGAACGCGTGTCTGTGCTTCCACGGTAGTGCTTTCAGTATTTATTACATTGCTGGCAGCGACATTGGTACGCCAACAATTAAAATGGAAAGCATTATTGCTTTTCCACGGCAACAATGGTTTAGCGAGGGCGCCACAATATTACGTTATACGTACATTGCCTTCCTTTTGTAATATTGGGATTCGGATTTGGAAGTAGAAGTATTAGTGTCCTTGTGCGGGATGACTAAAAGGAGGAAGATGTTTTGCAACAACAATTACGTGAAAGAAAGTTACTGTAATGGGGAATTAGCCTTAAGATCCGTATTTTCAAATGAAACATATTACTTCAGACTGAACAAGGAATATTTTGGTTATGTGCGTAATCTCATGGGAAGTGATATACTGGCTGAAGGATGCAGTGCGCAGAAACGTGACGGAAGTACAGAAAAATTAACATCGCTGCATATTAACCAGGGAGATGAGATTTTCAAGGTTCAAGCAGTGGACTGCTTGAACCTTGAAGATGGGAACGATAGGTTGTCCCGAAACGTCGGTAACAGACTACCAATCTAAGCTGTGTAAAATCTCAGAAGAGCGAATATCTTATTTACTTACACCTCGACGGAAGCCTGAAGTCGCGCAAACACGGACATAGGGCCTACCTCTGGGAGCCATGCAGCCGCGCTCTTCGATAGGACCGACAGACACAGGTCTGCGCTTGGGCTGCCCTGGCCCGGTCTGCCATATATAGACCGTATAAATATGCTCCTCCGCCCGAGTTACCTGCTTCGTAGTTCGCTCCTAGCTCTTAAGGTTTTCCGGATGAACATTTAGTGGGCTTGGTTTTGACGAGTGCTGACGTCGGTCGCCGTTTTTCTGAACTCCAGTTTCCATAAGGCGTTCATTGTCCTTACCTGCAGCACTGTGTAAGGAATATAACATGGGCGATGAGGAAGGTGTCTCTGTAATGTATTTCTTTAAAAGGAATTCGGAAACGTTCTTATGTGGATGAACGGATCTGCTGGCAGAAACTCACACTTTCGTGCTTCGCCACGTACTTATTATAATAATGTACTGTTTCACTGAATTTATTTTAGAAAACGGAGATAATGGAGACTGACGACGCATGTGTAAACAACTGTTTTGCAGTGTGAAGAAATGACACGGGCACGAAGCCAATGTCAACATTGATGTATGCAGCTCTTTATTAAACTTTGTTTGGCTATGAGCCTTCGTAATATTATCATAGTTGGTAGGGTAGGGTGGGGGTGTTTGTAAGCAGGGTTACTTAGTTCAGTAACCCACACTGTAGGCCCTGCCATGGCTCAAACTATTAGTTGCCGGCCTCTCACCAGATAATCTGTGCTCTCACCGCGGAGGCCCGGTTTCGATCCCGGGGTCAGTCCATGTGGGATTTCTGGTGGACAAAATGGCACTGGGACAGGTTTTTTCCCCGATTACTTCGGTTTTCCCCTGTCAGTTTCATTCCACCGGTGTTTCCTTTACACGGAAAAACGAAAAAACTAATCATCTTCATCACAGGGTTGCACAATAAGCCTCAAGGCTGCGGTGCGTCCGTAGCTTCTGCTGCGGGGCCCTTCACAAAAAAGAATCCACACTGTGCTAACCTGTAATAACGCAATGTAATGCCCTTAAATATGTGCTCTCAAATTTGTAGTTAACTTGACCGATTTGGCTGCGTAGTGTCTAGTATTGATCTCTGCTAGACACTACGCAGCCAAACGGTGTAGCACGCAAGGAATAATACGCAACAACAGAACACAGAAATCTGCATATTTCCACGATTCTGCATACGAGACCAACTGCCAGTAATTTTTAAATATAGCAAAGAACATGTAAAAGTTTTTATAATTTTTATAATTTTAATTCTGTATTCTACATATTCCCTAGAAGTTTAAAGTTCAACTCATTGGGAACAGCAGTTTTATCGAAATAGTGTTTTACTCTAAGAGGATGTACAGACTTTTATAATTGATGTATAGTCTATTGTAAAGTCTTTGACCCCCTGAGGATGGCCGGTAACCGGTCGAAACATATGTAGGGGTGTACGGTATTATTGTAAGAATATAGTGCATGTTGAATTATTTGTACCAACAAATGCACTAAGACAGTTTTTTCACTGTTTTCTTTATTATTACGATGCCCCAATACGCATTTCGGCAGTTATTCTGCCATCATCAGGGGGTATTTTAAGTGAGTTTTTACATAGACCAATTCTTTGGTTACGTCATAACAGTGAGTCAGTATTTGTTACCACATCGCATAAAATTTTGTAAAATTAATGGTATTGTTAAGCTGCTAAAAGTTATTAAATTTTAAAAATTACAATAAAATCAAGTAATTTATTATACTATCCTCTATAGTATAATTATTAATTAATGGCAGCGTGGTCCTATTTTCAGCATGTGTTCCAGTTATCTGTGTGTTATGTTGTTGGCAGAACCTACTTCTCTCCTGTCTGTGTGGTGACATGGCATCCTTATAATAAAGAAAACAGTGAAAAAACTGTCTTAGTGCATTTGTTGGTATAAATAATTCAATTATAAAAAGATTCACGGTGAATATAAAGTGAAAAAAGAAAAAGATAGTGCATGTGTTGGTGAAGTGAAGCCTATGATCGAAAGCAATGTTTGCTTGTGTATCCAAACATGGACGTGTGTTCTTCAGTCGTTATTATATAATATCCGTGTCCCGTAATTATTGAATAGAAATTTATTATAGAAGTGAACACACTGTACTGTGTACAGGTCAACGGATATTGTATAACGACGATTGAAGAACACACGTCGATGTTTGCATGCTTAAGCAAACTTTGCCTTCGAGATATTTACAAATATCCTACAACTGATTACACCAAACATACTTACTTTTGTGAAAAGTTTTTATAACATTTATCCTTTTATGTTTAACGAAGTATTTATATGTACAGATATATTAATGTTGTAATAAAGCTATATTTAAACGGCCGTGCCATGGCTGAGGCGGTTAGTCGCCGGCCTGTCACCGCGGAGGCCTGGCTTCGATCACGGGTCAGTCCATGTGGGATTTGTGGTGGACAAAGTGGCACTGGGACAGTTTTGTCCCCCGAGTACTTCGGTTTTCCCCTGTCAATTTCATTCCACCGGTGCTTCATTACAAAGAAAAACGGAAAAGAAACTAATTATCTATCTCATCATTTTCATCACAGGGTTGCTATCACGTATGCTATACGTACTGATAGACGAGAGTATTATCCAGTGAGCGAAGAAAATTATTGTATTTGGCTAGATGGAATATGTGATAAAGAGCACGGTCCTTGCGTACTTACACATGTAAATGTGCTGTTCTCCTAGAAACGCTTAGGAAAACTACAAAGAAATTGTCGGAGTAATCAAATTTGAGTGTTATTCGAGGAATTAAAATCAAATTCACTTTTATATTTAGATTACAGTTAATATTAATTCGAATGTCAGACGCTGTTACCTAACGAGATTCGAATTGGGAGTCCCTTAAATAAAGTCAGGCTTTATTACCACTGTCCTCTCACTTCCACCTAGTGCCGATGTTAAGAATGAGTGGAGCTATACCTCTACTCCCCTTATATGCCTTCATGGCGTGGAGAGGGAAAGCTTTACCCTTATTACCACTGTGCAAGCCTTTTCCGTATTTTGTGTTCGTTGGACATCAGTTGAGACTTTAGTCATCAAAATCCTTGTTAAAGAGTATAATTTGCTCGGACCTTAACCGTCTTCAGAGAAGCTCGCCAGTTTAGTGCAATCCACGCCTTCGTAACATATTTTCCTCAGATCCGTTTGAATATTATTGTTTCATCTACGTCTAGGTCTCTCAAGTGGTCTCTTAATTTATCCGAACAAAGCAATTTAAGCATTCATTAATTTCCTTATGTCTGCTACATGCCCCACCTCTATCAGTCCTTCTTTAATCGGGAGGGTATCAATTATGAAGCCCCTTATTGTGTAATTTCCTCCAGTACTTTGTTACTGTATGTCCAGTAGGTTGCAATACCATCTTCATTTTTTATGTGTGGCACAACAGCCCAACTCAGGCTTAGGCCGCCTCGTTGTGAGGGTACTATATCACACATAATTACACACACACACCCGGTGGTACTCCTCTGTACGAGTGATCAGCTCGTCGCAGAGGCAGCTACCTACACAACACACAACAAACATAACAGACGAACATCCATGTTTCAGCGGGATTTGAACTTGCGATTCCAGCAATGGAGCGGCCGCAGACCTACGCCTTAGACCGCAAGGCCACTGGGATCGACACACCATCTCTATTGCCTGTTCTCTCACATCTTCAGTTGCGTCCCTTAGGCCCTACGGCATAGTGTGGGAGACAAATTTTCACACCCGTACAACATAGTTCATAAGATTATAGTTTTCACGACAGATGTTCAACTTCATGGTAACAGGATCCCATGATTCCGGTAAATTTTATCTGCTTTTAATTTCTTCGTAAATGTAATTTGGATTGGGGGGGGGTGAAGGGCACCGCAGCAGATGCTACGGACGTACCGCAGCCTTAAGTCTTATTGTGCAACACTGTGAAGAAGATTATTAGTTTTTTCGTTTTTCGTTGTAATGGAATGAAATTGACAAGGGAGAACCGAAGTACTCAGGGATGAATCTGTCCCAATGCCACTTTGTCCACCACAAATCCTACATGGACTGACTCGGGATCGAACCCGGGCCTCCGCGGTGAGAGGCCGGCGACTAACCGCCTGAGCCATGGCACGGCCAATATTGTACATTTATCTAGGCCCGTCAACAGTCTTTGTACTGTAATTTTTGGTGTGCATTCTGAAAATGAGATATATTATATACGTGTAGATTTTAGCCGATTCCAGTGGCCGCGCGGTTTAAGGCGTGGTTCTACGGCCGCTCGCTTACTAGGATCGTGGGTTCGAATCCCACCGGGGGCATGGATGTCTGTCTCTTGTGAGTCTTGTGTGTTGTCAGGTAAAGGTCTCTGCGACGGGCTGGTCCCTCGTCTAGAGGAGTCCTACCGACTGTGGTGTGTCTAAATTGTGTGTGATCGTGAAGCCTCGAAATGAGGAGGCCTAGGCACCCGAAAAGGGGCTGTTGAGCCATAAAAAAAAACTTGTAGATTTTAACACCGTGTAATCTGGTAGGCGGTAATCACATACCAGCCTGTATGGTTGTATAACCCAGAGCACCACTGTATGATATCAACCATCACGAAAAAAGCAACTCTGACACAATTCGTAAGGTTAGGCATAGATTTGGCTTGTTTACTTTCATACTAACCTTCTTACCGAAGTCTTATAAAGCTGATGTGTTTCTGTTTATAGTATTTATGCTTCTTTGCATTATTTAATGTTAGTGGCACAGACCGGAACCTGACTTTTTCCATTAATTTGCAGTCTCTCCTAATTTTCTTGAACCTTCCGAATATGGCATTTTAAGTAAAGTTCAAAAGCATGCGTGTTAATTATCTCCTTGTTTCGAATAATAAGCAGCTTACATAAGCATAAAATGCTGTTGAGTGTTGCAAACGTACCAGAGTAAAACCATACATTCTCGGAAATCAGCTATTCTGCAGTAATTTTAATGTTACCAAAATATTTCTTTGCCCCAAAAATTTAATTCAGAAACTTGAACCCCAAAAGCGACTAATGACCGTCGGTATAAACAAACAAAACCACGAAAGTCAGCAGAGCGTAACGCTTCTGGTGTGTTAAAGGTAGGTAAAGTTCACCCTAGAACAGGCCATGGAGGCCCAGAAGGGGAGTAGAAGTATAGCTCTACTCTTTCTTTAACCTCGGCGCTAGATGGGGGTGGCTAGTCAACGCAACGCCCCGGCCGCTTTACCCTCGGGAAAGAGACCCTGTACCCATTATATAGGAGGCTGGGTGGGCCCCAGGGCCGGTCTGGACGGGTGCGGAAAATCTCGCCCCCATCGGGATTCGATCCCCGGACCGTCCAGCTCGTAGCGAGTCGCTATACCGACTGAGCTATCCCGGCCCGCTTCTGGTGCGTTCCGTCTGTTATTGTCCATGGACTTTAAATTCGTAATTAATCTCAAGGAAAGAACACTGCAAGTGAGACTGCAGCACGTTCTGCTATAACGCGGTGTTTACGTTCTTGTGAGACCACGCGTTATAGAAAACCGCGTAATAAAAATAGGGTCAGATCAAAACAAAACTTGGCCTGTCATCTAAACTAATATCTTCACACTGGTCGCTGAAATTACGCAATAGCCAACACGCGCTTGCGAAAGTTCGAGTTATACAAACAGCGTTCGCCTGTTTATCAGTCTCGTTATACAAACAGCGTTCGCCTGTTTATCAGTCTCGTTATACAAACAGCGTTCGCCTGTTTATCAGTCTCGTTATACAAACAGCGTTCGCCTGTTTATCAGTCTCGTTATACAAACAGCGTTCGCCTGTTTATCAGTCTCGTTATACAAACAGCGTTCGCCTGTTTATCAGTCTCGTTATACAAACAGCGTTCGCCTGTTCATCAGTCTCGTTATACAAACAGCGTTCGCCTGTTCATCAGTCTCGTTATACAAACAGCGTTCGCCTGTTCATCAGGCTCGTTATACAAACAGCGTTCGCCTGTTCATCTGTCTCGTTATACAAACAGCGTTCGCCTGTTCACCAGTCGCGTTATAGCCAATTCACGGTAACGAAACGCGCATACTAGCAGAATTAGCATACTGCCAGATTTAATCATTTTATAATGTTGATGGTTATTTTAGCTTAAAATATTTTAATATCATTTTTAGTGACCACATACCCAACAGAGGTGACGACATTTTGTCTATTTTATCGATTTTAATGAGTACCATATAGCTGGTGTAATGAGAGTGAGTCCTGAAGATGAACTGATACAGTTCGAAACATGGTGACTATTTATTGACATAAGCATGTATTAAATAGAAGATAATGCCGATCCCAGTGGCCGTGCGGTCTAAGGCGTGGGTCTACGGCCGCTCGCTTACTGGGATTGTGGGTTCGAATCCCGCCTAGGGCATGGATGTCTGTCTGTTGTGAGTGTTGTGTGTTGTCAGGTCTTTGTGATGGGCTGGTCACTCGTCCAGAGGAGTCCTACCGAGTGTGGTGTGTCTAAAACTGTGTGATCGAAAAACCTCGAAAAATGAGGCGGCCTAGGCCCCCAAGGGGCTGCAGAGCCATTGGAAAAATAGAAGATAATAAAGTGTACATTTGTCGGAATAAGACTATATACAATAAAAATGTACGGTGCAGATAACAAAGTTGGCAGAACTGACTGTTTTAAGTGTTGCCTCTCCACGTTTTACACAACTCGTGCTGGAAGATTTTTCCGTATGCTGTCAACATATTTACAGTCGATTGTGCAGGATTGTTTTGTTTCAATCGTCAGTCCTTTCTTCGGCTTCATCTCATACCTCATAGAGAACACTGTCTCAATTATAAAGATCGATCATGGTGAGATATAAGTGAACGTATGTCTAAATGTCAACTGTTATTGTCCTCCGATTTTAACCAAAATTGTAGTTTGTCGACAATTCAGTAACAATGTTAAAAATGAAATTTTATGAAAACCATCTGGAGGGGGTCGCGCTGTTCTATTTGGAGAGACAGACGAACAGACGTGAGCCTAATGGTCGCTTTTCGCAACTGGTTTGCGAAAACGTCTAAAAATGTTGTATTTTTATCCTTTCTTTGTGTTCACACCTTTCTTCTTTCCGTTTTTTTTTTCCTCTTCCGGAAACATCGTAAACTAACACGGGACGTTCGCAGACGTGTGTTAACCAAAGTTTAGTTGACTGTTGTGGACACAGATCGGCCGCAGACACATACAGGCAAGAACGGGTTTGTAATGACAACGCACGATCAGCCAAGCCTATGCTGTCAGCAGCATTAACAAACTCTTACGTCTATGGTAACAGACTGAGATAGAACTCGGTAACCATGACAACCAGCTGCCACTGGGTCGATAATACAATAGCGTTGCTAAAGTGCGCGAGGTCAGAAGCGTAATATCTTCATGGTTGCTTAACAATCGCCTATCAACTATGACTAAATCCATGAAACAGAATCACGGCAAGTCCCGCAATTTCCCGAGCTCCGTGGAACCCAGAGTTTCATTACCGTGTTTGTAAGAGCACGCTGTTGGTTGCTGACGTGAATCAGATGAATCCACCCCACCCCACACCCCTCCCATTCTACTTCTTTCAGGGCTGTCATCCACGCCTAGGTCTAAAAGAAAGTGGAGTTCCTTTCGTCAGGGTTTTCTATCAAAAATTTGTTTTTCTCTGTTTTCCCTTGCATCCCACATGCTCTGCTATTTCATAGTCCTTGATTTTATTATAGTAATGTTATTAATATTTATTAGTTGAATGTAATTGCACTGAATACTTCGACCGCCAACACCAGGTTTTTACAGTATGTAGCTAGGAGATGTCTAATTTTAATAACAATAGTCTCCACTAGACAATACCTACTACTTAGAATAATTTCACCTTTTCTTTTCCACTGTATCAGTACAGTACTGTAGGCTGCTTGTCGACGGTTCGGTGCTTAAGAAACTTGCATTTAGTTGCATCACTAGCAACCATAAAAGGTAAATCAATCCCTGGACAGGCCCTTAGGGTTCCAGGAGGTCGAGGCTCCCAGAATTGCAAGACAATCGGCACATGAAGGTGGTAAGGTTGTCAGCCCTACACACCGGCCGCCTTTATTCCGCAGGAAATATCCCTGGTACTCATTTCTGTTAGAGACTG
The DNA here is from genome assembly GCA_021186555.1 of Reticulitermes speratus. NCBI lineage: Eukaryota > Metazoa > Arthropoda > Insecta > Blattodea > Rhinotermitidae > Reticulitermes > Reticulitermes speratus. The sequence goes on along the minus strand of JAJKFL010000010.1, from coordinate 9,175,519 downwards.
AGTCGACCCCCGGGCCATAGCGCGGCCGAAAGAATTATGTCAATGAAAAATTCCAATTACATCATCGGGAATCGAACCTGCGACCTTCCGGCTTGTAGAGCAGTGCCTCAACCAACTGCGCCACCGCGTAATGTCAACCATAATGGTCCTAATATTACACTGACATGCACTTTGTTCTCATTGATACTAAATTCATATAATCGAGGAAATACCCCTTAGTTTCAGGAAGAAGTTTTTTAGGTAGATAAAAGATAATACAAGAGGAAAATTCTTAAAACTGCACGTAGGCTATTAAGTCTTTTATTCCCCGCGCTTGAACCAAACCCCGTAGGGTTACTCCAGACAGAATCCGCTGTAGAAATCTTGATATAGGACATACCCTTTGGTTTACCAGATCACAAATGTATATCTGTTCAGTTACCAATCACACACAACAAGCTAATTGTGAACGTTTTGCTTTTCTCTTCTTGTGTAGTGGCCTGATGATGGCTCGTGCTTAGAGCCGAAACTTGTCGCCAGAAAAATCGTTTACGATTAGCTTCTTGTTATGTGTGATTGATAACTGAATATATACACATTTGGGCTTTAGAAATAATTTTCTTCCTTTAAGTCACAGCGTTTACTTGTGTATCATTTCTGGCAGCATTCATAATACACACATAATGTACTTACATGTTGTGTGTGTGTTTTTTTAAGAATAAACAACCTTAACATACCGGCATTTGTAATAGATATGCAATGTGTTCTCTGTTGTACAGGAATTCAGTTTTTAAGTACTGTTTTATTGAGTTAACTTAGTTCTTCAAGCATTAATCGTACGAAAACTCTCTATTCGTCATTTGTAATGACATCCACTAGCCCTGTTTGAACCCTTCACGGGACCCCCAGGTTCCACGGTGCAGCAAAAACAGACTTCGCTTGTTTCGCGCTAAACCTGTTTCTTTCAAAGAGGCGGATTATATAATGTTCGGTTTCTTCCGTCATCCCACATAACTAGAATTGAATACAATAGTCGTTAGTTGATTCAGATTAAACAAATTACTGCGTCCCACATCGTCAGTATTTTGCGATATGCAGCCCGTCTGTCTCTAGTTCTAAGAACAATACCTCCACCTGAAATTACCCACCCTCCCTACTCTTATTACAACAACTCTACCTCCTCCTCCTCCTTTCCTAATATTACATGATTATTAATGCAATGAGTTGTTAAATTTACGTAAATTTAAAAATTACGAAGAAATGAGAAGGGAATTGTGCCGTTTGATAGTAAGTCCAATATAATCTGCAGCGATTGATAAGAACTAGAAAATTAAGACAGGCACATTTTAGGTGGCTTCGGGAATCCAAGAGGGGACTGTCAGAACCTGAGGTACTGGCAGAGAGGCATGACTTTACGTGCATAAACATAAGATGCATTATGGACTGGCAGAGAGGCACAAATATACGTGCATAAACATAAGATGCATTATGGACTGGCAGAGAGGCACAAATATACGTGCATAAACATAAGATGCATTATGGACTGGCAGAGAGGCACAAATATACGTGCATAGACATAAGATGCATTATGGACTGGCAGAGAGGCACAAATATACGTGCATAATTATAAGGTGCATTATGGACTGGCAGAGAGGCACAAATATACGTGCATAATTATAAGGTGCATTATGGACTGGCAGAGAGGCACAAATATACGTGCATAAATATAAGGTGCATTATGGACTGGAAGAGAGGCACAAATATACGTGCATAAATATAAGGTGCATTATGGACTGGCAGAGAGGCACAAGTATACGTGCATAAATATAAGGTGCATTATGGACTGGCAGAGAGGCACAAATATACGTGCATAAACAGAAGATGCATTATGGACTGGCAGAGAGGCACAAATATACGTGCATAAATATAAGGTGCATTATGGACTGGCAGAGAGGCACAAATATACGTGCATAAATATAAGGTGCATTATGGACTGGCAGAGAGGCACAAATATACGTGCATAAATATAAGGTGCATTATGGACTGGAAGAGAGGCACAAATATACGTGCATAAACATAAGATGCATTATGGACTGGCAGAGAGGCACAAGTATACGTGCATAAATATAAGGTGCATTATGGACTGGCAGAGAGGCACAAATATACGTGCATAAACATAAGATGCATTATGGACTGGCATAGAGGCACAAGTATACGTGCATAAATATAAGGTGCATTATGGACTGGCAGAGAGGCACAAGTATACGTGCATAAATATAAGGTGCATTATGGACTGGCAGAGAGGCACAAATATACGTGCATAAATATAAGGTGCATTATGGACTGGCAGAGAGGCACAAGTATACGTGCATAAATATAAGGTGCATTATGGACTGGCAGAGAGGCACAAATATACGTGCATAGACATAAGATGCATTATGGACTGGCAGAGAGGCACAAATATACGTGCATAATTATAAGGTGCATTATGGACTGGCAGAGAGGCACAAATATACGTGCATAAATATAAGGTGCATTATGGACTGGCAGAGAGGCACAAATATACGTGCATAAACATAAGATGCATTATGGACTGGCATAGAGGCACAAGTATACGTGCATAAATATAAGGTGCATTATGGACTGGCAGAGAGGCACAAGTATACGTGCATAAATATAAGGTGCATTATGGACTGGCAGAGAGGCACAAATATACGTGCATAAATATAAGGTGCATTATGGACTGGCATAGAGGCACAAGTATACGTGCATAAATATAAGGTGCATTATGGACTGGCAGAGAGGCACAAGTATACGTGCATAAATATAAGGTGCATTATGGACTGGCAGAGAGGCACAAATATACGTGCATAAATATAAGGTGCATTATGGACTGGCAGAGAGGCACAAGTATACGTGCATAAATATAAGGTGCATTATGGACTGGCAGAGAGGCACAAATATACGTGCATAGACATAAGATGCATTATGGACTGGCAGAGCGGCACAAATATACGTGCATAATTATAAGGTGCATTATGGACTGGCAGAGAGGCACAAATATACGTGCATAAATATAAGGTGCATTATGGACTGGCAGAGAGGCACAAGTATACGTGCATAGATATAAGGTGCATTATGGACTGGCAGAGAGGCACAAATATACGTGCATAAATATAAGGTGCATTATGGACTGGCAGAGAGGCACAAATATACGTGCATAAACATTCTTTTTCGGGAATATGGAAGTCCCGGGTTCAAATCTGGGCCCGGAAACTGGTTGTTTTGCTGCGTTATAGTGGTTCTTCCAGTCTCTGTAGGTCAATTCAAGGACAGTAGGCCCAAAATTATGTCACGATCGCTTCTTACACATCAGTTTCAATTCAATGTCCATTATAATTTTGTTACTGATTCTGTATAAACATAGCACCTGAAAGGGTCGTTAAATAATCACGAATAATACAGACATTCATAAAAACACGCAAACGCCTGTAGACGTGTCATTTCATTTTGATTTGATGAAGGTAGTAGAAGATGAGTGTGTGTTTTGATTTACCGCACACAGTAGGTGTTGTGCCTAACAGTCTCGCTAAATGAGCCGTAAATGTAACCCGTGTTTTTGTTTGTTTCAGTCCGCCTGTCGTCCAAATCGGAACACCCTCAGTGGTTACTTCCTGGCGGGGCGATATATGCACTGGTTTCCGGTAAGTTAAATGGTGTTCTGAAGCTCCTAGGTACATGGAGCAGAGGCCTTGTGGAGCAGATAACCTCACCACAGCCCCGCATTTTATAGAACCTCGGGGTTTGTAACCATTTTCATAAGATCCCGCCGCCCGAACCAGTCCTGATCCAGATGAAACCAGTCCACACCCTCTCAGGGTGTGTACCCACCAAGAGAGTCGAGACCAGTCCAGTCATACTCTAGAGTCAGGGGAGCGCACACCGACAGAGTCGAGTCGAGTCCAGTCAGACTCTAGAGTCAGGGGGTCGCACACCGACAGTCGAGTCCAGTCTCGTCAGACTCTAGAGTCAGGGGGTCGCACACCGACAGAGTCGAGTCCAGTCCAGTCAGACTTTAGAGTCAGGGGGTCGCACACCGACAGAGTCGAGTCCAGTCCAGTTAGACTCTAGAGTCAGAGGGGCGCACACCGACAGAGTCGAGTCCAGTCCAGTCAGACTCTAGAGTCAGGGGGGCGCACACCGACAGAGTCGAGTCCAGTCCAGTTAGACTCTAGAGTCAGAGGGGCGCACACCGACAGAGTCGAGTCCAGTCCAGTCAGACTCTAGAGTCAGGGGGTCGCACACCGACAGAGTCGAGTCCAGTCCAGTTAGACTCTAAGAGTCAGAGGGGCGCACACCGACAGAGTCGAGTCCAGTCCAGTCAGACTCTAGAGTCAGGGGGGCGCACACCGACAGAGTCGAGTCCAGTCCAGTCAGACTCTAGAGTCAGGGGGTCGCACACCGACAGAGTCCAGTCCAGTCCAGTTAGACTCTAGAGTCAGAGGGGCGCACACCGACAGAGTCGAGTCCAGTCCAGTCAGACTCTAGAGTCAGGGGGCGCACACCGACAGAGTCGAGTCCAGTCCAGTCAGACTCTAGAGTCGGGGGCGCACACCGACAGAGTCGAGTCCAGTCCAGTTAGACTCTAGAGTCAGAGGGGCGCACACCGACAGAGTCGAGTCCAGTCCAGTCAGACTCTAGAGTCAGGGGGGCGCACACCGACAGAGTCGAGTCCAGTCCAGTCAGACTCTAGAGTCAGAGGGGCGCACACCGACAGAGTCGAGTCCAGTTCAGTCAGACTCTAGAGTCAGGGGGGCGCACACCGACAGAGTCGAGTCCAGTCCAGTCAGACTCTAGAGTCAGGGGGGCGCACACCGACAGAGTCCAGTCCAGTCAGACTCTAAGAGTCAGGGGGGCGCACACCGACAGAGTCCAGTCCAGTCCAGTCAGACTCTAGAGTCAGGGGGGCGCACACCGACAGAGTCCAGTCCAGTCAGACTCTAGAGTCAGGGGGGCGCACACCGACAGAGTCCAGTCCAGTCCAGTCAGACTCTAGAGTCAGAGGGGCGCACACCGACAGAGTCGAGTCCAGTCCAGTCAGACTCTAGAGTCAGGGGGGCGCACACCGACAGAGTCCAGTCCAGTCCGCATGAATCTAAGTACTCTTGGAACGGTGCACAAGTAACGAACTCTACAGAGATGGAAAATTTTAACCTGCTTGTTTTGCACTCAAATGATGTTGCGTCAGAAGAGACGAAACATGAGGGTGCACCCAATAAACATGAAGAGACTGGAATTCGGAATACTTAGCCCATCTCGTGTGCAATTCTTACCAAACGCTGGCTATGTAATTTCTGCGTCCTATGTTCACAAAGAAAGGCATCTTAGATTGCCTGGTGGTTAAATAACAAAATCAACCTTTCTACATTCATTTCCCAACGCAAAATAGCAGCCCCTCCCACCCGATCACTGGAGCCCGACAGGCGAAAATGAAACATGAAGCATCAAGACCCTTTGACCTCGAAAGACTCGTGGGACTCGACTTACGTAACTCGACTGTGCTGCTGTCTACGCATTCTCGCACGCGGCCATTATAAGGAAGCCAAATAGTCTCTGCCGCGTCTTTGCCAGTCTGATTGGACTCGATTCGACTCTGTTGGTGGGTACGCACCCTCACTGTATTCCAGGGGTGGCTAAACTTGCTTAACGTAAGAGCCACATACGATAAACTTCAGATGTTTGAGAGCCGCAAGACATGAACAAATATTACACACACTTTTCATTGTTACACGCACATTTTGTTACCAAAAATTCTTAAATATATTTACTCGCCATGAACATTAAACTTACGTTTTAATCCAGCGGACTCTCAGTTTATACCGGTAAATAATTATAAAGCTTGAACATTTTTTATTTACCTTTTATATGAATTGTAATGCAAAAAGGAGCTCAGCCAACATATTTCCGCGAGCCGCATATTATATGTCAAAGAGCCGCATGTGGCTCGCGAGCCGTGGTTTGGTCACCCCTGCCGTATTCCTTTTAAGGCCCATTTCAATGCTATCTGCGCTTAGGTCTGCCAAGAGGTCTCACTCTTCAGGTTCCTGAACCAAAATTTTGCACTTTGTTCCTCATCTCTGTCTTGTGTGTTACAATTCTCCTTCCGTCGTATTTTCCTGATTTGATCACCCTCGTTTAACGCAGTTTTCTCTAGCCTTCTGCCACTGCCACCCTCTCCTTCTCCTAAAGTTCGACAACATTTACTGACTTGACATTGCTTTCATCGTGCACCATTATGATAATATTGTATTTATACACCAACATGTATTGCACAAAATTATAACTAGATAAACTCATCACTTAACCCGACACGTGTTTCGGTCCAAATGGGCCATCATCAGGGGTTGCTGGTTTGTATGCTTCACTGTACACTTCCTTTGGTATTGTTAAGAGTTGTAAGTTTGCTGGTGCTATGGTTTAGAACCTTGGAAACACTGTGCACTATGATACACTGTGCACTGGTGATGTAGTTGGTCCGTCAGCCATCTTGGTCACTGCCTTCTAGCAAGCCTTCTGCTAGAAGGCAGTGACCAAGATGGCTGACGGACCAACCGCAGATATAAGGATGCAGAAAACCCACTCAACCTGCAAAGACAACGACCAAACAATCCAACAACACCGCATAGAACACCACTTTCGCCACAACGCGACACAACTACAGGACTCCAGTTCGACCTTATCCACGGTCAGCCGCGCCTGGCAGCTTTCTACACCCTACGTTTCGATAACCTACTACACCACCAGTAAATAAGTATAGTGCACAGTGTTTCCAAGGTTCTAAACCATAGCACCAGCAAACTTACAACTCTTAACAATACCAAAGGAAGTGTACAGTGAAGCATACAAACCAGCAACCCCTGATGATGGCCCATTTGGACCGAAACACGTGTCGGGTTAGGTTAAGTGATAAGTTTATCTAGTTATAATTTTGTGCAATACATGTTAGTATAAAAAATACAATATTAACATTTAGTGATTTATGAACCGTAAACATGTGTCCGTATTTGTGTAAGCAACATATCCTTAAAGCACAACTGCTAACCACGTGAGATCTGGAGGTTCTCACTGCGGTTAATAAGTGTCAAAATTAAGATATGCTGGACCGAGGGGTCGTGTACTTTGGTAGATCGTAACCAACCTTTCGGAGGAAACCGCTGCCTTGGCGAATGGAGGAAAAGGTCGGTATAATGTCTAGGCTACAGGCTGGACGTCCGAAGATTCGTTCTCGACTCAGCTGAGGCAGTAAGTTCCTTTCAACCGTTGGTAACCATCAACCATACATACAGTGTCAACCTGGAAGACCGCAGTAAAAATACAAATTCATCTTATTTCGTGTCGATGATGAGGATTATGGTATTATGCATAATGGTATCTGCCCTGGTATGTGTCTGCGTGGTTCATTGTCTTTGGGTCTGTACTGCGCTGGTGCCTCTTAAAACCCGAATTTTCCTTGTGCAGGTTGGTGCTTCCTTATTCGCCAGCAACATCGGCAGCGAGCACTTCATAGGCCTGGCCGGTTCTGGAGCTGCCGCCGGCATTGCTGTGGGGGCCTTTGAACTGAACGTGAGTGGCATCTATTTATGTCCGTATGGAGTAAAGGTTTCGGGGATTTTCTCTGCTTCTGTCGTCAGGGAATAATTTCATAATTGATTGCCCGAGAATACTGAATTAAATTACAGACAATTTAAAGCAGAGTTTTATTCTCGCTATGCGTTCAATAACCAAGTCCTTGTTTTACGCCCTAGTTGCGTTCCAGAAAAGTGGGCTGTGGGAGCCTTTGAACTGAATGTGAGTGGCATCTATTTATGTCCGTATGGAGTAAAGGTTTCGGGGATTTTCTCTGCTTCTTTCGTCAGGGAATAATTTCATAATTGATTGCCCGAGAATACTGAATTAAATTACAGACAATTTAAAGGAGAGTCTTATTATCGCTATGTGTCCAGTACACCAATTCCTTGTTTTACGCCCTAGTTGCTTTCCAGAAAATTGGGCGTAAATAAAAAATGATATTGCTGTTAAGAATAAAAAGCTTAAATAAATTCAGATCAATCAGCCAAAGGGCGTTAAACCGAAAATGAGAGATCACAAATTAAGAAGTGTAAATTGGCAAGGGGCGTTAAAGCTGAAAGGCGTAAAACAGACGGGCGTAAAACAAGACCGTGGTGTACATTGTCTCCTGTAGATAAGAATTTATGACTCGTATAATCTCATACCTTTTCTTATTTATTCACGGTTTATTTAACTCCGCTGTCAGTATATTATGTTATATATCATAGCGTCAGATGCTAAAAGGAAAGAATTAATTAATTTAAAACCGTTGAACGAGCGGCCGTGGTATCATTTTAGATAGTAGCCCCCCGTGTTTGGTTTGAGGGCCCGAGGGTCGAGTCATTGGACTTGAACCACAGTCCTGCCGTTAAAAGCCGTTGTGTCCTTCCAGTTCAGAGTGATTTGAATCAGTGTCTCGTCATACCATCGCTTGTGTGGTCACGCTGTTAGGCATTGATCATTTCCCACGTCTCTGATAAAAATAATGAATGGGGGGGGGGGAGTTCAACTGAAATTATTTCTACTCGCAATTGAGTTCAGACCACACAGAAAACACACTGTCTCAGTATTACAAATAAAAAGACATATGTTTCGTGTTGTTTGGGAAATTAAAACTGTTGTGACGATCATACGAGACCCATACAATGGACAAAATTCAGAGTTTTGGATTTTAAAGCGGGTAAAAATATGTAAGCCTACCAAATTATGGGTTTCCCTTCAAAGTTTAGGTTGTATTAGATCAATATCCACTCTGTTGCTAGTTCTGAGATGTAAAAATAGGTACACGTCATGCAGCGGAAGTGTATGAAGATGCGTGGGAGGTTGCGCAGGGGGAGGATTGTAAGATGACCACATTCGTAGAACATTTGTCTGGATTAAATTAAGCTACAGACCAACTGATGCACACTAAAACCACTTTTTATGTAGCTTTATTATTAAAATTGTTAAAATTGTACCCCTACACGTGTTTCGATCCTAGGATCATCGTCAGGGGTTTTTTTTTTGCTAAAAGCTACAGTCACTTCAAACACATGATTTTAAATATTCTATCGGCACTTTAAAACTTATATATTATAAGTTAAAATCTTGTAAAAAGACTCGTTAAAAGTTGTAAAATTGTAAAAGTACTGTAGATAGTACTTATAATATATAAGTTTTAAAGTGCCGATAGAATATTTAAAATCATGTGTTTGAAGTGACTGTAGCTTTTAGCAAAAAAACCCCTGACGATGATCCTAGGATCGAAACACGTGTAGGGGTACAATTTTAACAATTTTAATAATAAAGCTACTTAAAAAGTGGTTTTAGTGTGCATCAGTTGGTCTGTAACTTAATTTAATATGACGAAGATGCACGGTGTCAACAGTGTGAAATTTGTCTGGATATTGATAGCCTTACTAGCTTACGAGCATTGTACATACATTGACGAAGGGCGTTCGGAAATGATTCGGACAGGGGCTGCTGTTTCGGCAAATAACAAGCTGTTAGATCGCGCGAATTATCATCGGATAGTGCAGTCTTAGTACAGCATTCCACCACCAAATGGCCCTTATCGTGCATTCCTATGAAAAGCCGTTGCGTCATTACCAAATCTAGTGGTCGAAGCGCAATCATCGGTTGTCTGCAGTTTGTGGACAGCAAGCACATGTGTTCAACTGTACGGAGCTTTAACGGTGGCAAGGACAGCGCACAGGCGACTGTCCTGAGTGGCATCGCAACACCGCTAAAGAATGGTTCGTGAAGCCATCCGGAAGCTCCCAAGGAGGTGGCAGCGATGTATAACCTGGGGGGGGATATGTTGAGCTAGCAGTTGTTTAGTGTTCAGCCTACAGATAACAAAATTGCTTCAAATGAGGGGAGTCTAAATGATTTCCGAATGCCCCTCGTATTTTGTTAGGCGCTTTCGAATAATCGCAAAAAGCTCCTATTACCTTCGTCACTGCCGTCTGTCTGTCCGTCCGCATATATCAGCGCGGCTCCCACTGGATGGATTTCCGTGAAATTTGATATTGAAGACTTTTATGGATATCTATCGAGAAACTCCAAATTTGGTTGAAATCGGACAAAAAATATCGGACACTTTACATAAACACCTAAGTATGTTTTATTGTTGCCGGCGATATAAATACGCTGTGAAATACTTCTTGTGCAACACTCAGTATTGTTGAAACAATGGTTACGCGAAAGCGCCATAATGTTACGTTATACATATATTGCGTAGCTTGTTAAATGTGAAATTCGTATTTATGGTACCAGTTTCTGGCTGGTGTACGGTGTGGTGTGCCCCAGTGCAGTGAATTGGTATTGAGGCGTTTCCAATTAAATTACCACCCACATTGTACGTGAAATTACAGATCTTGTCTGATGATATTGAGACAGTTTTGGTTAAATTGTGCATCTTTATGTTTGTGTAATCGATTTCGTTTACTTATCGCAGAAATAGAAACCGGAACATTTACTGTTCTGTATTTTCTTTTGCAGGCGCTGGTATTACTTCAGGTTCTAGGGTGGATCTTCCTTCCCGTCTTCATTGCTAGTGGGGTAAGTCAGTTAAACGAGCTGTCATTAGACAGCTCTAGCCTTAGACGGTAACTTGAAATAATCGAAAGAAAATTTGCAGCCTAATGCTACATTAGATTTTCAATAACATATGTAGTCGTTCGTTTGAAGGCATTTTAGTGTGACGGTATCTCTCAACACTTACAATATGCCGCCATCTCGCAACCCCTTTTTCCCCATGAATATTTCAAAACCGAAAGTAGTTGCTCATTTATTGTGATTTATGTTAGTTTAGGAATAATTGTAAGGCTAGTAAGAGACTAAGATATTTGTAGTGGATATCAATTTCATGCCTGAAATCGGCATGTTTTCTGTTTACAGCACTGGAATTAATTAACTGCATTTTAATTATTATTATTAGGTGCTTCATAACTTGTATTTTTCGCCAGATATTATTATGGCAATTAAATCTACGAGGTGTATATGGATGGCGTACAGGACCCTCGAAAGAGGAGATAATGCGTATATTTTACTTACGACAAACTGAAAGGGAAGCGTATCTTGATAAATCTAAATGTAGATGGGAGAATGTGACGGTGAATCTTAAATAATGTTGCAGTGCCGACTGGATTAATTTGGCTCATCGCAGGGTCTAGTGGCGCACTCCAGTGAACATTATTAGCCTTTCAGTTTCCGTGTCACGTAGGATATTTCTTGACGAGCTGAGCCACCATTTGCTTTTGAAGAAGAATTCTGCACCGTGGAGTTAGGCACTTGCTGATGATAGTGTCACTATAATAGTTAGGCACTTGCTGATGATAGTGTCACTATAATAGTTAGGCACTTGCTGATGATAGTGTCACTATAATAGTTAGGCACTTGCTGATGATAGTGTCACTGTAATAGTTAGGCACTTGCTGATGATAGTGTCACTATAATAGTTAGGCACTTGCTGATGATAGTGTCACTATAATAGTTAGGCACTTGCTGATGATAGTGTCACTATAATAGTTAGGCACTTGCTGATGATAGTGTCACTATAATAGTTAGGCACTTGCTGATGATAGTGTCACTATAATAGTTAGGCACTTGCTGATGATAGTGTCACTATAATAGTTTTTTCAGCTTCCCCAATTCTTCTGGGATGTTACGCCGTGTTGCTGGGCAAATAGTTACCGACGTTTCGAGAGATTATAGTGCCTTCATCAGTCGTAATGGCTTATGTCACAGTTTATATGCAGTTTATGGTGTTCTTATGCCACAGTTTATATTGCAGTTTATGGCGTTCTTATGTCACAGTTTGTATTGCAGTTTATGGTGTTCTTATGCCACAGTTTATATTGCAGTTTATGGTGTTATTATGTCACAGTTTATATTGCAGTTTATGGTGTTGTTATGTCACAGTTTATATTGCAGTTTATGGTGTTATTATGCCACAGTTTATATTGCAGTTTATGGTATTATGCCACAGTTTATATTGCAGTTTATGGTGTTATTATGTCACAGTTTATATTGCAGTTTATGGTGTTATTATGCCACAGTTTATATTGCAGTTTATGGTGTTATGCCACAGTTTATATTGCAGTTTATGGTGTTATTATGTCACAGTTTATATTGCAGTTTATGGTGTTCTTATGCCACAGTTTATATTGCAGTTTATGGTGTTATTATGTCACAGTTTATATTGCAGTTTATGGTGTTGTTATGTCACAGTTTATATTGCAGTTTATGGTGTTATTATGCCACAGTTTATATTGCAGTTTATGGTATTATGCCACAGTTTATATTGCAGTTTATGGTGTTATTATGTCACAGTTTATATTGCAGTTTATGGTGTTCTTATGTCACAGTTTGTATTGCAGTTTATGGTGTTCTTATGTCACAGTTTGTATTGCAGTTTATGGTGTTCTTATGTCACAGTTTGCATTGCAGTTTATGGTGTTCTTATGTCACAGTTTAAATTTCAGTTTATGGTCGTCTTATGTCACAGCTTGTATTGCAGTTTATGGTGTTATTATGTCACAGTTTATATTGCAGTTTATGGCGTTCCTCTCCTTCCCGTATTAAACTCTAAAGTCATGCCGAAGGCCACCATTAATTAAAATTAAAGTAATGTCCATTTTCTTACGGTCCACAAACACATGCACTAGTAGTGGACTTGTTTTGTTCATCCTAATATTAAGACTCACTGATGCAGCCTTTGCGTGCCTTTAAGGTGACTTCGTTATTCCGTACTGTGTGGACTGTATTTGGGGTACGAGAGCAGTATATTTAAGGTGTCGTTATCAGTTTTTGTGATGAAGGGCCCCGCAGCAGATGCTACGGACGCACCGCAGCCTTGAGGCTTATTGTGCAACCCTGTGATAAAAATGATTAGTTTTTTTCCGTATTTCCGTGTAATGGAGCGCCGGTGGAATGAAATTGATAGGGTAAAACCGAAGTACTTGGGGGAAAAACCTGTCCTAATGCCACTTTGTCCACCACAAATCCCACATGGACTGACCCCGGGATCGAACCCGGGCCTCCGTGGTGGGAGGTCGGCGACTAACCGCCTGAGACATGGCACGGCCTTCGTCGTTTTCCTTTAAAATACACACGGTGTGTGGGTGCTGCTGTACCGCACACTGATCAGACGCCCGTCTGCCAGCTTTGTAATATCATCTATATCTGGATAAAACTTCGAGCGTTCTATAACGAGTATTAGCTCTTTGTGTTTGCCAAGTCACGACCATCGTTTAAGCCGACCACATCATCCTGGGTTGTAAGGTACCGCTTCCCTCAGCCAATGTAATTGGAAACCACCCATGAACATCTGTGACGGCACTAAGATCCTTCGAAACGTCTGGAACTACAGGGTGATTTGTATAGAACGAAACCCAAATATTTATAGATCGGGAACTGATGAATAAAATGTGATAATATTGATAAGACACATACCTTGTTTCATATTGAAAACGTTTACTTATCTTGTGCCGGAAGTGACGACCGTTCTCCGCCAGGCACACGTGGATTCGGCGTTACATGTTGTCGTTGGTGTCTCAGTATTGTGCTGTCAGTTTGTCTGGTTTTGTTTGTAATATGCTGTTTCAGTGCATCAGTTGTGCGTAGTATGTAACGGAACATTCGTTCCTTAATGTGGCCCCACAAATATGAATCAGGAGGGGTTAAGTCGGGAGATCGTGGGGCCACAGATCCTTGGATATCACTCGATCCTCGAAGAAACTTTGGATCATTGCCATGGTTTCTGTTGACGTATGCCATGGTTTCTATTGATGTATGCCCTGCGGCACAATCTTGATGGAAGTAACCTCGAGTGAGTAACCCAGTAGGTTTCCACAAGAAACACGCTCCTGCAGTGCGTATGACATGATGCAGCTACTGTATGACAGTGAAAGACGCCCGGAAACTTAAGGTTGCCATAACCTGTTAACCTAGCGTGAACGAGACGATTGACTCACGACTGGACTCGGCATGAAATGCCCGGGAATTTACAAGTACAGTACTTGGAGGGTAATCAGTACCGCCGTTCGTGATCTGTAGCTAAATATTCGGGTTTTGTTCTATAAGAATCACCCTGTATGTACCCAGTGACACAGGATAACATTCCGGAAGACTGATCTTCAGTAACATTGCTGTGAAAACCTCAATTTCGCATCATAAAAGCAAGCAATCCCATTACAGGCCTGGACAGGCCCTTACGGTTCCAGGAGGTTGAGGCTTCCAGATTTCTAGACAATCAGCACATGAAGGTGGTAAGGTTGTCAGCCCTACGCACCGGCCGCCTTTACCTCCCAGGAAATACTCCTGGTACTCAATTCTGTTAGAGGCTGAGTCGACCCCACGGCCATAGTGCGGCCGGAAGGATTATGTCAATGAAAAATTCCAATTACACCATCGGGAATCGAACCCGCGACATTCCGGCTTGTAGAACAGTGCCTCAACCAACTGCGACACTGCGTGCCCCCAATTTCGCATCATAATTACTGTTAATTATTTGGTGGCCTAGAAATAATATTGTGCAAAGACTTAGGCGGTCTGTGTTCCTGTCGTTACCGAGTGTAGGAGTAATCATAGCACCCTATAAAAATATCTGATGAATACTGCAGAAATGTTGCAGATTTCTGGTTTTGGGAATCAGCAGTGGCAAGTAAAAAGTGAGATTTAGTTTCTGTGAGCTGTGACACTTCGTAGTCTTATCGGCGGATACCAACATTTAAGAGGAACATGCTGCCGCCATCTTTACATCGCACGTGGAGGTGGAGGCAGCATGTTCCTCCGAATGTTGACTACACGTTGTCAGAAGCCGGATCATATTGTGAATAATCACCACCGTGATAACCTCAAATCTTCCAAACATAAATTTGTTTACCAGCATTTAATACAGAACCTTCTCTTGCCTCTCCGCTGTCTGAAAACGTGAAGATTGAAATCTAACGTACAAGTCTTTAATTTCACCCGTAATTTTGTATAGATTTGTAGCTTGGTGTCACATATGCGAAGAACATACAGAGCGTCCCATTTACTTGGAACCATGGGGAAGTGTGCCATTTTATAAGGTACGCTGCAGGTGCTCGCCATTTTGGTTGACGTGCTTGTAAGCGAGTCACCCGATACCGGGTGCGCACCCAGAATTTTTCCTGGGAGGGGCTGACCCTGGCTATATAGAATTTATGTTTAATTTTAAAAATTATGTTATATATTAAGTGCAACACAACACTGTTTGCAACTGCATTTATATACATACGAATATAACTACATGTTCCGTGACTCAATCACAGTGCCCCATCTTCTTGGGTTTTTTTTTTAATTTTATTAATTTATTTTTCAAAATTCTAATGTACTAGTCATCAGCCGAATTCAGTGGCTGATTTCGGATGAATGGAAAGTCACAAAACTTTTGATATCATATCTGCAAAATCTGTTTTTTAAATTTCGGTTTTGAGGGGTTTGGGGGGGCTGCCGGGCTGCCCAATGCTGTTGTTGCCTTGTCTTCAATATGTAACTTGTTACTGTCATGCAGGCTGCAGTGATGTGGCACCGCAGGTGGGCCAGGTTGCGGTTCTTCTCCGAGTATACGAATCCCTTCAGGTGGCCCCACAAAAAAGAAGTGTAAGGGGCATAAGTCTGGTGATCTTGGTGGCCAGTCCTGTGATCCCTTTCCCCTGCCAAGTGACATTGGAACTGTTGATGCAACCATTCACGCACAGGCACTACGTAACCCTTTGGGTCAAAGTTAATGGGGCATTCTTTGGTATAACGTTATGTTATGTGGAGAAGATAGTTGCGGGTGTTTGGACCTAAATGGTGGAAGTAACAGGAGGCTGGAGAATATTTCATAATGAGGAGCTTCATAATTTGTAGGCCTGCTGTTCACGTATTAGGATAGGCGGATGAGGGAGGATGAGAAGGCGGGTATGTAGCACGCATGGGAAAGATGAGATATGAATACCGCATATTTTAGTAGGAAAACCTAAACCGGAGAGACCCCTAGAGATCTAGGAAGAGGTGGGAAGAAAACTGTAAATCTTCTGGTATGTGGCTTGTGTATTTTGGTAAGTAGGTGTCAACGTTTCGAGGGAAATTCCTGCCTCCGTCTTCTATCCTGAGAGTGAAGAGAATAGTTGCCTCGGGAACTTTGTATCATCTACCAGACTACACGGCATCACATCCCAGAAGAGCGTATATATATAATACGTCTTGAATATTAAACTGAATATTAAATAAACAGGACAAGGGGGTGTAGAATGGATTAATCAGGCGCAGAATAAAAACCGTAGGTGGGCTTTTGTGACTACCGTAATGAACGTGGATTAATTGAGTGATTTTTAGCGTCTTGAGGACTCTGCTCCGTAGATTTTGTTTATTTTTATTTATTGATAAGTGTTTATTTATTTATTTATTTATTTATTTATTTATTTATTTATTGTTGGTGCGATTCAAAAGTCTGTCCTTACACAATTTTGCATTTCTCCTATTTAAATGCCTACCGGTGCGCTCACCTCTGCCTCACACTGCTGAACAGCCGCCCGCGCCCCAGCAGTGCTGTTTGTTCCTTGCATCTCGTTAAATACACACACTCTCTCTCTCTCTCTTTTTTTTTTTTTTTTGGGTGAGGGGGCCCCGCAGCTGATGCTACGGACGCACCGCAGCCTTAAGACTTATTGTGCAACCCCTGTGATGAAGATGAAGATGAGGATGAGCAGTTTTTTACCAAGTTTTACAAGTAATGGAGCACCAGTGGAATGAAATCGACAGGGGAAAACCGACAACTCGGAGAAAAAACCTTTCCCAGTGCCACTTTGTCCACCACAAATCTCACATGGACTTGACCTGGGATTTTTTTTTTTTTACTAATTCCTGGGTTTTCCCCTTTGATCCATTTTTGTTCTGTATTAATCCTTTTTCGTCCTTTCGTGTCTCTAACGGTCCACAACCGTCTTTTTACAACACAACACAAACATCCATGCCCCCGGTGGGATTCGAACCCACGATCCTAGCAAGCGAGCGGCCGAAGACCCACGCCTTAGACCGCACGGCCACTGGGATCGGCCGGGATCGAACCCGGGACTCCGTGGTGAGAGGCCGGCGACTAACCGCCTGAGCCATGGCACGGCCAATACACTCATTTACTAAAGATGTACAGAAAGCAACACGGCAGCGTCAACATTCTTAGCATATCGTGTTTTGTCGAGCCCGTATCAGAACACGCAATCTTCTGGTATGACCCATCAGCAACGCACTGTAGTGCATGGAAATTTCCTATGATGATAGCAGCAGTTCCGTTCTGTGAATACGAGACGCGAATAGCTTGCAGTCAGCTTCAGTTGTCACCTGTTTTACGTCAGATTAACGACTTCTCATGTGACGTAACTGCGCACCATTTGCTGCCAACACGAGTGGTTGATGATGCCAATGTGTCGTTGGGACTTGTTCGTTGCTTTAACTGTTTAAAACACGGTGCTTTTGACATTCAGAAATTCCACGTTCTGTCCGCGTAATGTTTATATGTAATGTAATGTATGTATATATCTGTGTATATATATGTATATATGTTGTGGCGGTACGCGACGGTACAGCATACCTGCAACTTTATTTACGGTGACATATTAGGTGAATATTATAAATTCAGAACTTGGAAAAAAATCATCCAATTTCTTGTTTGATTCCAACTGTCAAAATATGAAACAACAATATCAACAAGTCTTCGATTTTTACTTTTTAATACGAAGACAAGGGGCATTTTCAACTGCACCCGTTGTGGAGGAATGAGTACCGGCACCTTTTTTCTATCAGGGAGCGAGTGCTGGCACCATTTTTCTGTAACAAAATGAGTACCGACACTTTTTTCTATCAGGGAGCGAGTACTGACACCATTTTTCTATAACAGAATGAGTACCGACACTTTTTTCTATCAGGGAGCGAGTATGACACCATTTTTCTGTAACAGAATGAGTACCGACACTTTTTTCTATCAGGGAGCGAGCACTGGCACCATTTCTCTGTAACAGAATGAGTACCGGCACCTTTTTTCTATCAGGGAGCGAGTACTGGCACCATTTTTCTGTAACAGAATGAGTACCAACACTTTTTTCTATCAGGGAGCGAGTACTGACACCATTTTTCTGTAACAGAATGAGTACCGACACTTTTTTCTATCAGGGAGCGAGTACTGACACCATTTTTCTGTAACAATGAGTACCGACACTTTTTTCTATCAGGGAGCGAGTACTGGCACCATTTTTCTGTAACAGAATGAGTACCGAAACTTTTTTTCTATCAGGGAGCGAGTACTGGCACCATTTTTCTGTAACAGAATGAGTACCGACACTTTCTTCTATCAGGGAGCGAGTACTGGCACCATTTTTCTGTAACAGAATGAGTACCGACACTTTTTTCTATCAGGGAGCGAGTACTGGCACCATTTTTCTGTAACAGAATGAGTACCGACACTTTTTTCTATCAGGGAGCGAGTACAGGCACCATTTTTCTGTAACAGAACGAATACCGGCACCTTTTTTTTCTGTCAAGTAGTGAGTACGGATGTTATTTTTTCTGTCAAGGAATGATTCCCGGCACCCACTTTTTTTCAAGAAACGCACTGTATATATATATATATATATATATATATATATGTTTCGTATGATTGTGAGAATGAGCATCGGTCATTGCAGTCAGGGGTCCGTCGTCTCTTATCTAGGCAGAAAGAACACAACATTTCGGAAGCTAGATCTGTTCCCGTCCTCGGGTAAAGGGGTAAGGATTTAAGGGGTCTGATGTAAAGAGCACTGGACAAGTTACCGCCAGTTGCACATCTGCTTCAGATTGTGGACTCGCTATAGCAAAATTCAGTCTCCCCCCCCCCCCCTTCCCGTGCATATTCCAGACTGTCTTAAAGGTAAAGGTCACCCCGTAACATGCCATTGGAGGCACAGAGGGGGAGGTGGCGGTATAGCCCTACTCATTTTCAACCTCGGCGCTAGATGGGGGTGGGTGGACAACGCCACTCCCCGGCCGCTTTACCCGCGGGAAAGAGACCCGGTACCAAGTGTCCAGGAGGCTGGGTGGGCCCCATGGTCGGTCTGGGCGGGTGTCCATCTATCCATCCATCCATATATGGCGCTACAGCCCCTACTGGGCTGTGGCCTCCCTCAAAGGGCGCTTCCATTCTCCTCTATCCTCAGCTTGTCTCCTCCATCCTCGTAATCCTACGATCTGTAATGCATCCCTCTGGACCAGCGGTCGCCAACCGGTGGTCCGCGGACCACTGATGGTCAGCGAGAAAATTTTGGTGGTCCCTGGAGAAATTTGGACATTATTTGCAATTTTTATGTTTATTATACTGTTTCATTATATTCTGATTCGTCTTCGTGTCACCGACACAGGATCGCTGACAATTTTCGCCTTATTACGTTGCATCAAATTGCAAAAAATTGAACTTTTATGATCATTATTTTATAGATGTTTGTACCTTTTTAAAAAAAATTTGTGTTAGTGGTCCGCGGGATTCAAAATTGTGAGTTTAGTGGTCCGTGAGGTCCGAATGGTTGGCGACCGCTGCTCTGGACGACTTCCGCCCATCTTGTTCTTGGTTTCCTACTGATCTTTTGTTGTAACGTTTCTCTTTAAGAGCCTCTTTTTTTTTTGTATCCTTTCTTCTTCCATTCTTCCGATGTGGCCCGCCCTTCCTAGTCTTCTAATTTTAACACCATCCACAATATTTAGATCTTCATAAAGACTATAAATTTCGCTATTCCATCTAGGTCGCCAGTGCCCTTTCTCTTGTACTGGGCCATATATTCTTCTTCCTAATATTTTCCTTTAAAATGCATGTAGCATATGTTATGTCATTTGCGTTAGGGTCCAGGTTACAGATCCATAACGCAGTACTTTTTTTTTTCGCTGGGTGAAGGGCCCTCGCACCACAGCCTTAAGGCTTTTTGTGCAACTCCAATGATGATGAAGATGAGCAGTTTTTTTTTACCAATTTTTACAATTAATGGAGCACTAGTGGAATGAAATCGACAGGGGAAAACCGACAACTCGGAGAAAAACCTGTCCCAGTGCCACTTTGTCCACCACAAATCTCACATGGACTTGACCTGGGACCGAACCCCGGGCCTCCGTGGTGAGAGGCCAGCGACTAACCGCCTGAGCCATGGCACATAACACAGTACTGGCCTGACTAATATTTCATATGGTCTTATTTTATTATTTCTGTGGATTTGTTTAGACCTAAATATAGTTTTCACAGAGTAATAAGTTTTATTAGTGGCTAGAATTCCAGCTTTGATTTATTCTGTTTCATCATTAGTATTATAGATACAGTTTCTAGGTATTTTAAACTCCTAACAACTTCAGTGTCATGATCAGTAATTGCCAGTATTTCACTTTCTCTTCTTTTTCTGTTTTTTACCATTGCTTTTGTTTGTTTTTTTCGAAGCCCTACTTCTTCTGCTCTTTCAGTTCTTCGTACACTTCAGAAATAGCTCCATTCGTTCTTCCCATGATGTTTATATCGTATGCATAAACTGTAAGTCGTACTGATTTGTGAAATGTCGTTGATTTCACTTGTGCTGATTGCTGTCTTGTTACATACTCTAATGCTATGTTAAAGAGACTGGCTGCCAGTCCGTCTGCATGTTTCAAGCCATTTCCTGCCTTAAAATCATCGATCGTTCGTCATGTCATAACATTATAGGTCGAGTCTTCCATTGTTGATTTCGTTAATTTAATCAATTTATTTGGGATTCCTAAATATTTCAATATTTCGTATAATTTATCTCTTCCTATCGTAGGCTCTCTGAAAATCAATGAAGATCTGATATGTATTTTTACATTGTATTCCCAGGCTGTTTCCAACAAATTTTTTGAATGTGAAAATTTCATCAATAGTTGATTTTCCTGAACTAAATCCTGCTTGGTATTCACCAAGTATGTCATCCGTATATTTTTAAGCCTATTATCAATAACTGTAACTAATATTTTGTATCTTGTATATAGTAATGATGTTTCTCTATAGTTGTGACACTGTAGTTTGTAACCCTTATTTTTGTATATTGGGACTATTATATTTGTTCTCAGTCTATAGGCATTTTCCCTTCTATCCATATCCCTTTGATTAATCTATTTAGTACATTTATTAATAGTTGCCCTCTTTTCTTGTAGAGTTCTAGGGACTATTATCTGTGCCAGGTTATTTAGTATTTATCTTTCATTGTATTGCTGTTTCGATGTCTGATATGTTTAGCTTTTCATTTTCCAGTTCCTTCTTGATTTCTGTTTTATTTTATTATTATTATTATTATTATTATTATTATTATTATTATTATTATTTACTGCAATTGGGTTTTCACCCGGTGGCAGTAGTCCTTACACTGGTACACACAATACAAATGTTTTCACCCGGTGGCAGTAGTCCTTACACTAGTACACACAATACAAATGTTTTCACCCGGTGGCAGTAGTCCTTACACTAGTACACACAATACAAATGTTTTCACCCGGTGGCAGTAGTCCTTACACTAGTACACACAATACAAATGTTTTCACCCGGTGGCAGTAGTCCTTACACTAGTACACACAATACAAATGGACATATAAATATACATAAAATTAACAATACAAAACAAACTATACACAATTACAAAACAAAATACATACAGTAAATACAAGTACACACATTAGAACACCGTACACACATTACAAAAACATCTGCACCTTACAAAAGCATCCACTCCTTACAAAAGCATCCACACCTTACAAAAACATCCATACCTTACAAATACATCCACACCTTACAAAAACACCCATACACATACAAAACAAAATACATACAGTAAATACAAGTACACATATTAGAAAAACCCCGTTCACACCTTACAAAAACACCCATACACATACAAAACAAAATACATACAGTAAATACAAGTACTCATATTAGAACACCGTACACACCTTACAAAAACACCCATACACATACAAAATTAAATACATACAGTAAATACAAGTACACACATTAGAACACCGTACACACATTACAAAAACATCTGCACCTTACAAAAGCATCCACTCCTTACAAAAGCATCCACACCTTACAAAAACATCCACACCTTACAAATACATCCATACCTTACAAAAACACCCATACACATACAAAACAAAATACATACAGTAAATACAAATACACATATTAGAAAACCGTACGCACCTTACTAAAACACCCTTACACATACAAAACAAAATACATACAGTAAACAAAATACATACAGTAAATACAAGTACACATATTAGAACACCGTACACACATTACAAAAACATCCACAACTTACAAATCATCCACACCTTACAAAAGCATCCACACCTTACAAAAACACCCATACACACAATAAAAAAAAAAATTAAACAAGCACAATACAAAAAAACACCCACACATTAATTAATTTCAGTGCGTTAGAATATCCTCAGTATAAAGTCAGACCAAAGTACATGCTAATTATATCCCCCAAGAACTTAATTCACTTCACTTCACTTCGAAACCAGAGCACTTCACTTCACATCACTTCACACCCCTTCACTTCACATCCCTTATTTTTATTTAATCTCCACTTAAAAATCCTTAGCTTGTAATGACGTTCTTGACCCTTTTTTTAAAAGAGCTTAATTTACAGGGGAAAGTCGCTAGTACGCTTGGAGGTAATTGGTTCCAGCTTTTTATGGTCCTATTTACAAAGGAATATTTACCTACATCTGTTCTTTGTTTCCTAATCCTAATTTTCCGACTATGATCGTCCCTACCCAGGTAGCATGGTTTTAGCAGTCTATCCCCTATTGTTTTCCAAGCCCGTCCCCCGGTGTATGCTTTGTATGGGTGTTATCGATGAAAGTGTTGTGTTCAGCTGTGGCAGTGTTCAGAATATCCTGAAAGTGGGTTTACCGTCTGTTCTTTGTATCTTCTTCATTAGATATGATCTATGATTATGCCTCTACAAAGATTTGTATGAGGTTTAAAACCTCGGTTTAATGATCCAATCTCTTTCTATGCATTCCTGATAAGCTTCACATTATTCTCTTCTATATTCTTTATACAATTATCTGTTAGTATTCTTTTCTTGTTTTTACATATTTTATGGACTGTTTTTCGGAGACTCTCATAATCTAGTCTCTTGGATCTTTTTTTTGGCGATTTTTGTGCCGCATAATTGAGGAAAAGACAGATGTGCTATTATATAATTTAAGATTTATTGCTTATACGTATCTGGGAATATGAAATTTAGCATGCATGTGGATTACGAATATACTGCACACTACGTTTGAAATATTAATTGAACAGATACAAAATATTTCAGTGGGGTGAGACTTGGATGTTGTGGCCGATTAATTTCAACATAGACAGAATCAAAGTGCAGGCGAACTCGGTTATAACGTCATGAAAGGGACTGAATATCTTGTGTCGTTATAAACGAGTGTTGTTATAACCGAGAGGAATTAATTGGTACCACAGAATATCTGACGCTATATACGAGGTGTCGCATAAACCGATGTAGTTATAACCGGGTTTTACTGTATGTGTAAAAATCATAGGTTCTTCAGAAGAAATGTCATAATAACGACAGCCCCCCAATAATAGTAAAAAAATTTGTATATCTATAATTTTGAATATAACAAAAAGGGTGACCCCAGTGGATTAAATGTTATGAACACCTGAGAAGAATCCAGGATGTATAGATCCGTAGGCGCCTTACCGTTACTTTGTACGTACGTTTCCTATCGTGTATTATTTGGCGCCAAATTTTTTTTTAGATTTAAATTAGTCTTTCAACGGCTGAAAGGGACACTTTTTCGCGCCCATTTTTATTATTGCTGCGTGTGTGTCACCTATCAAACCCGGCTTTAGTTTCGCGTATTATGCTTAAAGAATTGTCGTGACCAATGGCAGTTTTCTGTAACTGACAAGCTAACATAATATACCGCAGGAAGCATTTGAAGGTAACTGCTATGAAGATTTATATTACTTAGTTTTCATGAAGTCCTGTCGTGTTGACAGTTCTCTCTTCTGTAGTCTGCTTTGACGTCTTAGTAACCGTTCGAATAGTACAGGGACATTATTTTATCTGACAATTATCGCTAGTCACTTCCCGTTGGCTGGCTTAACTTATAAAACTTTGACGTGGAGCGTGTGCGAGCTATATGATATCATTTCGAGGTCATTCTTTAAATAGGATGAGTAAAAACCAAACATTAACTGCAATACCTTGAACGAAAACGCTTGGACCCCGACTTAACGGCAGATTGGCATAGTGGTGAGCGCTGTATTGCCTGCCGTCACGCTGAAAAGTCTGAGTGAATATCGATGCGAGTTGTCAGATAAAATAATGATCCTGTATATCGTCGTCAAAGCTATGTAGAAGCCATTAGCGCCACAAACAGAATTAACTGATCAGTCTTTGTAAGGGAGACGCAGTGTGTTTTCCGTGAGAAAGAAACGGTATTTCTTAATATTATTCGTACGGATTTCATGTTTCATAGTGTTCAGTACACTGTCTCTTCAAGATTCATTTTAATACCTTCCTTTGAAGTATTGACATTCCTCGTTAAAATTGCATATACCTTTCTTGTTCTATCCCGTTCAAGCTATATATCCAGCTCGTTGTAACCGCCATGATTTAACTGCCCTAACAATACTAAGTGAACAGTAAATACAGAAGCCCGTCGTTATGAATATCCTTCCTAAGCTGCCTGTCACTGCCTGTTTAATTTTCCGCAGAGCATAGCGGTAATCTGCAGTTTAACTTCTTGCGTCATGAAGCATGTAAAATCGCTTATTTACGTATCTTGTATAACGGACTTTTGGCTGTCGTGTGCTGACTGTAAAGTGACTGAACCTCATGGTTGAGGGTTTTGCACTCCTGCTTCTTAACCAGATTCGCCCTGGAATTGAAGGGGGGAGGGGGGCACTTATAGCCCAACACACGACTGATACCATACAAATATGTTCCGGTATAATAAAGACCCGCAACTTTACGGCAACCCTTAAAAATGTTCTTAAATGTAAATTTGTAAGCCCATTTTCTGTCTGTACCTTTCATCCCCGTAAACAGAAATCATGGCGGCGCCCATGCAGCCTAATCGAATTATACAAGACAGAGTGGACGCTTAAGTTTTAAACTTTTATCTTTTCTGTGACGCAACAGCCCAACTGGGGCCTAGGCCGCTTCCTTGTTGAGGTTTTGGGAGATCACGCACAATTACACACACACACACACACGGTAGGACTCCTCTGGATGAGTGATCAGATTGTCGCAGAGGCCGCTACCTACACAACACACAACAAATACAAGAGACAAACATCCATGCCCTCAGCGGGATTCGAACACGCGATCCCAGCTATCAAGACTCACGCCTTAGACCGCGCGGCCACCGAGATTGGCCAAGCTTTTATGTTTACATCATTCACTTTTATCAAATTGGAAAAGTCCTGTGGAGAAGTTACATATTTTGCTTAAGTCTAGTCATTTTATGTTAAGAACAAGTCATGTATTCGAGTCAAAAACACTTCAGGGACGCATGTGGGTGCGTTTGAATAGTTGTAATGCAAGGACTACTGAGTTTATATTCTGTTCGCACTACGTTTCATCTCTGTCCTGTTCAAGAAATCACGGAAATATCAATATGCGAATATTGACAGAGAAGGCACATGGCACGGAATGGAAATTTCCATTGGTACATAAAAGCAGAGGCTCGGTATTGTCTTCGTGTAACTGGAGCTGGTCGTCGTGGTACCGGACCCCGCTGCATCAGAGTCAAATCATTCAACGGAGCCGTGCTTTCGTTCTTTCCTTCTGTGGGATTATTTATGCCACGGCCAATTTCTGCGCTATTGCAGGGGTCAGCAACACGTTCGTCCGCCACATGTGGCAAACTGGCGATTAAGTACGGAGAACGTAAATTTTAAATGCTTGTTAAATTAACCCTATAAAGCCGAATGATTACTGTGTGTACCGCCAGGTTTACCATTTAAAAGTTTCACGTTTTACCCACAGAGTGCATTAATGTGCTTTGTATGCATCTCAGAACATACAGCGATTATTTGCGTATACCAGGGCTGGCGAAACTTTTTAAAGGCGCGTGACCAAATTGTCAATTGTTGGAGCAATACTTGCTCGTGCCCATGGGAATTTTCAGCTGCAGAATGGGGTCTTGGAGTCTTTCATTCTTATTATTACTGTTGTAAATTATCGTTCGAATCCCGGCAGGGTCTGTTTACCAAAATGTCCAGACCGGCTCCGAGGCCAACCTAGCTTCCTATTCAGTGGGTACCGGGGACTCTTCCCGGGGCGTGAAGCTGACCACGCACTTCCATGTAGTGCCGACGTTAAGAATGGGTGGAGCTATACCTCCATTTTTCCTATATGCCTTCATGGCGTGTGTAGGCACAACTGTACCTTTTATTATAAATTCTAATTATTATAGTGTACTGTGATTATAATAAGAGGATCCTCGCGGAAAGAGATAAGGTGGAAAATAGGGAAGCAGTTTAGGCTGTTAAAAAAGTCCTAAATTACCCCTACTTCAAAAGACTAGCCCAGTAAATAAATTAAATATTTTAGTTATTAAAATAAATGTGTCCCTATACACACCGTGAAGGCACATAGAGAAAGTGGAGTTTTTGCTCCACTCGTTGTTAACCTCATCACTTGATGAGGTGAGTGGTCAGCCTCGCACCCCAGTTGCTTCACCCCCGGACAGAGCCCCCAGTACCCATTGAATTGGAAGCTATATATATATATATTAGTGGTATTATAAAAGTTATTACAGAGAGAAAGAGAGAAAAAATCGGTGATTGAAAGCATTCTTAGGAAGCTTGTTTAGGTAACCAGTAATGCTCTGAATTGTTTTAAGTTGGACTTACTTCACAAGAGACAAAATTCATGACTTTGACTGACATAAGGACGAATAATAAATTTGTAAGGAACTGAAATAATTATTACTTTCTGTTGTGATTTATTTTATGGTTTTGTTAACTTGTATTTAATTTTTTAAGACAAAATTGTAGCAGGAGGAGATTAAAATACATGCAGGCTGTTTGTAGAGCCTGTTTAAATAACTAATAACAAGTTGATATTGTTTTAAGTTAGGTAATTTGAAAAATATTATATCCTCAATGTACTGTGCTTGGTGTGATTGATTGGGAGAGGGAGTAAGTCACACTGCCACCCCCTACCCAATTGCCATGGTTACCAGTAACGTCATACCCTGGTTGCAGTTGCATTTGAAAAGTATATTTAGCTTTGATTTCAGGCTTCCGCCGCGATGTTGATGAATTCTGTGGTCTTCTGGGTCTTTAGCTTTCCTTTGGTGGTGACAGCTAGTGAACCATTACCAGTAGGCATGCCAAATGTATAGAGATAAAACAAAACTGTACCTACGTATCCTGTATGAAGCATTAGTTATTTTGAAATAAATAATTTTGAAAGTAATGGAAGTGAAAAACATTGAGCTTGTATCTGGTAATATTAATGCAGACAGAATGTGTAGTTAGGTAATAAGTTCCCCCAGAAGGAATATACAGTACTGTTATTGTTACTGCTGCTACTGCTTCTGTTACAAACTATACTTGCAAATGCAAGTAATAGAAACATTTGACTTTGCCATATTTGTACAAATCCAGCATACTAACCCATGAGTTTTGTTGCATTCTGTTGTTGGCCTGTAAACTAACATTACTGTGTGTTAACAGAACAAGATTTGTGTGACTGAGGATTTTGCAGTGGGGCTTTATGAGTCTACCCAGAAGTCTTCTTTCTTTCTTTTCTCTGTCTCTCCTTTGACTCCTGAAATTTAAATGTTACTACCCAACACTTTTCATGAGATATGTCATTATAAACAATGGGCTGTCTGGTGTGGGTTTATTTGGTGTTTAAGTATAATGATAAAAGTAAAATGCTCAGTCATTTCTGAATGGTGTTTTTCAAACAATTTATGATTTTCAACAATAAACGTTAATTGTTACTACTATATAAATATACTACTAGGAGGCTTCTTTAATACAAGCTAACATAGGAATGGTTGGTTGATTCATATTGAGATTTTGTGTAACAAAGTAAGCAGTGATGGTGGATGAAGCACACAGCAGTTACATGGAGTACAATGATGTCAGTGTTGTTAAATTACAGGTGTGCACACTGCCAGAGTACATGATGAAAAGGTTTGGTGGAACACGGATCAGAGTCTATCTAGCTGCCCTCTCACTCATCCTTTACATCTTTACCAAGATATCGGTAAGATATGCCGGTGTTCAGATCTCTCTTCTGATGAGATCTGCGCTCTTCTGGGATATTATGCGTCATCGTGTGGTAATTGTTTTTCGAAGTTTTGGGACAACATATCGGTCCCATCTTCATGGGTCAAGAGTCTGAGTAGGAAAGCATTACAAGCAAACAATTACCACGTGACGCCGCATAATATCCCAAAAGAGCACAGATCTCATCAACATCGTGGCGGAAGCCTGAAATCTCTCTCCTAATGACTGCAGTACCAGTGAACTGTAAGTTGTATTATAGATAATAAATGTTATGGGCTGAACACAGCAATGAATTATCCAAATATGATCTTTAATTAATGCCAGAATTAATTTTGGGCATATAGCCCAGTCACTGACTGGGCTACAGACTGGATGATCTGGAGTTCGAATCCTGGCAGGGGCAAGAGATTTATCTTTTCTCCAAAAACGTCCAGACAGGCTCTGGAGCCCACCCAGCCTTCTACTGAATGGGTACCGGGGGCTCTTTCACCAGGGATAAACCCGCCAGGGCGTGAGACTGACCACTCGCCTCCATCCGAGATTTGGTGGGTCTATACCTCCACTCACCTTATATGCCTTAGTGGCATGTATAGGGATAACTTTACTTTCACGTTTACCGTAAAGTGCGCTGTGATGTGGGAATTTTAAGACTTTGTAGTGTGTCATTGCTAATTATGAGGAACTACTGGGAATTATATTACTTCTTATGGTAAATTTATAAGTGAAGAAATGAAGTGACACATATTTCACATACAGTATGATTTTCTACTATTGTGATCCCTTATAGTCATATAGGTAGATACTAGCATTGTGTCCACCTTTAGAGTTGGAGTATGATGAGGTTGTGGTTGCATGGAAGTTGGTCACCCTGACCTACTTAGGGTGGGGAGAGAATACTCATAGTCTAGCCTGGGTCAGTAGGAACAGGGAGTTGTGAAAAAATTGTCCTTTTTTGGGGATCCCTGTGGACAGGAAAGTGGGAAGTGACAAAACAGCAGTGTGAACATCAAATCTTGTAATATTCTCTTTGTTGTTTTTTACACTTTCAATTGAAGCACTGATTGCAATCTGTTAGATATAACAAATTAGGTTTCAATCAATCCTGCTGTGCTGTCTAATATCTGAAGTGTGCCACCTGTCCATCTCATTTTAACCCACTTGATTTCATACTCCAGCAGTACTTTGTGATCTAGTAAGTCACAAAATTCCTCATATCTTTATACCCCAATTATTTCATCCTTTAAGGCCAGATATTTTCCTGAGCTCTGTGTTTTCAAACTTGTATAAAGAGCATTGAAATTTCAACAGGAAAATGTGACAGTGTGCATCTCTTTCTGTAATTCCCACAGTAAACCATTCCATTGATCTACTGTCATGCATAATAGCCATTTAGGGATAATGTGAAATCACGGTTTCACTGAATATGCTTGCCATGAACTTGAAAAGCTCATGAAAGGTAGCATGATGGAATGTAAGTGGTGCTGCTACCTAAAGATAACTTTTTACCAGCAATGGTCAGTTTTACAGTATAAGCTAAATTCAGACATGTCTTGACCTGTTTTTAACTACAGATTTTTTCAGCACTCACTGTCTGTTGGTTTAGGTAACCATAAGTCTAAAAATGATTTGCTACATGATTACTTACTAATGAAAAAATTTCAACTTTCAGTATACTTATTTTTCCCTCAAATGTTGTAATATTTATTCTTACGTTTAGAGCTGTTGTAGTAAACAACACCTAAAAGAATTGTGGGAATGAATTCAACTGACCCATTGTATTTGTATTTATATTTGTATTTGTATTTATATTTATTTATAAGTTCCAGAAATCCAATAAATGGATATAGAACACGTCACAAACTCAAGTATAAAAGTATAAAATACATACATTAAATAATCACATCTAAAACAAACAGAGTACTAAATACAAGCAATATAAACTAGTATTTTTTATTGTAACAGTTATCCAATTAGGTACTCATCCACAGTATAAAACGAGTGAGTATTCAAAAAATGCCTTAATGCAACCTTAAACTTTTTTAAATTATTAGAGGTATTCTTAATCTCTATGGGTAATTTATTAAATATCTTTATACCCGCATAATAAACTCCTTTCTGATAAATAGTTAAATTAGCTTGAGGTAAATACAAATTTTGTCTTTGTCTAGTATCAATAGTATGAGAGTCAATGTTTGATGGGAAAAGAGTTTTGTTTTGTAATACAAACATTGATAAAGAAAATATATATTGTGATGCCAACGGCAGAATATCTAATTCTTTGAATATATTTCTACACGAAACTCTATTGCCACATCCCAACATTGTTCTAATTGCCTTTTTCTGAAGGAGAAAAATAGTGTAACTATGAGATGAATTTCCCCAAAAAATGATGCCATAGCTCATTAACGAGTGAAAAAAAGAGTAATTAATTGCCTTTAGTGCTGAGGTAGACATGTATGGTTTCACATTTCTGATTACATAGCAAGCCTTGCTCAATTTTTTTATGAGTAGATCAATATGGTTCTTCCAAGTTAAGGCACCATCAATCATAATTCCCAAGAATTTAGTACAAAAAATATTATTGATGAATTTATTATTATAACTTATTGTAAAAGTATCTGACATTTTTCTCTTAGTTTTAAAATTAATATAATGTGTCTTATTAAAATGTAATGATAATTTGTTCACTCTGAACCATCTATTTATATTTTCAAATGTTATATGAATGTGTTTGTTGAAGTCATTTATATTAGAATGAGAAAATAGGATGCTAGTATCATCGGCGAAGATTATAGGTGTAGAAAATTTAGTTATTATCTTGGGTAAATCGTTTATGTATAAGAGAAACAACAAAGGTCCCAATATAGACCCTTGTGGAACTCCATTGAATAATATTGTTTTATAATTGCAGGTTAATATCTACAGTGGATCTCTGTTCATCCAGCAGGCTATGGGTTGGAACATCTGGTACAGCATCGTGTTACTTCTGTGCCTAACATACATTTGCTCTGCTATTGGTGGACTAGCTGCAGTTATCTACATGGAAACCCTACAGTTCTTCATCATCATATCAGGATCACTTGTTGTCATGGTCACAGGTGTGTTGAACTGAGAGAACTCTTCACAAGACAGTGCATTCTTTATGAACTACATACAGGGCATACACAAAAGAATGGTGCGGTTTCAAAAGTGAATAAAAAATTTATTTCTCACATTACACGGGCACAACATACACCGTCAGCGGCGGCAACTGTCCAAGTTTCTCATTTGGTAATTACAATCCTTCTATATGTGCACCCTGGGTCACACGACACACATCCACACGGTAATCAAACTCATCCTAGACCCGGTGTAGCATGTCCGCTATAATGGCCTGCAGTGCATGCGTTATCCGATCACGAATTTCATGGATGGACGTGGGCAATGGTGGTACATAAACGCTGTCTTTAACGAACCCCCAAAGAAAGAAATCGCACGGTGTAAGATCTGGCGAACGGGGTGGCCAAGGGAGAAGGTTCTTGTCTCCATTTGCAGCAGCACGTCCGATCCAGCGCTGTGGAAGAACACGATTGAGAAGCACTCGTACATTCCTGTGAAAATGTACTGCTGGTAGCGCATGAGAAACTTGGACAGTTGCCGCCGCTGACGGTGTATGTTGTGCCCGTGTAATGTGAGACATAAATTTTTTATTCACTTTTGAAACCGCACCATTCTTTTGTGTATGCCCTGTATATTAAAACAATTTTTAGGCGTGTTTGCAACGTTGCAAAAGGCGACTGTTAGCTTCATCATGTCTACCTGTCCGTCCATCCGGCCGCATGGAACAACTCTGCTCCCACTAAATGGATTTTCATGAAATATGGTATTTGAGTATTTTTCGCAAATCTGTTGAGAAAATTCAAGTTTCATTAAAATCTGACAAGAATAACGGGTACTTCACATGAAGATCTATGTAAATTTATGATAATATCTCACTGAATTCTTCTTAAAATGCGAAATGTTTCAGACAAAAGTTGTAGGGAAAATCAAAGCAGACATTTGATGTTCAGTACCGTTTTTCTGAAAATTGTACCGTTTATGAGATAATGTGGAATAATATGGTAGAGCCAGACAAGCTGCAGATAACAATATAATATGGCGCATGCACTTTGCATTCTGGATAACTAAGGCAAGAATACAGACACACACTTAGAATATGTAATACTTATTGCATTTCCATGGCAACAATAGTTACATGAACACCCCTTAGTGTTACATTTGTACATACATTGCCTATCTTGTTTGTCTGAAACCAGAGCTCTTATACCTGATTTCTCATAATAAACAATATTTGCTTTATAATCTTATTGATCTGGATGATGTTGGTTAGAAATATGCAGGTGTCTTTCTTGAGGAGAGTAACATAAAATATAATTGTAAAGTTGTCCATGTCCACACCATGAATGTACGAGTATGTAGGGGGAACAGAGGTATGGCTCCACTCATTCTTAATCTTGGCACTGGATGGAAGTGAATGGTCAGCTTCATGCCTCGGCCACTTTACGCAGTACCCATTTAGTAGGAGGTGTCAGAGCCATTCTGGACATTCTGGAGAAAAGGAATATCTCCTGCCTTTGCCAGGAGTTGAACACCAAATCCTGCACCTTGTACCCTAGTCACTATATCAACTACACTACCCCAGCTCCTGGAGGCAGTAACATTGTCAACATTATCTTGGTTCATGGATATGTGTGTGACATTTTGTATTAGTTGACAAGTGTCAGACTGCAAAAGTTGTACTCATGTTGTTTGTGTCACATGGGTAGAATGTGCAGCTCTGTGCATAGCTGGCAGTGCTTAGGAAGACTGTGGAAACCTGAGGATATTTCACTGTTATAAATTCTCCTGATGAATGATAAACACACATTCTTCTGTCTTTGTGAAATGTTTAGTGCAAAGAATGTGGAGTTGGCCTCATCTAATAGCTAGCACATTTATTCCATTAAAAACCTGTAACTGAACAACTGTGGTATCATGGTTTGATTCCTGTTAGGGACAAGGAATTTTTCTCTTCTCTACAATGTCCAGAACGGCTCTGGGTCCCACAAAACCTCCGAGGGATGCTTTCTCTAGGTAGTAAAGTAGCTGGGGCATGTAGCTGACTACTGCCAAGGTTAAGAATGGGTGGAGCTAGACCTCCACGGCATGTAAGGGGACGACTTTTTTGTATGAATGCAAACTGGAATTGCATGATAACCTTTAGTGGAAGTTTCCTGTACTGAATTTCAACAAAATCTCTGAAAGTTTTATGGGTTACATGGAAAAAGTCTTCTTGGACTGCTTGACCCTGAAGGTGATGGCACTACAATCCTTCAAAATGTCGGTAACTACTTATCATTTGGAGTGGCATGAGATGCCAGAAGACTTGAATTTTCAACAGAGGCTATATTAGCAGTTTCAGTTCTGAATCCCCTTCCTACATTCATCTAACAATATAGTAGTTACTGTGCATAATCTATAACAAATTGATGACTCTGTCTGTGATGGTACTTTACTAATTATTTTATTAATTGTATATTTGATTTTTAGGCTTTATGGCAGTAGGAGGTTGGAATGAGTTAATAGTGCGTTATCTACAGGCTGTACCAAATGATACGTATCCCAATACTACGTGTGGTATTCCACGTCAGGACTCGTGGATCATGTTAAGAGACCCCGTACATTCTGACATGCCATGGCCAGGTTTCCTCCTTGGACAGACACCATCTTCCATGTGGTACTGGTGCGCTGATCAGGTGAGACGGGATTGCTTTCGTAAAGCAAACTTACATGAAAATGGTTACACTTTTCTTGACTATTGTATGGTTAAATTTAATAACAAGGAAAGGCTTGGTAAGTAGTGAGAGCATATTTATGTTGACCACATAAATGAACTGTATGTCTTGTAAATTTGTTATAAAGAATGTTATTGCTATTGTTATGAAATTTGAGCTTATGACTGGTTTAGTGAAGTAAACATAAACTCAAAATTTTTGAAACTCATTTGTGATCAGTATATGCTCTAATAAGAAGTGTAATCATAATGCACTAAAAATAATGCTGATGTTACGAGAGAGCAGAAAGGGTTGAATGGACTAGAAATAAGTGAACAGGAAAATAACTGAAATGAAGATAAGATAAAGTAATTCAGACAATTCCATGTGTCTTCCTTACAGTTGATGGTGCAGAGAGTTCTTGCTGCCAAGTCTTTGTCTCATGCTCAGGGAGGTACTCTTCTAGCTGGTTACGTTAAGATCTTGCCTGTCTTCATCATGGTCCTACCTGGAATGATCAGCAGAGTCCTCTTCCCCAATGAGGTGGCCTGCGTAAAACCAGAAATCTGCGAGAAAGTATGTGGTAACCCTGTGAGCTGTTCTAACAGTGCCTATCCTCATCTTGTACTGGGTTTATTGCCGTCAGGTACGTGATTAAAGTAACTATTTGTTTATATATGGACCCCCCAGTGACAGATATGTGGGTCATGCACCCTGATCTCCATGGAGCTGTAATTGTAGGTACGTATTGTGTAGTGTTATTTGTGATGCCAATGTAATGTCCTGCAGCTATGTGATATTACCACACATCTTTAGTGAATAGGCTGTTTGAAGGCAGAAATAAGAGAAGCAAATATGAACAACTGAGAAATGAGAACCTAGAATAAAATGAACAACTGAGACTTTGTCAGTCCTTGTAGAAAATAAATTGGCTGGCTTAATTCTTGTTGTTTTCATTTGCATTCGTATTTATTTTGTTTCTGTCAACTGGCCCTTGTCTTGAACAACAGTGGACTGTAGAGTCATTTGTACTTAGTCTGTGTAGGAATTTGAAGTTTGTTGATAATGTGAGATGAAAGCCAGCGTTGTTAACTTCAGCAAAGAATTGAGGCTGATGATGTGTTCTCCCTTTCCAACTATAATGTGTCAGCGCAAGCCTGTCATGAACAGTGTGGCTATATTCATCTGTTTTCATCAGGTGCATATGGGTGGCTATAATGTTGTCAGGTTCAGTAGTGTCTTAACCTAAAGGTCATAACGCTCTGTTGTAACCCTCACTTTTGATGCTGTGTTCATCTTAAAGGCAATCCATCTTGTATCATTATGTTAGGTTGTGTTAGAGAAGTGTGGTAAGTTTCATCACAGATATCTAAATATATTATTGTGCCCATGTAGGTTTGTGCTGTGTAGATACCTTGGCCTGAAATGCTGAGGAGTTTTTTATTGTCATTTGAATATATTATTCCCACGCTCTATAGTAGTTCTAACTTCAGATCCTAAATGAACTAGGTAGTGAACCTGAATCAAATCATCATGTCGTTTATTGCAAAGTTTGGAAAGAATTGTGAGGCTTGTTTAGTCGCCGTTGCCAGACAGATGGTCCTTGGTTTATGAACTTAGAACCATTTAACTTGGCAGTCATACAAATTTTAATGGCTGTGTTCATCTTTGTGTAGGAAACAGAACATCAGTGTTGGTTACAAGCTCATTGTTCATCATCTGTTTTTCTCTCTGTTTAACCCTTGAAGGATTCAAGTCCAAACAACATCAAATTCACTAAGGTCACATATTCCCTCACAATTTCCAATCGAGTGTATTCACATAATACTAGCTTTCATCAAGGCAGATTTGTTTTTTATTATTCTATCCATGTAGGTCTACGTGGAGTGATGCTAGCAGTCATGTTGGCAGCGTTGATGTCTGACCTTAGTTCCGTTTTCAACAGCGCGAGTACGCTGTTCACGATGGACATGTGGAAGCGAGCGAGGAAACAGGCAACCACCAAGGAGCTTCTCCTTGTCAGCAAGTGAGTCATATATTGAGACGCTAGAATCATTGAGTCTTATTGAGTCACAAAAGTCATAAAAATAGGAAGATATTTTTGGTAGATTTAAGACTTGGCAGAAATCTGACCAGTGAATGCAAAGCCATCCAGTTATTAGCTGGCATGTTCAGCCATTTCATCTTCATATAGTCTACATGCCACATTGTTTCTGCAACTGAACAAGCTGGGTCAAGCAGTAATGCTTCTGATTTGTATTTGGAAGTTGGCCACTTCCAGTCTCAGCTGTGACACAGGGTACTCTGATTGAGAGTTTTCATGGGTTTTCTCAGTTCCTCAAAGCAAATGCTGGGATATTACCTCCAACTAGGCCACAAGTACCTCCTTCATATCCTTTCTAATATCCTTGTTATTCACCTGTCAATGCTATATAATAAGAGCTACTGGCAGGATTGTAAAATAAACCGTGAATGAATAAATATAAATAAACTGTTTTTGCATTTTTACTGTGAATTCTTCCAAGTTCTTACTTCTATCAGAATATATTTTCCACTTTTAATCAAACATAGAGAACCTCCTTTTTAGTAATGAAAAAATAATTGGCCTACCTACCTTCTTCAGTAAGCATTACGTAATAAAATAAATTGTTTGAATTGTGTAATGCAGAATATATAAGCAAAGAATATCTTGTGATGGTGAGGCTTATTGCAATATATGCACACAAATATTCATAAAAAGGAAGAGCTGTTATTATTCACAGTAGTGTTGTCATCTGGAGGCAGTGATTCTTGCCTTACCTTGATCATGTATCATCACAAGCATTCACTGAGTAAATATTCTGCTTGTTCTAATACACTGAGGCTATTGGTGGCTGTGCCAGGTCATGGCTTTCCCATTATGTCTGTTGCCACATTTCATACTACAGTCAGCTTCAGCAATATTGTATACTGTAGTTTTTTTGGCTCCTGTGCAATATCTGCCCCTTATAGCTCTCAGAAATAATCATTTCTACATAAATCACAGGTCCTGTAATCTTCCTGACACCTGGAATGTACAAAACACCAACTTTTATATCACAGAGTGAAATTTCATATAAGAGATGTGGATTTTGTCTGCTCCATTCGATGTTATTTTGTGTGTTCATGTATTTGTCTAGTAAAATCTTGAAGAGCCTCACCTGAAGATCTTTTAACTTGGGATGAAGTGTAGCGAATGTTAACTGACTGGAGGTACCAGTTACAGAAATTCTGTATCTTATGGCTATGAAGTGTGCCTAACTATGGTTTTGTAAAGCCATAACTTTAATAATGGTGTTATATATCTCATAATATTTCATTTGTGTAATGCGAACAAGTTTACACTCTAGCATCAAGTTATATTCAGAAGAAAAGGCAGAAGGTACTTTCATGGGATTAAAAGAGTTCTCCACAGAAATGCTCTTCAGAATTTTGTTAGTAAAGTGAGCACAACTAATGTGTTGATAGATAGGAAACCAAAACATCATCATTGGTTATTAACACAAGAAAAGTTGGAGAGTACTGATGCACAGCTTGAACGTGTGCCTCATAAGGCACTTCAACACTTTGCACAAGAAATGGGAATGTCAGAAGAGTACCCAAGGACCACTATAAAATTATTGAAACTGTGACCTTAAAAATTCAGTTGTGTGCGCTTTGCAGTCTTGTGATCCAGCCATTTCAGCATGTGGAATTTTCAGCCACTTACAGTGGTGAACTTGGTCTTGAGGTGGCATTTTTAGGAAAAGCTGCTCAGGGATGTGACACCACATACATAGGTGATTGGTGCCTGGCGTTTTGAGACAGCGTAGTCAAAACGTCCAAGAGGAATACATTCTTCTTGTACATTTTGACTGTGCTGTCTCAAAATGTCTGGCTGTGGCACCACATCCCACTTCAACTACACCACTCATAAGGTTGTTGTTATTTTAGTGGACATGTGATTGGACAGGATAACTTATTGGAGCACAGAAAATCCATGTGTTATGCATGAAGCTCCACTCATTGATATAAAGGTTGGTGTTCTGTACACCCTGAGTGTGTTGTGAGGTTTATAGGATCTGTGTTTTGTGCAGATATAGCTGGTTCTCAGGTACTGCAACTCAGCCAGTAAAGTTCACTCAACATTGTTTTTGCAATCTCACTACCTGCACAGCTGACTGAGTGGAAAAGATGGCAGCCATTACAGTGAGTGCTCATAGTGGAAAAAGACAGTGCCCAGGGCATTCACCAGATAGCCTACCTGTACATTTCTATTATGGAATCTACATACATTTACTCTTTACAACTATATTTGGACAGAATATTTATGAAAGATGTATATATTGTGCTATATTCAAATGTGAATCATATTACACATGGCGAATGATATATATGGCTGGAAATTATTTAAAAGGCTTGTGCTTTCATGAGCATGTACTTAAACTTCTACCATGTGTGCTGTGTTAACGCTCCTGTTGAATGGCACACCCAGTTTGCAATGTTAACAATGCTGCGATGTGTTGCTAACTTCAGGTGCAGGATTTGTCCTCAGTTTGGGATACAAGTTCATACGTGGAAGATTTGGTGGCATTTGTTCCATCAGCAAACATATGTCATGTCAGCTTCAAGTCTAACATATTACATTTAAAATAATATATGAAAATCTTGATATAAACAATGTGTGGAGTCAGAATTTCACAAATGCAAAGAGAATTGACAAAAGCATGAGCCAGAGCTGCTGTCTGTTGCCATTACTGGTTATTGTATCTATGAGAAAATCAAGATTGGTTTGCCATGGAAGGATTCCAATCAGCAAAAATTTTAATATTGTGCCACTGCTTTTGTCAGATGCTTTTACTTTACTTTACTTTACTTACTTACTTTATCTGTCTGGACCATTAAGTTAAAATTTTTTGCCCAGTATTGGGCTACGTCAATTCCTTTTTTATTTGCAAGCCATAAATCCTCGAGGGTGCATTGGTGGGTGCAGCCTCTGCATGACAGGAGATGCTCCATATCTCGTACCTCTCCACAGCCACAAAATAAGGTGCCAGCGTCTGTTTTGCCCCATTTCACCATATTTGTTTTTACTGGTGCCACCCCTGATGACAGGTGTGTGTGGTGAAGATGATGTACAGTATTTTCTTTGCAATTTAAACAGTGATGTTTTTGGAATACTTCACGGAGACAGATGCCAAGGGATTAAAGTTATATCATTTTACAAGGAAAAATGAATCAATAGTGATGTATTAATAAGAAAATTATAAGAGATTAGTGTTACTAATTCTCTGCGATGTAATTTGTCTTATGGAATAGAAAGAGATTTTAATGTGGAAGCTATTCAGTACATCAGAATCCTGGATGTCATAAGTCCTGTTTTTGCTGCAGTAGGTCAGCTAGGCCTGCTACTGCAAAGCATGATGATGCTGAGATTGGCAAGTGATTGTAAAACATCTTGACTCTTTGTCCTACAATGGAAACGAGACACAGTAATCAATAGACCATTGATTTCAGTACTGACATTGGCACTTTGCTTCTTGCTATGACTAATTTCATCTGTACTTGGTTGTGGTTGTATTCTGGTTATTTAAATATCGTTAGGTTTGTCCATTAACATGTAAAGAATTGTTAAAATAATTACTATTATGATGCAGTCAGTGTAGACATATCAACAAACAGGAATGGTGACATTTGAACCGTAACAGTTATAAATTTAATAAGTCTTTATTTGTTATGGATGAATTAAATTATATTTCACTCATAGAGATGCTCCTGATTGACCATGTATAGAAATAAGATATAGTAATGAAAAATCGCTTACAGGAAATTTAATAAACCACACGTGGTTTGTCTTTTATCAGCAACGTATGTAATTATTAAGTAGCTGGGATTCAGAATATTGTAGTCAGTATATGACTAGGCTATTGGCTGGACTGCCTAAGAATCATCATTTGATTCCTGGCAATGACAAGAGATGTATCTCATCTCCAAAGCAGGCCAGACCAGTTCTGGAGCCCACATAGCCTCTTATGTGGTGGGTACCGGGGCTCTTGCCCATGGAGTAAAATGGCCTGGATGTGAAGCTAATCACTCACCCCATCTAGTGCTGAGTTTAAGAATGAGAGGAGTTACACCATTACTCCCCAGTATGCTTCCATGGCATGCACAGGAACAACTTTCCCATATTACATAATTGTAGTTACACTACACAGTGCTTTGGCAGTCATTTGGTGGCCTCTCACCTTGAAGGCCCATATTCAGTCCCAGGCCAGTGTACAGGGTCCTTGTGGGGGACAAAGAGGTGCTGGAACACATTTTGCTCAAAGTACTTTGGTTTCCTCTGTCAGGATCATTCCACCAATGCTCCATACTGATTCATTCAATTATCAACACTGCCATATAATCTTAGCAATTGACAATGTCATTCAGTAACACACTTTATAGAAAAAGGCCACATTTTTGCTCTCTGAGCAGTACCTGAGGATAATTCTGCTGTTTCAATAGGCAAGTGATAACTCACCAGCTCTTTGATAATAGGACTTGCCAGGAATTTTAAATTACTCTTACTTATTTCTGAGATGGTGTCTTTGAGTTGAATATTTAGATCCATGTCACTGTTGTGTCTTCTGTTCAGGCAACTGTGTGGTGAGAACAGAAAGCAGTTTTATCAGATACTATATTATCAACAAGAACAGAAGTGACAGACACTTTATGAGGACTTTTCAGCCATGTCATCATGTGTAACATGGATCTTTGAAGTAAAGTGTAATACAGTATGCAACTTTTATAAGTGTATTGCATAGCACATTTATCCAAACATTTCACTGGACAAGCTCCAGCTGTAATACATTTAGCAGAAATTAAAATTCAAATATTTTTATGAGCTTTTGATTTAATTCTTTTAATTTGGCTGAAGATTTGCACTTCTCATACAGAAAATAGACCAAAGGTTCTGAATACACAGCTCTCTTGTTATAAAGTAATGGGAAGGGTTGTGAGGCTTTAAATTTTGTGTTTATATTACGTTCCCAAGTGGTAGGTTGCATACAATTCTGTTCCCTAAATAAATGTATTTATTTTTTTCAGTTAGTATAAAACTAAGGAAGAAGAACCTGTTAGAAAGTAGGTGTAAAGTAAAATTGCATTTTTGAGACTTGCGTGAAAATTTAAGTTACACGTTTCTTGGCATATGCTCCTGATAACTTTAGCAAAGCTTGATGTTGTTTAAATAGGGTGTTGTGATTGAAAATGTTAGGAGTCAAGAAAACTGGAAAGGATCACGTTTTTTAGCATGTAATGTCATTTTCAAGAAAGAATTGTTGCATTGTGTGGCTACAGCACAGAAAGTGTGTCAGTCACTAGCATGCCATTTGTTGATGCCCTTCAGAACTTAACAAATTTAGAAGCTTATATCAAAATAAAGATCAGAATGGGATGTGCTGTACTCATTCAAGCCCGTAAGTTATACAGCTGCTGGAAGTGACTAGAATGAGTTAATGTTCTATCATCTGTATGATTTTCAGCCACTAACTAGTAAGTGCTTATTCTTATTGTATCTGATGTTGACATAATCACATCAGGTAGAGGGAAGAAATATAAAACATGGTAAGGCAAGTAAATGTTAAGTAGGTGAGAAATTGTAGTGCTTTTACCTATGTAAGGACCAACAAATACATAAATAAAAAGAAACACTTAAATATTTTGTTCATTTGGTAGATTCCTTAGTGAAAGCAAATATTTTTCTTGATGGTTTTTATGTTTTGAACAAATATTTAGTGTTGTTACTACTGTGATAGTTTGGGATCCTTTACTCAGGTTGAGTGTTGTATTACAGCTGACCTACTACTCATTTACTTTAACACACATGTACTTACCAGGTTTGCCCATACTGTATAAAAGCTAAAACACTATTACCTCTATTAGCACATATTTAAAACTTCCTCCTTTAAGCAGCAGCTATTTGAAATTTATTGGGAAAGAACACAACCGTGGGGCATATTGTAGGGTAAGTTTCCTGTTATTATTAACTTTTGATACTATTGGTATATTAGTTCATATTATAGTATTAAATTCAACTTTCTGAGGAGTTCTTGTAGGAAAAAGAAGTATTCTTTTTTAAATGTCTTTGAGAGTTCATGAAATTTTTGAAAGCCAATTGGCTTGGCGTTACCTACTGGAAGGTAAGTTCCAGAGTGAAATAAGCTTAAATTTAAGCATACAACCTGGGACATTTAACAAGTGTTACTTTTTAGTGATTTTATTGAAGTTGTGTTTAAAATGTAACATTGTCTAACTGAACCAGTGCTATACCAGAACATATTTTTAATGACAGTTGTGACAAGAGAATATCATGCACAAATTAAGACAAATTGCATATGGTTACTATATATTTTTTTTTAATTTTCATTAGATAATAATTTTTTTTAGTCACGAAATACTTTATCAACATGTTTTCACTTGTCAGAAACTTTGTTGTGTTAGTTTTGAGTGTTGACTTTTTTTTTACAGGATAAAAATGGTTTTCAGATTGCAATTTTATATGCTATGACATTTGACGTATTTAATTCTGTAGTTTGTTGTATATTTTTTTAAATATGCTATAATATGTTATAAATAAATTTTGACTTAATTTTGAAAGAAAATAAAATATAGTATTACAAAATGTATCTCCATTATGCATCATGATAATTTTGTCACTAGTTTCTATTATGATCACACAAAGTGCGTCAGAATCGTGGCTGTCTGCTGTGAATTTTTCTTTGTTGTAGAAAACAGGCTCACCTGTCACATGGGTACTGTCATGTCCATTTGATATGTGTGATGATCTGTTATATTCATGAATTGTAATTGTAATTGTAATTTATTTCAAATTCAAACAGATTCAAATACAGGTCAGTTCACAAACCATTGGATATAGAATGTGTCATAAAATCATAAAAAATGTTCCAATTATTCATTGAAACAAGTCAAAATAAGCATAATAAAAGAAATATATAAAACACAATCATTACTCACAGGTAAAAAATAATTACAATTATATTTGAAATACATGCAAACAAAAAAACATATTAACAATTCATACAATAGAATTCCTCCAATTTATAAAAACAGTGCGAAACCAAATATCTTCTTAAAGTTCTCTAAATATTTTAGGTGACTCTACAAGCTCTTTTAGTTCAGATGGTAATTTATATTACCTACTGAATTGCCACATCAAATTTATAGTTTTCTATTAATGAACATAATAACCATTAAACTGGCTAATTGTAATAATCTTGTGGTAACCATTATGTTTGCATATTTCAAAGCAGCAATATATACTAACGATCCAGTCCCTTCAGGTTGTCAGCAAGATTATGGCACATCCTTGCTTGCACATGTGGCATTCCTTATTTTAGTATGCTCTTGTAACTGCTTAAGGTATTGCCCATGGTTAACAGAAGTTTATTAATGACAAGACTGTAACTCAGGCAGGTAGATGTGGGCTTCTGACTGTGGATGCCTGGGTTCAAACCTGGGTAACTTCATGTGAGATTCTTGGTGTATGAAGTGGCATTAGAACCACTTTATCTCTGTATTTTTTTCAGTTTTCCTCTGCTATTCATCATTCCATCATTGTTCCATACTTATCTCCTCTTCTCTCTGAGGCAGAGAGCAGACAGCACATTATCATATCTTCCATGTTGAAGTTGAGGATTTCATCTCTGACCCATCATTGTGCTGGTCACAGACTAAGGAAGGCTATGTCA
Organism: Reticulitermes speratus; assembly: GCA_021186555.1. Taxonomy (NCBI): domain Eukaryota; kingdom Metazoa; phylum Arthropoda; class Insecta; order Blattodea; family Rhinotermitidae; genus Reticulitermes; species Reticulitermes speratus. The sequence goes on along the minus strand of JAJKFL010000010.1, from coordinate 9,131,591 downwards.
ATGCACTGTTATATACATTTTGACACAAACAAATTTAATAAGTGGAAGGAAGTTTTGAATCTTCAGTAACATAGTTACTTTTTACTGCTTCCTGTCCACTGCATTATTGTATGTAGCTCAGAAGATGATTGTGAACAATAATCGTGCTTAGCAGTTGAAAGTCATATTTATTCATGTCAAATATGTGGTGCAGTGATGGCATATGCTGCTGCAGGAGATGCCAAATCAGAAAGTACCTTCTTTGTTAATATGCCATGTAATATAATATAATATAATATAATATACCTGCAAGTATGACAATTTAATTTTGAGGTACAACTTGTAAAAAACAGTTTATATGTCATTGGTTGTAATTTCTGTGAAACTTAGGCCAAAACTCCAGAGTTGATGTTTAGGCTGAGAATGTGAAAGTGTTATTCTATAGTTCTCTTGATTGAATCATTACAGAGTGTTTATAGCAGTTTTGGTCGTTGTGTCCATCATATGGATTCCAATTATTCAGAAGATACAGGGTGGTCAATTGTATATCTACATTCAGTCAATTGGTGCCTATCTGGCTCCTCCTATTGCTGCAGTTTACTGTCTTGCCCTCACATGGCCTCGTGTCAATGAACAGGTATGGATATGTGTAGGTAAATACTGTTCTTATAGAGACAGGTTTCCTTTACAGAACTGTTTATAACTGTATCACATTTGCAGGAATTGACATGTTTGGGCCGAAAACACTCAGGCCATCATCATGTCCATCATTCATATAAAAAAATGTGAGGGTTTTAAGATCCAATACTGGATCTTCAAAAGAGGCATTTTATTCATATTATTTATGAGATTGGGCAGTGTAGGCACAATCCGTCTAATCTTGTAATCTATTCTGAACTCAGATACCACTCAGATACATACTAGGAGCACAGAAGAACCCTAGTCAGCAATATTCAAGAAAATACCCTCACAACAAAAACCAGTAATAAATTTCAACTAATCATGATGGAAAGTTTTGGAATTATTACAAATGCAGAAAGTGATATATATATTAGAAGCACAGATAAATTTATGAAAAGACTAAGTGATAATCACATATACAAACATTTAAATACTATAATATAAAACTTTCAGTAGTATTTTGTAATCAAGATCTCAGATGATTTATGTCAAGACATATTGGCAGTTGTAGTTTAGATATTTTATGAAGTCCTGTTGAATAACAAGGGCTGTATTAGATGGTTTTAATCTTGTTGTACATTTGAAAATAGTGTTAATATTCTTAAGTTTTAAAGTAAGTTTTATTACTCATTGCCTCCTAAGTACAGAGAGAGATATTTAGAATGTTCCTGTATTTGTACATTTACAAACATATCTTCTTCTTCTCTTGATGCTACAATTCTTCTTGAGTTTTGGCCTGCTCAACAGTTCTCTTCCATGTTTCTGTATCCATAGCCATCTTACTCCAATTCTGAATCTTCATTTTTCCCAGATCTGCTCTGATGTCATCCTTCCTTCTTAACCTTGGTCTAGCAATCCTTCTTACTGCAATTGGTCTCCACTCTGTTATTTTTTCACCATCCTTTCATTATCCATTCTTACAATATGCCCAATCCATCTTATTCTCTATACAAGCATATAATAATTTAAAATTTTGTTCTTTAGGGTGCTTTCTGGGGTCTGATGACTGGACTTGTCATTGGACTCACTCGTATGGCATTGGATTTTTTTTTTCCCAGAACCTCGCTGCTATGAAGAAGATACGCGCCCACTCATCATTTCCAAGGTATAAGCTGCTTTTTAGTAATATTATCCTCTATCATTTAATGCAATAAGGATTTGCTACCTGGAAGCTCTTCCGGTCTTTGGCCAGTGTCTTAAGAAAAATGGCTTTAAATAACCACTGCCAGTGAAACATTTATATGCATATGAATGTCCAGGGAACTATACTACTCTCGTCACCATTACCAGTGTATCATTTGTTACTAAAACATAACCTGTCATTCCTTGGCATTGGATTTATCTCATGAGTGTTGAACAAATGGTCTGTTGCTGCTAATTAAAACATTCTTGTTACTGTGATTTCGAATTATTTCCGTGGAGCAGAGTCCTTTTTGAGAAGCTGATAGTTTTTCTGCTAGTCACATTTGTTGCTTTTTTATGGAACCTGAAGATTCTGTAATGTGTTCACAAAAGCCTGTCACTTGTCCCTTTTATGAGCCAGATGAATCCAGTACATACCCTCCTTGTTGTTTCATTATTGTCTGTTTTAATGTCTTTCCCTCTATATCTGTGTCTTCCAGGTGGCCTCTTCCCTTTAAATTTTCGGACCAAAACACTATATGGTTGTCATATCTCCCATGTATGAGAAGTCTGTCCATCTCATCTTTTTTGGTTTGATTATCTTATTAATATTTGGTGATGCTCCTCTTGAATTTTTCATTATTAATTTCTGTGAACCTTAATGGTTTCTCTGTTACTCCTTTTCTATTTATATCTGCCAGTAAACTTTCATTTCTCATTATTGTTTCATTTGATTGGTTAGCAATCCTGATTCATATTCATGAGGTTTTGGATTCAGCTGTTTGGGTGGAGACAGGCTAACATGGCTGAGGATTTTCATTGTGTTCTGCAGTCCCTGCATGCAAACACCAGGATATCACATCAGATTGGGCCACAACTACTTCCTTCTGCATCCTTTTCAATTAGTATTCGTCTTCACAGGACAGCCACAATAGCAGAATCAGAGTAGCCACAAGGCTACAGGGTTGACAGCCCCAATCCCTATAGAGGCAAGGGTTTTTTTTAATCTTCTCGAGAATATCCAGACTGGCTCAGGGCCCACTGAGCCTCCTATTCAGTGGGTACCAGGCTTCTTTCTCCAGGGATGAAGCAGCCAGGGCATGAAGTTAACCACTTAGCTCCATCTAGTGTTGAGGTTAAGAATAGTGGAGCCATACGTCTATTCCCCCTACATGCCTTCATGGGTGTGGTCAGGGAAAACTTTACCTTTTAATGATCATTCCATTCAATGTTATAAGTCAGGCTGCTAACAGAGTTGATAAGTAAACCACAAATAAATATTTCTGTTCTACTAGTAAGGCCCTGTTCTTGGTCACTCCACCTGCTTCTTGATCACTGGGCAGTTCATCTTGACCGTATTTTTATTCACTACAGTTTAATTAACGCATCTTCTCTGCCAGGCTGAAAGATTGGTAATGGTATTAAGACACATTGACAAAATCTGGCCTCAGCAACTAAAAGTTGTAATCTTTCAAATATAATCGAGTGGTGGTAATATATCACACCATTTGACAAAGGCACCAGTTTCATAACAAATTTTGGTTGTGGAATATGTGGTTTAACTGTACCAAAAGTTAGTACAGAATATTTAGCCCTTTGGCAATGAATTTGGATATTTAAATTTTAATGCACACTTTATGTAAAATGTGAATGTTTTATGAACCAGAAAAGGTAACATGAAATACATGGCATTTTGTGGAGGAGAAAATTGAGATAGTGCAGCATGTCTCAAAAAATTCACTAAGTATATATGTTGACTAAATATATAAAATGCAGTCCCTGGGGGGTAGCAGTATGCTCGTCCTGTATATAGGACACACAGTGCCTGAAGGTTAAACTTCATGATAAGTAAAAGCTTGCCTTGATCAGGACATTATATATATATATATATACAGTAAAACCCCAATTTAATGTTCCTGCATTTTGTGAAATCCCGGATTTAGTGATGATTTTTTCTTGTCCCGACAATAGCTCCATATAAACAAATAAACCTCCATTTAATGAAAACCTCGATGTAGTGAAATATATTTTAATCTCCCAGGAATTCATTAAATAGGGGTTTTACTGTATATTTATTTATTCTTGATTTGTGCGCAAGTGTTTATACTTATGCCACCATCAGTCATTTACTTTTTACCACCATATCGGCTATTGGCATTGTCCTTTCAGATGATAAATTGTAGATCAAGTATTTACAGAATGTGTTATGATGGAAAATCATTTCTTTATGTACATTCATGAGAAGTTATTCTAGGTTAAAAGTAAAGTGTAATTATTTTGCCTGTGCTGAACATTGAAGGAGTAATGGATATTTGAAGTTTTAAGCATAAATAAACTATGTACGTATGTGGTGCAGAAACCCCAAAACAACCATCATCTGACTTATATTATGTGCTGTATGTAATGGATTTAGTGGAACATTTAAATACATTATGTGAAATACTTATAAAATTTTGGAGCCTGGATAGCGTAGTTGGTATAGTGACTAGGCTACGGGCTGGACAGTCCAGGATTGGAACCTCTGCAGGGGTAAGAGACTTTTCTCTTCTCCAAAACGTCCTGACTGGCTCTGGGGCCTACCCAGCCTCCTATTCAGTGGGTACTGGGGTTGTTTATCAGATACTGAGGAGCCAGGGCTTGAAGTAGACCACTCACCCACCAATAGTGCCAAAGTTAAAAATAAATGGAGCAATAGTTCCACTCGCCCATATGCCTTCATGGCATGGACAAGGACAACTTTATCTTTTTTTAACTTTTTACAGGTGCATTACATGTACTTTGCAATGTTGCTGTTCTGGACAACTATTATGCTGGCTGTGGTTATCAGTTTGCTGACAAAACCCGTTCCAGAGTATAGGGTAAGTGAAACATATTCTCCCTTCCATGTTATGACAGAACACTTAATTTTGTGTTTCAAAGTCTTTCTTTCCTTTCAGCCTTGAAACATTTCTGCTATCTTGTTTTGTAGCATATGTTTGTTTTCTCAATATGTACCTATAGGCAGCAGCAGTATGTAAAGTATCTCATGCTATTTGCAGGTTATATTCTAAAATATTTCTCTCTTTTTGATTTGCATAATAAGTCTTGCGGTAGCTGAGTTATGATAGTCATTATAGTGACTAGGCAACGGGCTGGACGATCTGGGGTTTGATTCCCAACAGCCGCAAGAGACTTCTTCAAAATGTCCAGACTGGATCTGGGGCCCACCCAGCATCCTGTTCAGTGGGTACCAGGGGTCCTTTCTCTAGGTTAAAGCGGTGGGAGCGTGAATCTGGCCAATTGTCTTCATGTAGTGGTAAAGCTAAGAATGAGTGGAGCTATATACATCGTCTTCCCTAAGGCATGCGCAGGGACATTACCTTTTGTATAAGTCTTGATGGTGGCAGTCCGAGTTGAGATGCTGTCTTAAAGCACACCTTGTAGATACTAAATGCTTCATTCCAAATGTTAAATTCTTTTATCCTTCTAAACAAAGTCACCAGACGTTTGCTGCATAATGGAGAGAATCCTGAGAAGTGCTGCTCTGCAGTGAGTGCAGACTATGTACAAAGACAGCATCTTGCCACTTGTGAGAAATGAAGGCAAAGGAGTAGTCTGTGACTAAGAACTTAAGTCCGTGCAAGGCAATAGTTACTGAATACATGACGGGAAGAACAGTTAACCTTTATTGCTCAGGTAGGGATTATAAATTATCTGTGTTGTAACTTGGGGTAATAGTATTGATACTGAAAAACTGCAGTGTTGAGCCATTTGGATCATGCACATTAACCACTGCAACAGTACGTTGCACAGCCAGTAAAGCCTAATGGCACAGGAAGACTGTGTGCTCTGGGTTATGACACTATGTAATTTTGTGGTAAAACAAAATAATGCACTGATCATCATGTGCAACTCAAATATTTATGGTTAATCATCTAAAACTTGGATGGGGTGCCCATATAAGAGTAAAAGTACAAGGGCAACTGTGTTCACATGACTGTATAAAAATAGTACAGTAATGTGAAATGATGTCATGGCAACCATTAAGTTGTACCACTTGTTTAGGTTCTATCCGACAAATGTACGCTTTTATTTTCTATTATTCAATACATATATTTCATTGAAGACGGTCCAAGATGTTTCGAACCTTATATGAGGTTCATCTTCAGGGACATCTGTTTTAAATTACACCAGCCCTTCTTCAAAGGTACATGTTAGGTTATACACTTTAAAATGTTGTCTTTGTTGTCTTGTGGTTACTATATATCAGGTTGTATGTTCACTTGCGAATGGTTGGGACAGTACTAACAAAGACAACATTTTAAAGTGTATAACCTAACATGTACCTTGAAGAAGGGCTGGTGTAATTGAAAACAGATGTCCCTGAAGATGAACCTCATATTAAGGTTTGAAACATGTTGGACCGTCTTCAGTAAAATATATGTATTGAATAATAGAAAATAAAAGCGTACATTTGTCGGATAGAACCAAAATAATCAAAAATGTACGGTGTGAATAACATAAAAAAAATGTACCACTTGTATTGCCACTGTGAATAACTTAGTTTGATGGTCTGTGGAAATCAGCATAGAGGAGACCAGGTCCCATGACAGCCTTAATTGGGACAAAGTGTCATTTGTCTGTAGATGCATAGATTGGTATTGGTTTGAGTGCAGACTGTGATTTGTGATTGCTGTAGTTGTACCTCTGTTAAAACTGCCGTGCAGTAATGATACCATTTAGATGTATTCAGATGTGGCATAAAACAAATACATTGTTTGTTTATTTGCATTTAACTACTGCAGGTAGTGTCTTTTAAGAAACACTGGAATAAGTGCATGAAAAATAATGATGGTGTACCGTATTTCTAACTACTATGAAGAATTGTTAGAAGTCATATTAAGTGGTGGTATGAATGCAGTGCGTCCAGAAGAAAGGTTTCAGTTTGTTCACTTCTTTGAATGGTCATTTAACTACCAAGTTATGTAACCTAATGGTTGTAAATTAAAGTCCCATTTTTGGTGATAGAACTGCAGAAAGAAAATCTCAGGGCTGTTCTGTATCAAATAGTACATTGGAAACCTTTTAGTCATAACTTAGTATTTATGGTATATGGACAAAACTGCCTCTAGTTCCTCCAGCTGAGTGAAACTGCTGCTGTGTGTCAGACATATGCATATAAAATCAGTATTGGTCACTGAAATATAATATTAATCCTGTCTTTTTTAAGTGATATATATCAAAAGAGATCCAAAAAGTATACACCTAGATGGGTGTTACGCTTCATTATATCCCAGTTATATCGCTGTTGCACAACTGTATCCGTTCTTGTATTTATGTCTGTGTGTTTGTGTGCCTTCTGTGTGTTAAGGATGCAAGTTAAGATACTCACCATTTACTTACAAGGTAAGCATAAACCTTAGACCATGAAAATCTCATATTTTTGTTCTTAAACTGACAGACTCCTGTGTAGGTCACACACAGGTTGACTAAAGGCTGTTTTAAGGTCACCATCAGACAGATGCACACAGAAAATAACATCTGAAATTCAAGCTAGCATCTCTGAGGCCTCTTTTATCAGATGGTGTGTTTTGCACTATTGATATGTGCAATCATGAAGGGTTTGTGTATGAAACAAGTGGTTAATTTTAATTCACAGTGTCTTATCATACTGCACTCACCTCCATCTAGTGCCATGTTTGAGAGTGAGTAGAGCAATTTTTTTCTAGCACCCAGTTGTTCGACAAGGAGAGAACGATCCCTGTGTGTTGAGTAGCAAAATCTGGAAAATGATACTGTGTCAATAGGCCTGTCCTGTTTGATGTTCATTTTAGAAAGCTGTAAAAACCAGATGGTCACATTCCATGCTTTAGTTTCAAGCCTTTTTCCCACTTTATGTTATTTGGATGCAGTCATATTTCTGTCATCTCTGTAACAACTTGGCCCATGTAACCCAATGTTTTGACCTAGTGTCTTGGTATCATAGAATTTGATTTTATGGCTTAATTCGACACTGTTATGGTACCACAGATTCATCTGGCAAGTCCCTTACATCCTATCAGAGTGGATCAGCCTTTCTGTCCTGCGTACACTATTGCACATTCACACGATATGCTGTAGATTATCAGTCCTAAGGCACTCGGCTTTGACGCAGTTCACTGTCTGAGAGGATTTTAGTGCATTCATTTTGAACATAAAGTAAAGCGAATGTAAAAGAAGAACAAAACGTTTTAGGAAGCACGTACATCTTCAAACATTGTGTGATAAGAGTAAATGAAATGACTGCCATACGATTTAAAATTAAATCTGTTTTTTATTTCTGAATTCAGCGTCAAGTTATTCTGTTAATTTCATCTGTATGTCCTACTAGGTATATTTTGTTTTGACATCTTCCATTTACTTTGTGCCGTCATTTGTTATCTGTGCTACTGATCTCACTCTTAATACACAGCTGCACTTTTTTTTGGTGATTTTATATGCCTTATTGACTTGCCTTTCATTTACTGCTGAAAGAAATTTTGTAGTGAAATAGTTAAATTATTTATTCTTAATGCTTAATGTTATTAATTTGAATCTTATGTCTGATGTCTCAGAAATAGACTGAACTCCTTTTATTTAGTACTTACTTTTATTTGGTATATTCTGTTTTATGATTTGTATAGCATAACATTTCAGTTTTGAATGACTAGAATACAGGTATTGAATCACATTAACTGTCCTTATCTTTTCAGTAAACATATTTAAATATCTAGCTGTGTATCAGCTTCAGCAGTAGAAAGAAGAGTAAATGAATGCTAAGAGTTACAATGAGTTGGATATACAAATGTAATGTTAAAAGGCTCTTTACACTACCTGCAGTCAGAAATTACTTTTCCTGGAATTTTGTTGAATATGACATTGAAAGATGTTTCAGATAATAGCTGTAGAATGTAATGACACGTCTTTTAGTTCTTGTTTATTAAGTTTTCTTATATGATTAGATGTTTTCTGTGACAATGAATAAAGGTTGTTGTGAGCGTGTGTGCAATAAGGTTCATATTTGACAAATACAAACCAAACGTAATGCATGTTACAGCTCTAGGTGCAGTGCCAGAACATTTTCAGAGACAAATAGACATAGATAGATAGATAGATAGATAGACAGACAGACAGACAGATGTAGCTTGCTCTTTATGTATTAATTTTATGCACTCTTTGCAAATAATGTTTACAAACAACTTCGTGTTGTGAAGAAACTAGAATTGTGTAGGCTTAAGTATAAAGACAATTGTGTTAGTAAACTTCCATGGTCTAAGGTTAAACCGCATTCTTACACAGTTCTGAGTTCATCAGTTTTTAGACTTTTATGCCTTGGACAGTGGAAGTGGTGCAACTTTTTATTTTATTGCCTGTAAAAATTTTAAAACATTTTCATTTAAATTTAAATTATTAATTTAAATTTAATTTAATTAATTTAATTAATTAAATTAATTTAAATTAAATTTAAGGAAGAAACTAGTAAAGTGCTACATTTGGAGCATAGCTTTGTATGGTGCTGAAATGTGGACACTTCGGAAAATGGATCAGAAGTGTCTGGAAAGTTTTGAAATGTGGTGCTGGAGAAGAAAGGAGAAGATCAGTTGCGTGAGAAATGAAGAAGTATTACACAGAGTCAAAGAGGAGAGGAATATCCTACATACAATAAAAAGAAGAAAGGCTAACTGGATTGGTCACATCTTGCGCAGAAACTGCCTTCTGAAACACGTGATTGAAGGAAAGTTAGGAGGAAGGATAAAAATGACAGGAAGACGAGGGAGAAGACGTAAGCAACTACTGGATGACCTTAAGGAAAAGAGAAGATACTGGAAATTGAAAGAGGAAGCACTAGATCACACTCATGGAGAACTTGCTTTGGAAGAGGCTACGGACCTGTCGTAAGACAGACTACAGAATGAATGAATGAATGATGAATGAATGAATTTTAATTTACGTTCACAATTTTATAGATCATGCTATTTTCCTCTGCTTCAGTTTGTGTGCTAGTTCTCTTAGAGTTTGATATGTTGAGGAAGGTGAAAAATTACATTAATCTGAAATTACACATTATTCAGACTGGCTATGTAACTGCGTTGGAAACTTTAGTATCAGGGTAAATGCACATTATTAGTTCCTAAACCAGTTGACTTTTGGTTTTTCCTGATATCCAGTACATGTCTTATCAATGTACTTCTTGAATATACCCCTTGTCACATATATTTGTAATATGCCTAAAAATTTAGCAAGTTTTAAAATTTGAAATATGGAGGTCATGAATGTCTTTCGTCAGGGCTGCTGTCATCATCATGTTTGATTACAGAATAATCTTTTAAAGCTGAAGGATAAGTGCATTTGTGCATAAGTTATTTTGTTCTTCTTACCCACCTGCTGGATTTCATTTATGTTTATTTCTTCATCTTTTTGTTGGGGACTCATTTTTTGAAGATACTCTGCAGTGCTCGTTTTCGCAAGAACATCACTTTCCGTTTGTTATGTATGTCACAATGGAGATAAAATAATTTCCACACCACCTCACCAATGACTGACTACTGAACTTTGCTGCCTAGCCATGCGCTTGTGAAAACAGAAGTGTCTAAGGACCATAGCAGTCAACAAAATTATAATATGAGCTATTTAGCTTTTTCTCTGTATTACATTCTGATTGCCAGCTTTCCTTACCTTTGTCATATACTGACAGTAATGGTGGTTGCAGCTGTAAAGTTGTAGTAAAAGAAAGAACAAAGAAAGGTGTTTAATGTCATATTATGTCAGCCCCACATCCACACATTACAACAAAAACTATCATTATCTGAGCAGATATACATACCTGACTCCCAGTAGCTATGTCAGTACAGGCAGTCACAAGGTACTCCATTACTTGCTGCAAGTTACAAAGTGTACATAGCATGGACAAGTACTGAGTGGCTAGGTGTATCCTCATATGGGGTGTCAGTTACCATGGGTGTTGGCACATACGTAGTGCATCAGTTTCCTGTCTTTGGCTATAAGGCATTGTTGCTACACATCTGATTGCTTGGAATGGCTTCAGACACTGGACACAACTTCTTGAAAAAGCTCTGTAATTCCGTTAATAGCATCTGCCACCATTTCCAGTTTTGGTATTAATAATTTTGCTGAAAATTGTTGATGTTTGGGTATTAGTTGTGATTGACACATTAAGCAGTGCTATGCCAGCAGTTTCTGCATCTGTTACTGTATTCTGTGTGCAACAGATTCCATTTTTGAAATTGTGGGTCATGTTAAAAATTGAACAAAAATCATAAAAATGCCTTCAATTTTTGTTCTTATATAATCAATGCAAATTGTTTTATGGTACAGTAGTGTGCATTAAGATAATATTCAGCATTAACGGCAAGGCAGTACAGCTTGTGAAGTAAGATATGAAAGAAGCGGTGTATATTGGAAAACTGATTGTTTAAAAGTGAACACAACTGAAAATGACTTGGAGGCATACAGGTACAGATAAAATTCACTGAAGTGTACAGGAGGGGATTTATTCTTTCATACTCTCTGGCCCCCCCCCCCCCCCAAAAAAAAAGAAGAAGAAGAAGAGTGGTATAAACAACATTTGTTCATAATTCATGCAAGTGCATTACCACTTGTTGCAATAACCTGTTTCGGGTGTTGAAGGTGTGATTACGCACCTTTGTCACGTAATTGCATACTGAACATGTGATGAATGCCACTGACCAGTGCACTCACCACTAATGCCAAATGGAATGCTGCCTGGTGGGTCCCAAACTTCTTTTGCCTGAGTGACAGGGTTGCTCTCCCCTCGACCACTGAGGTAATTTACAGAGAGACTCAGGAAAGGATACAAGCAGACACGGTCAGGGACACACGTTTCAAGTGATGATATATACTGAGTAAAAATTAATTCAACATTTTAAAAAATGCGTGTATTGACTTATATTTCACTTTGTTACATTTATCATAAGAAAAGTGTACCTGTGTTATGATGTGTCCTGTATTCTGACCCAAGTGTGGATTATACATGCACTGCATGTCTTATCCATTCACTCGTAGATATTCTGTGTTATTATAAATTAATTGCATGTTGGTACTGTGTGTCAGTTATGACTAAGGCATAATGTGTGTGTGTTTGTGTGCGTGCACATGCAATATGTGGCAGTTACAGACATTTATTATGTCTACCAGTCCTTTTTTCAAAGCAGTAATGCACATTGCATTACCTGACGCTGTTCCTACAATCCACCGTAGTTTTGTCTTGAAGTTTTCTTATGTGGCCAGTAGCTTTGCCATATGTATTAAGGTTATGTCACATTATGAATGTAATCTATATTTTTAAACTATGTTGTATCCATATACTTAAGAAGTAAAACATGCAAATGATAATAATTGATATTAATTGCATGTGTGGGCCGAGATAGCTCAGTCGGTATAGTGACTCACTGCGGGCTGGACCGTACGGGGATCGAATCCCGGTTGGGGCGAGATTTTCCGCACCCGTCCAGACCGGCCCTGGAGCCTACCCAGCCTCCTGTACAATGGGTAACGGGTCTCTTTCCCAGGGGTAAAGCGGCCGGGGCGTGGCATTGACCACCCACCCCCATGTAGCACTGAGGTTAAAGAAAGGGTAGAGCTATACCTCCACTCCCCCTCTGAGCCTTCATGGCCTGTTCTAGGGTGAACTTTACCTTTAATTGCATGTTTTTAGTTTTTTTGAATACAGATTTCACTTGTCAGGTAAATTCTTAGTTACTGCTCCATTATGCCTATGTGATAGTTGCTAGTGCCGCAGTTAGTGTCTTGCAATGTCTTACCCTCCCCTCTACCTCAAATATTAGTTTCTTTATTGGACCTTTTCCAGTGTAGGTGTGTATCATCAATGGATTTGTAAAAGATCTCTGGATTTTGAGTCTCATGGCAACTCATAAACCAAGCATGATCTATAATATTTTCTGTTTTTATTGTCAACCATGATTGGCATCCTCATTGTTGTTTCAAACCGTATTGCACTTCTTCAGCTCCTCATTTTTGTATGCTAAGATCTCTGGATTTTGAAGCTTGTGGCATCTCATAAACCAATAATATAATATAATAATATAATATAATAAACCAAACCTATAATATTTTCTGTTTTTATTGTCAACCATGATTGGCATACTCAGTGTTGTTTCAAATCATACTGCATTTCTTCAGCTTCTCATTTTTGTATGCTGTGATCATGTGAACATGAATTTGTCTCTCTCTGCTTTGTTGTTAAAAACTGGCCAGGAGGACTGTTGGAGCTTACATTGGTACTGATAATTCTGAATACTAATTATTAAATGTGTGTGGTATATGTTGAACAGTTCAGTTGCCCAAATAAAATCTAGAAATACACAGGGAAATATCAGTGCATAATTTGTAGACAGAACCTAGTTGGTGAACGTCTGATTGCAGTTAATTTTACTGGATCATAATAGTTAATCACAGCAGGTTTAACGTATTTGTCAGTTCACCTCAGACAAACTGTGCGATGCTGTGTGCCTTTGGAACCTGCTTGTTTGCTGGATGTTTGAGTAACTACATTTCTATTCTGCAGCCAGTCTTTTACCATCTCAAGGACTCACTCCTGCTACGTAACTATTAGGCTACACCATATTAGCTCAGCTGGTTAGTCACCAGCTACTTACCTTGGAGGCCCAAGTGTAACTCAGGGTGGACCAGTTGGGATTTGTGGTGAACAGATTGCCATTGAGGCAGATTTCTCACTGATCACTTAAGGTTTCTCCTTTTAGTAGTTATTATTCCACCAGTGCTCCATACTTACCTATCATCTGGAGCTAGTACAGTAGACCTGTCTGAGGCTGCATGACAAAGGAACTGAGTCACACACCATGCATAAGTGAATAAACTGATAACTATTGGAATATGGTCATTTAAATCACATATGAATTGTAAATATGGCAGTAAACAGTTAAGGCAGTGTTCTCTTTGGCTGCAATGCATAACAAAGAACAGATGCTGGTGCACATGTAAATGACAAGTATTTTGTCTATAGTAAATTTGCACATGTTCTGATATTTGCCATGGATATAGTAAGAGTTTCACTGCATTTGATATATTCTATATGGAACTCCTAACTGCGGCCATGGATGAGTTCATGGCAGAAAAGCAAGATGATTACCATGGGTGTATTTACTCTTGGCTGCCAGGTTGACTTCTATCACTGTTAAATATAGTTCCTGCCTTGTTATTTTTCGTGCATTCAAAGATTTACTGCAGATATACTGCAATCAGTATAATGCACATTTGCACTGAATTACAAACAATAAATATTCACCATCAGCCAAGCTTGATTGCTGCCAAGGAGGATGTTCTGTGAACCAATGTGAGATTCTTTTTGCTGAATGACTCGCCTGTTTACCTGCCTGTTGTCATCTATGCAAAAAGGCAACAGACCCATAAAATGTGGCCACAGATACCAGACCATGACAGTATGTGTTTGTACATAGACCATCATCAGAAAATTCCCAGCACTGAATCCTGCAGATGGCATTTATTTTTATCAATACGCCATTAAAATTATGATAGTTACACATTCTTCTTTACACAGACTTAAGACAAGCTTGATGAAGGCTTTCTTCTGTTGAAGTTTTACAATTTTTAATATCCTTTCTGTCACAAAACCACAACACTGTTTTTTTCCAGTTGATCCGAACAACGTACCGCACACGTTTTGACCAGCGGAAACGTAAGGATGATGATCAACCAATGAGAGCTGAAGAATTGGAACTCATGATGGTTGCACAGCGAAAGGCCACCAAGAATGAAATTGGTAACTTGTGTAGCTCAGGTCTCTGAAAAGAGATCTGTTAATACAGTAGTATATCTGATGATGTAATTAACATCTTACCTTGAATTTTATTCAGGCACTAATGGCTTTTCACACTGATTTGCCTTAAAATCCTCAGTCACACCACATGATTAGGGATGTTGATGATTTATCTCTGTACTAAATTTCATGTGCCTAGCTTGAGTGGTTCATTACTTATTGCTGCCAAACTGAAAGCTAAAGAAGACCTTCAGAAGTCTGCCATGTTGTAATTTTATATTCTACAAGTGCATTACATTATTAGGAGTTGCATATATGCCAAGATCTGCTGCTATTCATCATTTCAGTACTGTAAAGTAAGTGGAATTAGCTCATGTGACTGCCATGTTGTTATTCGATGTACAAAATGATGAAGCATGGCGTTGAGTGTGTCTTCTAGGGGCATCATACTCATACAAAACTTCATAAAAGTCCATCAGCTGGTTCAGAAGTTGAAACTGGGGGTCTCACGGCATAGTGATGTATTTTATTTATTTGTTTATTCATTCATTCATTCAGTGTTTTTCATTTTCTTTTTAATTTTCTTTTTGTCTTATTTCTTTTTCTCCTTTTTCTTTTTTGTTTTCATTTATTATTTACTTATTGACGTTATTAATTCATTCATTTATTCATTCACTGTTTTTCATTTTATTTTTAATTTTCTTGTTGTCTTCTTTCTTTTTCTCCTTTTTCTTCTTTATTTTAATTTATTATTTACTTATTGACTTATTTATTTATTTATTATTAATTCATTAATAATTGATTAATATGTTTATTTGCTTATTTAATTTAAAAAGGAAGGAAAGTAGGCTAAGAAAATCAACTTTCTCTCTGTTTCTTGTATACTTCCTACTGCAGACCTAACAGAGAACGCCGAAAGACATGAAATTTACTCAGTGTGGCTGTTAAAGCAATTCATAAATATTGTGGTAGAATTTGTGAAGGTAATGAAATCCTCATTTCATTTCCCCCCCCAGACTGCATGAGTCTTATTCCTTAAAAGTTTTGGCTACTGTATGTATATTATGATTTTACAAAGAAAGGAACCATATCTTAGACAGAGTGGATATTCGTATATGGAAACTTGTATAATGTTTAGCCACGTGAATAAATAATGGCATATATTTCAGATGGGGATGTAAATAAGCTTCCTGACAAAACATGTGAGAAACCAAGTCTGATATTGCGACTGTTCCGGCGGGTTTGTGGTCGTATAGAAACTAAACAAGAGAAGGAACAGAGGAGGTTGGCAAGGGATGCTCAGGATCGCTTGGATCAGGTGAGTGAAAGACTTCTACCATAGTGTGATATTTATTGTGATAAAATGGCTTTAGTGTTAATAAACTTCTCACCCTCTTAGCTGTAATATGTGATAAGGGATCTGTGTTTAAAATGTGTCATTTTCAGGTGTATAGTTTGAATACTGGTTAAGACTTTCAAAAACCAGTATGAAACATTTGTGTGTGACTTCTCGTAACATGATTCTCATATCATCTCCATAAATAAGTGGCACTACTTATTTTTGTGGAAAGGAATTTTTGTGGTTGGATGTAATAATCTATAATAATAATAATAACCATGGCTCAACAGCCCTATATGGGCCCGGGCCTCCTCTTGCCTCCTCTTTTCGAGGTTACTAAGTCGTGCGCATTCGTGGCAGTTTGTGACTGGTCAACTGGCCGCGCTACTTGTTCTATCGATCCTGTGTGTCCGCCAGAGCCATCTGGCAGGCAGTCAGGAGACTTGGGTGAGAAATGGAGGCAATTTGGCTTACGCAACATTTTTATTCATGCCCGTAAGGTTCTTTTACATGCCGTAAATCTACGACATGGGACCGACGGCTTTACTTCCCCTCCGAAGGAAGTAGTGCTCCGGCTTTTTATCACCCTTAAAAATCCATCGACCTCGGTCGGGATCGAACCCGCGAACCTTGGGTCCAGTGGCGAGCACGCTAACCACTAGTCCACGGAGGTCGACACATGTAATAATATAGTTATGGAAATTAAGTGAAAGATACACTAACTTCTGGGAAGTTGTGCTGAGTCACTGGATATTTGGTTACCTATGTTTTTCCAAAACATAAACAGTCAAATATCCAACAACACAGTACAACATTCCAGAAGACTGTAGAACTTGATTGCACTGCTGCAAAAGCTTGAGAACTTGCAGGTGCACCAACTTGGGAGGAATGTGCAGAGACACTGACAGTGATAATATAAACTACTTGATTCTGTCCATGAAGCTCAAGATGCTAAAGCAGTAGTTGTGCCATAGAATCAGAAAACAATAGATTTATATGTTTATAGTTTATAATTGTGTTTGGAATATTTACAATGAAAGCATCCTGTTTGTACCTTTAATTATAAAGCATGGAAGGAACAAATTGACTCAGTAATTTGATGACACAAATATTTGTTCCTGTGGCTTTTCATTGTTTTATTGAAACTTGCAGGTAGTTGAAAGTTCCGTGCAAGTGGTTACCTGCTGGTTGGGTTGAGTTGAGTTCTGTGATTTTAAAGAACCTCGTGGATTCTGTTTGTTAACTTTACCCCTATCTGTAAAATATTGTGCAAACAGTGTTGAACTTTGCAACCATAAATTTGCGTATGTAACATGACTGTCGATTCTCATGATGTGCTCATCATATTGCTTTCACTCTGTATTGTTTTTAAACACTTTATTCCTTTTTAATGTCAAATGAGGCATATGACTAAGAAGTATATAATGAATTCCTTTTTGAATATTCCCTGGGAAGCCAGTGTCAAAGATTTAACAATGTTGAGAACTGTTCAGACAAGACAAGATTATTGTAAATAATTGAATTTCTATTAAAGTGTATGGGAAAGAGAGAACATAACAAACAGTAAGTATTACTGTAAGCCCTCTTCAGGCCAGCACTTGTACTTCTTTATTGTGCTGTCTTTATTAATTACCATTCAGAAAACGATTGCAAATGATTGATGTGAAAAGTTATGTAAATGCACTTAATCTTCATTAGAAGTGCACATGTACCTGCTTCTCAGGTATGGCAGCTATGCGTTACCACTTCAGTTCCTCACAATTGTCAGGAATGATTTTTAGTCACCTTCTCACATTTTGATCTAGATACAGATATTATCACAGAAGATTTAACACATTAAATTTCTACATACATTTTCCCTTTTAGAAAGGAGACTAAAATTTTGTATTGGGACTGCATGAATTAATCTTGATAATTTCCCTTTTAATTTTGACCTGCTTGTTTTATGAATTATCAACAGTTCTGTTTCATTTAAAATTATGAGCACAGTTAGTAATAAAAATCTTCAGCCAAGTTATGTATTTCAGGTATGAATTTAAAAAATCAAAGAT
This sequence comes from Reticulitermes speratus, assembly GCA_021186555.1. Classification (NCBI taxonomy): domain Eukaryota; kingdom Metazoa; phylum Arthropoda; class Insecta; order Blattodea; family Rhinotermitidae; genus Reticulitermes; species Reticulitermes speratus. The sequence goes on along the minus strand of JAJKFL010000010.1, from coordinate 9,113,623 downwards.
CTTGAACCTAAATAACCAGTGTCACTGAAATATTCCTGCAAACATGTTTGAGTGAAATCATTAAATATCAGATGATGATGATGATCTTAAACACTGATGTAGTAATAGCATGTTGGTAAGAAAGGGAATAATGGATAATGGGCACATATGAAGTAATACATGAAACACATTTGTCAATGTCATTCAAGGAAAGAGACCCTGAGAGGGAACAGAGACTCGTAAGAGAAGTTGAAGACCAATTGAGGTTAAAGAAGGTGAGTCAAACAGTATTAAATGTGATGTGCCACTTACCTGCTTAATTTCTTCCATTCTCTTTCTTTATATTCATAAAGGGTGGAAGAGACTGAAATTTAGGATGTGTTTAACAAGTAGGAAAACTGCAACTGGTTGGGTGAAAATATTCTCCCACCACAAAGTTCAAGTCCTTTTTCAAGCAAGTTTTCCACATTTGCTGAACATGTTCTTTATTTTGGTTTTGCTGTTTTTGCCATGTTACTTCTGATTGCTGCATGCAATTATCTTAGTGATAGAAGAAGTCAGAAAAGACAAATTTTATGTGCTTGTTGCATGGCAGACACAAATAGTTCAATAAATAAACATCACATGTATGTGAGGTGCATATGCTATTTCTCCCATTTCCTACAAAAACAGATGTGTTGTTTATAGGGTGTGCTATCCTACATTTTTGTTGAGAGGCTTATGGAGGGAAGTGCTGAAATATTATGAATTGTGAAGTTGTTGTGTTGGGTAGCAAACTGTTACGGGTTGTTTTAATCTTCATCAGATGTGTAGCGCACTATTTTGGTGGTGCATGCACACAATCCAGCAGGTATAGTGTCAAATTTTTTTCTGTACAGATACCTTTCCTCCAGAGTTAAAGCCTGACTGCCAGTTCCCACAGTAGCAGGGAATTTCAGTCCTTTATTCTGTTATGATAAAGGTTAGGGTGTTTTCCTGTATTTACCTGAAAGCATTGCATTGAGGTGAAGATTATTTCATTGGCAGGGTAATCATATTAAGAACTTTTGAAAAGCTGTTTAGAAGGAAGAAGAGGCACAAGTTAATAATATATCCTGTCCCATAAATCAGTATGGTAGCTGTGAAAATATGAAAACCCCATATTAAAGGTGATATTATCCTACAGTTTTTGTAAAATAAGCTTAAAGTTGAAGTGGCAAGCTATGAAATAATGTTTTACTGGGCCCTATTAGGAGCTTAATGAGGTAAAATTAAATCTAAAGTAGAGTTTCTGTTACATTGTGTGATTGCATTTTGTGCATTAAGTGCATAGTATTAATGGGCTTTCAGTACAGAACTTCATTCATGTCACCTTTCTTACACCTAGACCTCTGAGATGGCTGTTAGATTTTTGAAAAATCTGTGGGCCCCTGGTATGGAACAGGTGAAATCATTTAAAGGCTTTGTGTTCATTGCCATATTTATTCCCTAGTGACCTGTCAGTCAGCATAGTTAAAGCAGGGAACATGGTTCACAAAATGCTTTATGTGTGTTATGGGATTTTCTTTTCATTACAGAACCTAACACCATAATTGAAGGTTAAACTGAAGAGTGTATTTTCCTGTTAATTGGAGCTTTACTAATATTGAGCTGCCATGTGGTGTGATTCTAATTCTTTATGTGTGTATAACCAGTTGATAATATATTGTACCACAATTTATTTATGTTGCAATCGACATAAACCAATATTCTTTCATTATTTTTTTCAGTAAATGTAAAGCTGCTTTGTTTATAAATTTTCGTACATGTAACTTTTGTTGTAAATAATAATACTAAATTTCACGGAAAAGGTAACAGCAAAAATATCTTTACGGATTTGGAATCCATCCTAATTTGACATTATTCATCGTGTTGTTCAAATTCTTATGATCTGTGAGGGGCAGGGTAAAGAAAGAACATTGAAAGAGTGACTGCCCCTTTCTTTCATGTCCCTAGTTTCAATTTAGCCACTTTGTGACTCACACAAAGCTAGTGAAAAAAGCTTAACAGCCAGCTACAATACATTTGTAATCTTTCAGTTTTGCATCTTATTAAATTAAATTAAATTAAAAACTTAAAGAGTGTGACATAGAGGTAGACACTTCATGCTGCCTACCAGTCTGAAATTTCTAGGCACTGAATTTATGTTTCAAAATGATGTTGAGTAATATCTTTCTCAAAACTTTTCTTAAAATCGCACACTTTTAGGATGTGTATATGTATACACTGAGTTGACATGCATCTCCTTCATTGTAGTTAAGTAACATACCACTATCAGAATACGCAAGAGAGAATACTTCTCCCACCAGTACAGCAAAATTTCTGTGGCCAGGGGCGCAGCGTAAAAAGTATGCGCCACCCACATATTATACCTTGTACTGCATCACTGCTGCCAACATAAACACCTAAGACACCAAAAGCAGGTTTCCTTGTTGCTAGCTAGTGTCTGTACATACAAATCTGAAAATGGCGAGTGTCAGAACTGTGGAATTAAATGGCATAAATTCGGAATCAATAAAAGGTTTTGAATAACCTTGAAATCTCCTTATGATACTGTCTTTATTTTTACATTGTGTTTTTTTCTATTTATATAAGTTTTTCTCTTGTGTTTTATATTTATCATTGAGATTAGGATAGTATACTAACAAGACTAATAATATTTTCAGTTAAATTTGTACTGTCTGTAGACAGAAGGCTGTGCTCTGGGGCTTTGAACTCAGACATGGCCAAGAAGTATGCCCCTGGCTTCTGCCATATAAATAAATGCCCCTTTGAGCCTGTCTGTTTTACATGTAGATTGTTTAGGTATTTTAAACAAAATACCCTGTTACATGTGGATTATTCAAACATTTTAAACAAAACACTCTGAATGTAATATTTGAATAATTATGTTGTTCTGCTAGGTATGATGAAAGGGACTATGGCACCATAACCAGTGCTGTGCATTGAATGTTTGATGTTACCTGCTTATAACTACATATCCCAGCACTGTAATCAAAATAACCACATTTTGATTATTTGATATCAATATTAATATCCCTGATGTGAGAGAAGCATACTTTATAAATATAATTTAGTATGATCCTCAAGTTATGTGGTTGGATAGAGTCAAACCTGTATCCATCGTTTCTTAAGCTACCAGGGTAAAAAAAAAATGATAAAGGCAGGAAAACCATGGTTGCACGTAAGTTTTAAAGGTATCAGATTTATAGGGACCACAACAAATGAACACCGTCTAAATATGTCAGACTCATCAGAGCAACGTTGAAAGGCAGTAGTAAGAGTAGATGGTGAGCTAACTAAACCATTTAATATTAATATGGGAGTTAGACAAGGAGACGCTCTCTCAACAATGCTTTTCAACCTGACGCTGGAAGCATCTATTCGGAAACTTGAGATCTCAGGACATATAGGCATAAAATTAATACAAGTAAGTGTGTATGCAGACGATATAGCTATAATCAGTAGAAATAAAGCTGCATTGGAAGAAATAGTATTAAAATTGATAGAAGAAACACAATTAAGAGGGCTAAAAATAAACGAAGCTAAAACAAAATATATGGAAGTCACAAGGACCTCAAGAAATATCACAAATAAATTGAGAATAGGAGATTATAATTTTGAACAAGTGCAGAATTTTAGTTATCTGGGTTCACAGATTAACACAATAAACTCAGTAACTAATGAAATAAAAGCCCGTATTGTAAGTGGAAATAGATGTTATTATACCTATCAGAATTTAATGAAGTCTAGAATAATAGGGAGACAACTTAAACTGAGAATTTATAAAGTCCTGATAAGACCAGTAGTTACATATGGCTGTGAAACCTGGACATTAAGTAGCTTTGACGAGCAACAACTTAGAATATTTGAACGTAAAATATTACGGAAAATTTTTGGCCCAATACAGAATAGTGATAGCTCCTGGAGAATTAGAATGAATCATGAACTAGACTATCTTATACAGGGAGCAGATATTGTGAGGATAATAAAAAGCAGAAGGTTAGCCTGGCTCGGACATGTTGCAAGAATGGAAGGAAATAGGGTAACTAGAAGAGTGATGGAATGGAAACCGATGGGAAGGAGGATGAGAGGAAGACCACGTAAACGATGGATAGGCGATGTAGAAGAGGATATGAGGAGGATGGGAGTGAGAGGCTGGAGAAGAATTATGAATGATAGGACAGAATGGAAAAAATTCATCGAACAGGCTAAGACCCACACAGGGTTATAACGCCATAAGAAGAAGAAGACAACAAATGAACAGTACTTGTGAGGAAAAAATGCACAGGGGAGGAATGGATACAGGTTTTCACTGTGTTGTTCTAGTATAATAGTAAACCAATTAACATCACCAAGTTGAACATAGCTGGTTGATAACCGTGCCATTTTGAACACCAGGCTCATACATTGCACTGTGTTCCCCAGGTCAATACACTGGGACAGACGCCACGTGAAAAGTGCATTCTCAATACATGCTTGGCAGTAATCATAACTGTGGCAGTCTCGCTGTATGCTTTCTTTTCGATCAACCCACTGTCAGAAGAGGAGACTCAGCATCTAAGGATGGAAGCTTACAACCACTCTCTGTATTGGGGTAACTCTACCAGCTAGGAAAAGGAAATGTAAAATGTGCAGCCATATGGATGGTTCAGTTTGTTTGTTTATGCTGTACCAGAGATGAATTTCTTGGTCACAAGTATAGACTTTGTTCAGAGCCAGTTCCAAAAGGCAAACGCGGCACAATGAACTTGCCCATTGTGTTGTATATTATGATGTAGGTTTAGAAAATGTATTATGTTCCATTTAGATGTAGGCTGCATGAGTTGCTTTTATCATTTTTTTTTTTCATTCTAGAAGAGTCAAGTACACTTCAGGAAGATGTGAGTTTTGAAAGTGTACAATTCCTGTAAACTGCATTCAATATTAATACAATATTGCTAGCAGAAATTAGAATTTCCTGAAACAAATAGGACTGACACTTGAAAGGCAGGTAATATATGAGTCACACACACATTTACACACATTTACATATGTGCATGCATGTGCATGTACCTGCATATGTGTGTGACAGGGGTGATATCCCTTGTAATAAATACTTTCATAAGTTTATACATTATATGGGTTTCAGGAGCAGAACTGTTTCATATTTTATAAGTGGATAGTTGTCACACATTACAAGTACATACTGGCAGTTTATGTACTGTAACATTCTATAGTTGAAATATGTCTGTAATGCTAAATCTTCAGATATTTTGTCCAGCATAAACAAACAATCTGAAAGTCACATCATCTCACATGGTCCATGGTGCTCATAATTTTAAGTTTGCAGACAAAAGCTACAATAGAAGATGAGGATTCACAGTTTGTCACAGTTTGGTGTTACAATAAAGTAATACTACTTCTCTGTTTAACTGACCATAAAGTAAAGTAATGTCATGTCCTGTCTGTGAATAGCCATTATTGTTATAAATCCTAGAGTTTTATACTGCATCAGAAAAATTAATATTGATGTCTAGGAACCACAAAAAGAGTAAATTGTACAAGTTACATAATTGTAATTAGACCAGTGATTCACATATATCCTTATACAGGTAAGACTTTTATACACCTGAAACTGTACTTGTGTATAAAAGTTAATATTACTGTGTGCACGTACAGTAATGCACAAACTTATTATTAGCAGTATTAAATATATCAGTATAACATATGTTACATCCATTCTGCCCTTTAAGTGACTGTGAATTCTCTATTTGTCACAGGCTTACTCTACTTGTATACTGAGGCCACAGAAAGAAGTCCTATGGATGTGGAGATGATGGTGCTCAAGGCTGTACCTCTTCTGCCTGTATTCCCCCTCCAGCCTCTTCTTGCTTATGTCAGCCAGCCATAAAGTCCTGGGACTAATGAGGCTTATAAATAACATGCCTGTAAACAGAACAGCTAAAAGACTGTTGTGGAATTTTGGAAAATTTGCTGGAGGGGAAGCATATTATACCAAGGGAGGTGTGAAGGAGTTGATCCATAGGACTTCTTTCCATTGCCTGAGTATAAGGAGCATTTATCACTGATTTGCTATTAGCTCCTTATTTTATGCCAGTAAGTGAATTCCTTGCTTTCTTAAGTCATTGTTAGTATTGCTCTACTGAGTGGTTTCTGGATTGGAATCTGTAGCCACAATTTGCCTGAAGTTATGTTGTGTATTTCAGATGTGGGTTATAGTGTGATAAAGGTGACTACGAGGATCATGTTTCATGTGTTCAGAAGCTCATATAATACATGTGATGATAATGTCTGATTATATGTTACATATGTTCACTGCAGGCACTTTGTTCAGGCATAATTGTGTGTGCCTTAAAATTTAAAAATACACTTTATTTCGTAAAATAGGTAACACATTATCTATACAGGCATGTTTCCAAATTTTTTTTTATTTTAATGCAACAACTGTTAAGTTTTAAGGGAGTTTAGGTATTGACTTTACATGATGTTAGGGTGTATTGCCAGATTGTTAGTTCATAAAAGTCTTAATTTAAGGATGTTACCCAAAGTTTTTTTTTACTGATGGGACAAACTCTTAATTAGTGTCTCGCAGTTTTATACAATGCAGGTTGAGAGTTTTACATTAATGCTGCCATCCAACATATTTTATCACATATTTTGTTAAGTTTTGTATGTTATTAATATACGTGTTTCTGTCTGAATGGCCATCTTCATTGTCTGTTAACTTGTTGCAACAACAGGTAACAGTTCTAAGTATTCAAAGTTCATGTTATGAATGTATTGTTATAAATGCAATGTCTGTTACTTTCTAAATTGAAGTCATAAATATACGAGCAGTATGTGCATGTGAAATTATATGAGGTGAATTTTATATGTAAAAGTAAAAGTAAAGGTAAAGGTAAAGGTGTCCCTATCCATGCCATGAAGGCATGTAGGGGGGGGTAGAAGTAGCTCCACTTACTCTTTACCTCAGCGCTAGATGGAGGCAAGTGGTCAACATCAAATCCCTGCCGTTTTGCCCACCCCCCCCCCCCCCCCCCCACTCCACAGAAGGAACTCTGGTACCCTTTCAGTAACAGGCTGGGGAGGACCCCAGATTTTGGAGAGGAAAAGAATATTGCAAAGTATACACCATCAATTAAGTACTCAAAACACATTTGTAATACATATTAGAAATGTAGAAGACATCAGTAAACAATTTTAAGGTGAATCAGATATACATAAGACCAAATTTTGTTGCTTTTTTAGGTGATGAGAATGAAGATCTTCAGCTTGGATCCAAACATATATGTCAGTAACATACAAGAATATATAAGTGTGTAATAAAAATTGTTGGAATGGTAACAGTTGTGTAATACATGCTAAGCAGTTAAGTGCTCTTGAATTTAGTGACAATTGCAGCTGCGTGGACTTCAGAAGTTAATATATCTAGCATCCAATACAATGTAACGCTCATCAATTTGGTGTCTGTGAGATGTTAGCTTATTGATCGCAGTGAAGATTTCTATTGTAGTCTGGGTTATGACACCACATAGGCTGACACTGATAGGTGGACACCAATGTTTTGGAAGAATATGCTACCCCTATCTTTACTTCTACCCTCAAGATGGAGGTAGCATATACCCACCTACCGGACCACATGGTGTCGTAACCCAGACCACAGTATGAAATGACACCTATGATTCAATATAGTCTTCTCGGGCGCACAGCCGCGTCAATTCGTTTGAATACAACGTTTCGGGGACTAGCTCCGTCCCCATCCTCAGGCAAAACTGATCAGTTTTGCCTGAGGATGGGGACGGAGCTAGTCCCCGAAACGTTGTATTCAAACGAATTGACGCAGCTGTGCGCCCAAGAAGACTATATTGAATCATGTCGCCGCGAAAGTTTTAAAACTTACACCTATGATTGTTGGTTTTAGTCCTGCAAGGAACATGAGTGTTGTCATCGCATTGCCTGCTGTTGGTTAACTGCCTGCTTAAGTGTCGCATACCAACTGTCCTATACCATGAATCATAAATTTGTTCATTTGATACTTTTATAAAAAGCATTAGAAATGGACTTTCTGAGTTGATAAATAAGTATAGGACACATTCTCATAAGTAACAGTTGTAGTCATGCAGGTTTTTTGATATTCCTTTTACTAATGGCACTGGTATGCTGCATGATATTTGTAGTGTTACTACAGTTACACAAAACAGTGGCAAGTGATTGATAGAAATTTCTGACTTCTCAAGGCATGTAGCAAAGTGGTAGTTATTTTCAAGCCACATTTATATTCAAGATTATGATAAAAAGATGCATTTAGCACACTCTAGGCATATCTTACTGCTATTAGCTGGACTGAAGAACTTTGATGGGTAATAATGATGGTATTGCTACATTACTTCAGGCCTTAGGTACATAGTGTAGCTGCATGTACTTATGCAGAAGTAACAAGAAATGTATTGATGTAGTCTGTAATGAGCATTAGTTTTAATTTTTATATTTGAGTTTTTATGTTTTATTTTTTAAATAGTCATTTCAATGCTATGGTAGACATAAAATGTCACATACATGATTTTATACTATCCAAAATCATAAATGTGCAACTTAACCTTCATAAATGAGGGTACTAGTAATGACATTGCGTCTCTCTATACAGTTATATGAGTCGGAATGAAGACTGTAATACAGTGATACCTCGGCTAACGAAGATAATTCGTTCCGGAATCACATTCGTTAGCCGAAACGTGATTTCCGTAGGTTTGTATAGAAAATCGTTTAATTCGTTCTGGATGCTGCCCACTATTTAAAGATAAGTTTTATAAAATAGTAAAAAGCACACTATAAAAGGGCAAAAACTCACCAAAGGCTGAGATGAACAGCTACCCAATTAGATGAAGGAGAATGGAAAGTAGAATGAAAAACTGACGATCTTTACACTATTATACTGAAAATATATTATACACTTTATAGTACACATACAGATGGAAAAGATAAGCTCCTGGAATGGCCTGACCGTTCATGTTTGCTGCTTTACGTTAGCGCGAGCATCCACTAAAACATTCGTTAGCCGAGTCCGAAAAAACAGCGAAAAAAATCTTCGTTACCCGAAACATTCGTTAGCAGGGTCACTCGTTAGCCGAGGTATCACTGTATGTGGAAATAGGGACGATCACAGTATTATGTTTAACATTCTGAATTATAACTTTGGTTGCATGGAAGGATGTGATTCCTGTAAAGGCTACAGGATGAAATGTAGCAACTTTTAACAACAATTTAGCATCAGGTTTGATACAAAAATGTATTTCTCTTTTTTATTTATGTACTGACCATTGCCCAAGTTAACAGAGTGGAACAGGTCGGTCTTTGTAATGATTACACGTTTTTTGTGAGACAGGAACTGACTTTTTAAAGACTGTTTAGATGAACGGGTTTCAAAGGGTTGAACATAGCAGACTGATGATTGTACCGCTTGTTTCGCCCAGGTCTGTTTGTACTACAAGATGGCTTGCTTTCTGTTGTCATTAAATTACTAGGGAAGTTCTGCAGGAAGAAATAACTAACCAGTGCATGAATACAGCAAAACAGAAAAAGTATCTAATTTTTGAGCAAACATGCATACAACTCATATGCATATATATTCAGTGTTAATTACACAATTTAACAAATGTCTTCTGTTTCAGAAATCTTTTATAAGCTATTCAAAACACAATTTACACAAAATAGTCGTGATTCTCGAGCAAAGTCCTTTGTGCTAGCAAGTACCTCAAAATAAATAAGTGATGCTACTGTCACTTGCTCGCTCTGTCACTCACCCACTCATTCACTCACTCATTCTGTCCCTCACTCACTCATACAGCCACTCTTACTTGGATGTACGCTCAACTTTCCTAAGATGAAGTACTTTACCAAACTTTATATTGCTTATAATATGCATTTACATGACCAAACATTTCACTTATATACTAATTAACTGTAAGACTGACATAACCCAAATATGAAATAGAAAATAGCTCAAGCAAGCAGTGTGAACCAGCACTTGCTTACTGCAAGGGAGGGGCTGACCCAAGAAATAGCCGATTACCTATTTGTTTCGTGTCCAAGGAGAGAATACTCCCTTCAGCTCCACTTGTATCCAGGCAGCTAATAATCTCCCTTCCCTCTTTCACCCACTACTCCTGTCAGCTTATGTAGAGAAAACAGGAAATTAGAGCATGGGCCTGCCAGTAGGTCTGTTGACAAGTCAGACACACACGCGCGCATGTGCACGCACGCACACACACACACACACTAACACCACGCCCAGTAGTGTTGTACTTATATGTATTTTGTACTACCATTATTTGATCACCGAATACTTCATATTTTAAACTTTATCATTCTTCAGTGTTCTTCTGTAATGCATGCTGCAGAGTGCAAACCATTCGAGAATCGTCCTACAAATTATTGAGCGAACACTTACAGCCTTTGTAATAGGCATTTGGTTCCAAAATAACATTGATATTATGTCATGATTTATGGATACGTAAAGTACCTCCATACTCATGCATATATTTATGTACATGAAGTATGTAAGTGTACAAGTTTTTACATATAAAATTATTGACAGGCACCTTCTTAAAGTGCTTACATATGTTATTTGTATGTCTGAATTATAGAACTCTGTGACAGCTGACATTTCTAGTTACATAACGTACTCTGACAGTTCTTTAACTGTGTGTTTCAAAACAGAATAAAATCCGTTCTGTTTTTTGCGTGGCGGTGATGAATCTGCATACAATAGATATTAAGCCAGGCTGTTAGCACTAGCATTAGAAAGTAAAAACAAGTTTTATATTTTTGTAATAGTTTATTTACAAGATTTTAAGTCAGATAGATAGCTATGATGAATAGAAAAATGGTCATTTGGTTATGGACAGGATGTGAATGGTATATGAGTGAAACATTCATATTACATTTCATACTGTTTTTTAATCTGACATTTTATTGTTCCATTAATGGTATTGTTCCATTTAATAGAAAGTTCCTAACTTTGTTGTTTGCTATGTGGTGAAGTCGGAAATGTTAAGACTAATATTATAAATATTTTAACACTATGGTAATAAGTGCCATGGGATATTTGAGAAAGCTTTGCATTTTAATTTGTATTTCCTTCCTAGGAGTTTTAAAGCTGTGGTGTATGGCAAGCTAATCATTCCTGTTCTGCAAATAATTTCAGATTCTTAGATAAATTTCTCTTACCTACAAATGTTGCTTTCACCAAGTTAGGGTTACAGGTACGATTCATTAAGGGAGACTTCGAATTAGCAAGCCACAACTGTGCTGTGAATTTAAAATTGTGTAGTCTTTGCCCTCTTCAGTGGCAGCTGTTGCATATTGCAGTCTGCACCCAAGGCTAAATTACAGATTGTTTACTCTGAATGTAAAAGTTTGATGTACTCACATGTAACCATCAACAGAAGACAATTTGCATAAGTTCATAAGCTGCCTTGATGTGTAAGTAAATGGGAAGGATATAACCATCCATTTTGCCAAGGTAAAAGGAACAATTTATGGTTTTACCAAGTTATTAGGTTACAGAGGGGATGAAAAATTCATAAAGTTAACATATTTTTTTATTTCCTAATTATACTTACATTAAAGCCAGTGAGAAATTAATTGAGTAACAGCTGGAGATGTAAGTGAAATGAAAGATTGTGCATGATGTTCATTATGCATCTGAAATGTTCTCTTTGATGAAATGTACAAAAATTAGCATGGCCCCAGAAGTTTGTCCTATTGTCAGTGAACAATGAAACAAAATGTGGCAGTACCGTAGACTTCATTTATGGGTGTTTCAATTCATTTTCATACAAGAATTTTTTATATCATCTTAGTGCACTAAACTTTTGTTTTGTCATATTTATTTACATTAACATCATCATCTTTGTTTGCATGGAATATCTCAGGGAGGATATTCAACAACCAAAATCCGTAGGCTTTACAGGATATCATCGTTAGGTACTTCCAATCTGATACATATTAGTGCATCAGGGGTGTTGTTCAAAATCTTCAATTCACTGTGAGGATGAATGCCTTGAGCAGTTTTTTTTTTTTTAAGTTTGATTGCAAAATCCTGTAAAGAGCAGCTGAAGCATGGACCATGATGTCTTTATTGTAATACTGCGTACAAGGTCATACCAAAGAGAGACCCCAGTGTAATTATATGTATTTATCAAAATACATGACAAAGATCATTGTGTTTGGTGTCATTGAACACTGGAGTTTTAGGAGAGTGAAAGCCAAGTGAAAGTACTATTATTTAATGCATTGTGTTCAGTATCATCCATGGTTGTCTTTGAAAATTGTTACTTCTTATGCCACAGTGAGTACATTGTTGCTGATCATTGCTGTGGAATTTCTTGCTTCAGTTCTTGAAATTTGAGTTTTTCCTATAAACAGTATGCCGTAAGAAGAAATTACGCGAGTTGAGTCTGGAAAGAATGCTAGCCAGGATCAGACGTATACGTAATGTGTAGGAAACTGACTGGATATGAAGAACTAAGTCATAAAAATGTTATCAAGAACTTTCACCACTGCATGTGCAGTCAAGGCACATCCTGTTGACAGAAATGTTTCCTCAAAATTTACTCCAAAACCTCAGAGTAATGTGAGAGAATGTTCTTTGGTGATGTGCATGTGATGTCAGAATGCACAGTATCTTTGTACAAGACAGTTCCAGCAATACTACTAGATGAAACAGCCCAATACATTGTGAATTACTGGTGGTGTAACAGTGTCTGCATTATTTAAAATAAGTTTCTGCAGCCCATATACACATACTTTGCTTGTTAACACAACCATTCATATGAGAATGAGATTCATCTACAAATTTCCTTGCAGAACTTCTGGATTTTCCTTGAGAGATGGCACAAATTGACTACAAAAGTGAACTTTCTGGTCTTCATTACTTGCACAAGGAATTGCCGCATTTGACGTGTGTGGAAAGTTTCACTTCTTTTAATAGTGCTTCGTATTGATGAATCTCCTTAGTCAGGTTGTTGAGAAACAAGTACACATATTCTAGACTGTGCAGCAGTGTTCATTGAATGCATTTTGTGTTAGCTGGTGTTCTCTCTACTTTCTACTATCTCCATTCTTATTGTCACAATTGATCCTAATTTTTTCAAACTTTCTAATCAATCCATCTATTGCAGACCTGCTTGCTGCTTCCTTTCTGTATAATTGTACTCAAAATTCATGCTTTAGTCACCCAGTACAGTAGCCACTTAAAACGTATGCTATTCTGTTGTGTACACCGTTTTGTTTGGCATTGCTTCATGATTCTGATGTTTGCAATAGCACACTTTGCCATGACATGATCAGTGACATCAAACAGTGATATTGTCACATATTTTAGTAAATAAATATAGTTAAAGCAGTAATGTCCTTCTGGAAATATCCTGTAATAGTATTATGTCTCATGTAGTCTTATATAAAATTTTGTTCCTAGTACTTACAGTATATTTTGTATACCCCATGTGCCTGTAGTAGGCCTATTCTTGTACCTACTTTCATAATACTTATATAATAATGAAGCATCAACATTGTACTTACATAATGTAGAAATATATATGCAAAATAAATGTTTCCATACTCGTTATAATTATGCTGTATTTATTCTACATACTGCCTAAAACTTTGACGGACATGGGCAAACATTTATCATATTACCTGCCTCTGTCAGCATTACATAGGAAACTTGAAACTGTGTGTCTCATTTTGTAAGGTATAAAATTTTAAAATCTTTAGTTGTTGTCTCATGATCAGGTGCTGAAAGCAGCAACAATAATATTTTTTCTGAGTTTATTTAATGACACTTTCTCAACTCTACAGGTCATATAGTCGGATGGCTGAATGAATTGGAAAGGACATGGAAGCAAGCAGTCATGGTCCATTGTAAGGTACTGTCCAAGAATTTTACTGGGTGGGACTGAGGAAAACCATAAAAGCTTAACTGGAATAGCCAGCCTCCAAACCAACAATCAAACACAGGATCTGCAAAAGATTTTGTTACCTGTAGCAGTGTTTCCCCTTCATTGTACATTCGAGGTGGAAACAAGACACAACTTGTGCACGATTCCACACTTCCGCCACATTGCAAATGAGATCTTCGCTGCATAACATCCCAGAAGAGCAAAGCTCTCAAGTCACATCTTTTTGTAAATATCTTCACTATGCACAAACAGTACTTTTTATCCAGGAAAATTCATAAACTAAATATACGAATATTTTCCTTCTAAACTACTAAAACAATACATTCAGAATCATAAGAACAGGTTTCCTAAATGTAAGTGCCACTTTTGTTTATTCTCCATTGATGTAATAATCATCTGTCACAAAGAAAAACAGCCTCTTGACAGTTCAATCATGCTTGAAGTCTCTCGCAACAGATTTCACTAGCATGATCCTGAGACCATGACAAGTAATATTCGAGTTTTTTAATGAGAAGCCGCAGTTTGTCTTTTTGAACAAGTGAAGTTGATAAATGCTCACTAAATCTCTTGGTAAATTCCGTCTTCTTCGTCTTTACAGCATTATCATCTGTAACAATAATTCAATTAATTTATTACAGTGCCTGACACTACTACTACTGCTACTACTACCACCACCACCACTACTACTGCTGCTCATGCTGTTGCTGCTGCAAGTAGTGGTGGTGGTGGCAGCAGCAGCCATTATAACAACTGTGATACTGCTGACCTCAACTAGAATATCCAATCATTCACAGATGTCATAGATCACAGAATATTTTGGAAGTAAAAGGACTATCCAGCTGACCCAGTGGTCTTAGGAGTTACAAAGGAATACAGTACAGAAAGTCCCCAACTTACGTAAGTGGATCGTTCCGCAACCCTATGCGTAAGTCAATTTTTACGTAACTCGGAGCCATGTTTATTTATATACCTTATACACAATAATAATAATGAATATAATAATTAATAATAATTTTAATAACAATTAATAAAAACATAATAATAATTAATAATCAATACTGGAGTCACTGTCGTATTCAATTGAGGCACAGGCAGGGGTGGGTGTGGTGGTGGTGGTAGTGGCACAAGAAGTTCTTTTTTACGTAAGTCTGGATCTACGTATGTCGGAGCTACGTAAGTCTGGGTCCGTCTGTATGTTGCTCTAGCAAGCTGCATGTCTGCACATCCTTTGATTCAAATACAGACATCAATCATCAGCTGCATCTAACACAGTAGAAAACAGAGCAACTAATCCTTGTAGTGGTTCACTGAATCCTCACTTACCTGTGTTTTTGGAATGTTTTGCTTCTGACAGTAAGTGGTGAATATCTGAGAGAGATGCCTGTAGGTAGAAACTGTAGTTGCTGTCTTCTGGCCCTGCCAAAATACACTCAACATCCCTCTTCATGCAGATCACACTCTCATGTGACCCACCCATCCATGGGCACTAAAAGCATAAGCATGTTTATTTTGAATGTGTACCATAAATACAATAAAACCATATGTAATTGAAGGCTTCTGGTCGTAATGTTGCTTAAAAGTTTTTGGGTTGTAGCCCGGCGTAAATTTTTGGTGTATAACCAACGTTTCGAGAACACTTGTTTGTCCCATCTTTAGGGTCTTAGGTAAAAAGGATGCCAGGAGGTAAGGAACATGTGTTTATATAGGAGTAGGGTCCAATGGGTAGTATTGAATGGACGAGCCAATCAGGAAGAAGGGGGAGGTGTGGTGTGTTGTGATAGGTTTTGACAGGAACTGGGAGGGGGACAATGGGTAAGCAGTGGTGGGAGTATATAATATATATATATATTATATATACGGTTGATGGCTGTAGCCTCGGAGGAAAAATGTCCATGATGGGAGGAGGGGGAGCCAAACTCTAAGAACCGGTACCAAGTATTCACTGGGTGGGATGGAGTGGCAGAGAAGGAGAGTTGCTGTTTTCTTGCAGGAGTCGTATGATGGGTTTCCATCCTCCGCTAAGTATCAATCCATCTTCCCTGTTGATGTTATTGGGGTGCAGGTTCACCTCAATGGCCTCCATGATAAAACCAGTTAAAAATCCACACTTAAGATGCGGAGTAAAAATGTAACTTGATCATCACTTCCCTAGTTAATGGATCAGTTATGGCAGTCCATAATGTTGGCCATCGAGGTCTCCACACTTCAGCTCCCTACATTTTTTACCCAGGGGGGCACATAACAGATCTGGTGTATCAGAAAAAAAGTGGAAATACAAGATGCATTGCACTATTGCGTTTTTGATGTTGCATACGCTGTAAAGACAATCCTAACAAATGGATGTCAGCTACACGCTTAATTCACAAACACGCCAGAATATGTTATGAGAATGGTCATCTGAATATTTATTTAGGTTCAGGAATAAAGACTTTACCTAATTCCGTGTACTTATTCTACTAGCTTTAACATTCAGGTAATGATCAATGCATAACCTATGACCTACAACTATATATTTCTCAACTTTGGAATAAGCTCCGTGAATCACCATCTATGTGGCTCAAATGCATTTCAAATTTTACCATTTAGTAAAAAAATGTACAGTTTCATATATGTGATGGCAGGTTTCTGTTCTCCAAGAAAATGTTTATGGTCTTTCTCATGTCACAGGACATAAACACAGCAATAATAATCATGTGCTAGCTGCATAACATCATATAATGTGTCAAAGTATGTGGTGAACAACTTGCCAATCAGCCGCAGTCTCCATATTCATCCGTTTCATAGCTGTGAATTATTTTATCTGTGGTCCTAACAGCTCCAAGTATGTAAAATCCAAATTCTCTTATGATTTGAACCACAAATACACACACCTCTGGTGGTAGAACCTGAACGTTAGGCACCATTAATAACAAAGTCTACCAGTGAGCATACCCCAAACTAGTTCCATACATCTCCCGTACTCACAACCCTACCTTCCAAAAATACACCATACAGGTAAAAACAGAAACATTATTCCTTTTTCAACTAAAAGGTGTACTTCAACCAACTGATGAAAAAAATGCCTATTAACCTTTTCTCCCAAGGAATAGGAATTTTACAGCAGGCTTGATGGCCATACATTATTAAAAGTTTATTATCTGGTAACAGGACATTTTAAGTAGCTGACAGCCAGGGGGTGGTAACGTGTGGCAGCTCTAAAATTCATAAAACATTTTGTGAAAATTCACTCACATTAACTGCTTCATATGCCACTGCTTCAATTGCTATCACAGCAGAGTTGTATGTATGGTTGAGACTGAGGTTTGCAGAAAGGTTCACAAGAATGCTGGAGGCTTCTGCAGGCATGTTGTGATGTTCACCATTCAAGAATCGCACTGTGTAACAATAAGCACCCAACACATTCAGGATATTGTACTTCACGCAAGGTGCTGGAGGAGTTCTCTGTAATGAGAAATTACAACTATCAAATTTATACATCCATGATGCTTAGAATAAGTTTCTAGTTTACAGTGGACTTTTTTCTTGCACTTCCTGGTTCTTTCTGTAAGACATGTTACATTGCAACTCCAGTGAACAAAAGTAATATATTTTGGTCAAATTTTGGATTCTAAGGTTAGAAAAGTGCATGGTGTAAAAACCATATCTTCAATAAATCAGAATGATTTACTGATCTCACAACAGCCCCTGATTACTCACATCAGCCATAAATGCATTACAATTTTGGAAACTTGGTGTTGCCATGTTTAAACTCTCTTATTCACCATATATCTGATGCTTTATGTAGAATACTTAGTACTTTCCTCTCTTATTAACTTCCAGGTATATGAAAAAGCATGAGAATGAAAACCTAGAATCTGCAAGATATGATGACCTCGATGACAGGTGAGACAGAAGTGTTCATCTGCGAGTAACTATGGCAGTGAGTGAAGAATTGTCTTACATTACTTTCTGCATATTTATTATTTCAAGACTACTGTTCTTCTTCTTCTTCTTCCATTGCGTTACAGCCCGAGGTGGGCCAAAGCCTCCTTCTTTTTGGGATTTCATTCCGAAGGTTTTCCTAGTCGGTAAGTGTGCATTCTCTAGTGAGTGACCGGCTCACTGACCGCACAAGTTTTTGCTCAATCCTGATGAGACTGCCAGAGCCATCTGGCAGGAAGGAAGTGGTGCTCCGGATTTTATCACCCTTAAAAATCCATCGCCCTCTGTCGGGATCGAACCCGCGAACCTTGGGTCCAGTGGCGAGCACGCTAACCACTAGTCCACCGAGGGCGACTTCAAGACTACTGTAGTACACGACAATTGGGCACTTAAACTGATATGCATCACAGTTCCAGTACAGTAAATGGATATCATGGATCCAAAGGGATTTCTGGACCTAAGCATTTACATAATTGAAACCACAACTGCGTAGCAGTGTGCGAGTTTAAAGTCCAAATCAACTAAAAACAATGTGACCTGCCTCTCAAACCAACCAGAACAACATCATACTCAGTACATTCATGACTTTAATTGGAAAATGAATATTTAACTCTTTCTATTGAAAACTATTTCAATTAATATGTATTTACCGAGATCTGAGAAAAAGGAGGCAAACCCTTCTTTACCGTTGGGCAATTTGCTTCATAAGTAGGAGGAACAGGGTCTTGGTCACTTTCCATATCCTGAACTAGAATCTTCTGTTTTCTGGAAGAAAAGAACTCTGAAGTATAAAATAATGTTTTTCATCATACTTTATATGACTACTACTACTACTACTGCTGCTGTTATAATTCTGCCTGGGGTTTTCCCATTCTTGTAACAATTATTTAATTCCTTCATCTTCACATTTCATCCTTCAATCACTGCTGTATGAATTCCTTCTAACAGCCGTGGTTCTGTTCTCCTCCCCTTGAAAATTTTAAGTTGAGATTCAGTAAATTTGTTATGTTGATCATGTCCCAGTCTTTCTACACACCCACCCAACTGCAGTGTTTTGTTATAGTTACTGCATAAATTTGGCAATATTTTAATATAAACTACTATTCTCAATGACTACCAAATCAAAGTTTCAGAAACATATGTTTCAGAATTATATAGCAGCACTTCGTTTTCATCTGCTGTGGGTGAGCCATTGAGGGTAAATGTGAGGTCAGCAACTTTTGCTTGTTCACACATCTTTCTTGTGCCTTGCCCACAGTATTTTCATTAACCTGACCTGTAAAGCCACCATGGTTCCCACGGAACCACAAGCTGACTGACGTCTCCACTTTGCAGTAACTCTTCAAATTCCTGCCTTTCTGCTGGTGTTAGTTTTTCCCAAACTGAATCAGCATCATCTAGATTTACATCTCTCAAACGTTCATGCAGATCTGCAATACTGTCATCATCATCTGAATCTGCAAAGAAACAATTTAACTGAGGAATATTATTGTCTGAAAAAAATTTGAGCAGCACAATCAGTTTGCACAGGCCTTGAAGTTAAACATGCATCCTACACAAGGACAGATTTCATTATTTGTTTACTGATTTTAACTCTTTTAAAAAAAAACTTTTGTGCATACTTATAAAGTCTGCCTACTTATCATTTTGTTAGTCTTCGATATAAAAAATAAGTTTTACACAAAATTTTATGTACACCTATATCTCTCACCATTCCATTTTGAACATGACTATATGAAATAGTAAATGTGTCATTCTCACAGTTCACATCCTCTGAATATTTATGTATGAAGAACTGATGAAAGCATAACTTGCATGACACATATATAGCCTATTTCTTTTTAAGAAGTAAGATAAAAATCCTCAATCACCATTTTAAGTGATTCAACTAAAATAATTATCAAGTATATATACATACCAATACTGCTATTATTTTCTTCAGTTTCCTGTAACCTGTGCAAAATTTTATTCATCTTCCTTTCTGCCAATGTATCTGTTTCTACACACTTCATGTTTTCCATCACACAGTCTCGATAAAATGCCTCAGAACAATTAACATGGAGTTCTGACCGATAACATGGCAGTGAACAGTATAGAATATTGCATCGTGGACAGACATATATGCCCTTCATCTTTGAACATCTGTAATGAAGAACATAAAGATTTAATCTTAGATTAGTGATACAATTTGTACTAATTTACTTTATATTTGCCATTTATGAAAAGCATAGTCAAATGTGGTGCTTCCTGTCTTTTGTAATCCAGTGACTGGTGAACAACCAGCAAGTTTTACAAACAAATCTGTCTTAAGAAGTATAACAAACATATCACTACAAAAATCTAAATATTACTGACACATCTCAATACAAACATTCACAATTTAAAAAAATGTGTATCAGACTATACAAAATCTTCAGTAATAATGCATTATCTGTTCCACATAATGTAAAGAAAGTACCTCGTGAATCTTCTGTACAAAACAAAGTAACAGTTCTCTCAAGGCATGTTCAGGTGAAGAGGGCAACAGACTACCATTTCCATAACTGGCCTATCACTGTAACTGATATATCATAAATCTACACATCTATAACATTTCAAAACTCTTCCCTGAATAACTGAGCCCAAGACTAATGTACCTCACCTGTATGTTGGAGAGATACATTACTCTGCTAGGTCACCAATTACCCTACTTTTTCCATATGGGTAGATTCTAGTATAGTATCTAGAAATGTGGATATATGTTTCATATTCTGACCAGTTACACAAGTAGGGTAGAATGATTCGTATTAAGTACAGTACCAGTAAAGAAAACCAAACTTCAGTGGCAGATGTGGAGGATTGAATTCGTGTATTTTTAAGTCTACAACTTAAAATAAAAGTCAACTCAGTTGCAAGTATGTGTAAACAGAGTTTATAATGGTAAAATTTAACGGGAATGGATCCAGGCCCACGAGTTGTGAGTCTAAATCCATGTTTACTGGATGGAACAAATGGGCCTATATGCATAGTACTACCATACAACACGTTTTGCAAAATCATAAAGTGATAAACATACATTAATCTCTATCAAAACACGCATGAAAAACTGCAAATAACACTTTACATGGCGTAGCTCTGTAAATAATGTTTTGTATGTCCAAACTGTTTGTGACTATTTTAAATGCCTAAGACAACCTCGCACCCATTACTCAGATCAGCCGGTTGTTTGTTCCAAGAAACAAACGAACCCCACATCCAAACCGTTCGTAGAGGTATGCAGAGGTATTGAACGCTAAGGTAAGCAGTAAACATATTACTGTTCTGTAAAGCACTTCACGTAACCCCAAAATACATGTGACATTACAAAATACCAGGACTGCCACTACAGTTCTACTAACATTTTGCATAGAGTAGAACTGCTATTATCTGGAACATCTGCTGCTGCCATACTTTTACGTTAACCTTACACCCTCGTTCTTATGGGCGAACACGAAATTTTGCCCCGTACCTCTACGTCACGAACAGCTGTTTTGGCAGTACTATTCTAAGCACGGATCAGGTTCTGAGCGCGAAGTAGAGGTGCTCAGCCCGTACAGATCTCTCATCCCTGGTACGTACAAGATCTCCATGAGCACAGATGAGGTAGTACGCTGTGTCCATGTTTCTAAGGCTATGAGAACAGCTTGAATTGGTTGTGGATCGCTTGGTATGAATGATGATGCGTATGTTATTGAAAGATTTTATGGCGTATATTTATTATACTGCACAAATCCGAAATACAAAGGAAGAACGTATATTGGGTACACAGTAGATCCGAACAGAAGAATTGTGCAACATAATAAAGGAAAACGTGCTGGAGGAGCTTGGCGAACAAGTAAGAGAGGGCCATGGTTCGTATTTCATATTAAATACGTAATGTATGTTGGTAATATATATATTACAGGAATGTGCTTCATCATACTTCGTAAACTTTGATGCTGATAGTGTTTGTTTTTTATTTTCCTGAAGGGAAATGGTCTTAATTATCCATGGCTTCCCCAGTGACATATCGGCCTTAAGGGTAAGTATTTTGAAATTCTTTGAAGATACTGTACAGTAGAATTAGAATGTGCCTAGGAATTTCGCTTCCTGGAAACACGGTAAGAGACCCTCATTTGAGGTCCACTGCGCCTGTCCCTCTGTTTCATGCCTTCTTGCATTTACCCTAACTAAAAGATGCAAAAGTGTACATATAAATCTGTTCTCTGCCTGTTAACGTCCTATTCCATTTTATAACTAGAGTATTAACCTCGTCCTGAAACCGTTTCCTTCACCGAATTTGATTTTATTGGACTATTTGTGACAAGCACAGAGGACCTTTCATTCTCATTGTAAGAACTTTATCCACACAAGAATTGATCAATTTGATGTTCATGACTGAAGTTGTATTGCATGTTGGAATATTTTTAATTTGATGTAGATTTAGAATGTATCTGGGAAACCTGACTCGTATTAAAATCATGCTTTCTTACAAGCCCTGTCTACTCAGAGTTGACATTATTTAAATCACCGAGGTAAAATTGAGCTGGCCATAATAAAACATTCGTGGAGGAAACAATATATGCATGCAAAATTGTTGAGAAACTTTAAATGGGCTGAATAGAGATAGTTTGAAAGATCAAGAAGTAGATGGGAGAGTGTTACTAAAATACACATTATAGGACTCAATTATGAGAATGTGAACTGGATTGAAGTGATGAGAGGTAGTGTTCAGTTGTGGAATTTTGAAAAGATGGTCCAGTAATGAGTCGGGTTTTTGTAATAGCGAGAAGTTTTTGTACTCTTCAGTGGAGACGTGTACCAGGGTGTTTGTTTCTTGTGAATTTGTGATAATGCAGGAAGTGGTGAATAAAATGTCTTTGTTGTATTCTGGATTCAAGCTTTATATTTTTCGAATTTTTGTTTCTGTGCAATTTAATTGCCATTATAACCTTCTAATGTGTTTACCCAGTTTGAATGGGCCTGGCAGCATCCTCAACGATCACGTCGTTTAAAACATGTCCAGAAAAAGAGAACTCATGAAAAAATGTATGATTTCTGCTTACGCATCTTGTCAGAGATGTTACGGGTGGGACCATGGAACCGTCTAGCATTGACCATTTGTTGGTTGAAGCAAGAGTTTGCTCGAGAATTTCCTGTAAGTTAATTCTTTCTATTTCTACAGCATTATTAACTCTTATCAGCCATGCATTGCCATGTTGCAGCTGTGAATATGCATGGGCTAGCTGGCTGAGTGTACCATTTTTAAAGCTGGTACCAATACCATGTGTGTTAAAGTCTGGCTACCAGCTCTTAGTGGTAGAGGATTTAACATCCTCTGTACAGGGACAATGAAAGTTAACACATAAATCGAATTAAAGGTATAACAGTGCATATGTAACTGAATGATGCCTTTGACACTTCTTTTGCAAAATTATTTTTTCCTGCCAGGAGAGTTTTATATGCAGTATAATTATTAAGAATGCCTCTTTGGGAATAACATTTTGATATGTGTTTTGAGTACCAGACAGGGCAGTGTTTAGTTAAAATCGTTTTATGCTTTATGTTGATATATGAACTGTTCTGTGGAATAGTTCATATATTAATATAAAACATAATTTGTTTTTAAGTGAAAACTGCCCTGTCTGGTAACTAGTTGCTACTTACCATTGAACACAGCATACATTCCAGAAGACTTATCCTTTAGCAACGCTGCTATGAGAACCTCAAATCTTGCACTCCATGGAGTCCTGGAGGACCTAATGTCACTCATTTAGTTAAGAAATTCACTGCCTTTTATTCAGTCTGAAGGTAGAGCTTGAGTAGTAGTAGCATATATTCAGTATTCCTTTCTTTTGACTGGAGTCATGCGGGTAAACATATCCACTTGGTCAAACAATGTGTAGAGAGGTACAGCCAGTTTGCTGCACAGTTGTGTGTAGAGTAAATCATATTGTAATTGTCATACTGCATTTTGAAGTACTGGATGACTATTTGCTGCACATTGTGAGTTATTGCCATCCCAGTACTGTTTCCCTTGCCTTCTCCTCTTACAATCCATGACTCCTAGCACAAAGCATGCATTACTGAGCTCACGTGAGCTTTCTCTATGCCAGCTAACATTCTTCTTGATTCTGCTGAATGTTCAGAATGTACTTCAGTAAGCATACCAAAGAAGTAAGTATATTCTCTAAGGAATGAGCCTTTGTGATAACCAGTGAAAAGAAACTTCTCAGGAGCCCAAGTTTAAATTTAAAAATAAGCAAGTTATTCATAGGCTTCCTTTGAAATATTATTAATGACTGCACATACCTGTCCAGTTATCAGTCCCAGACATGAATATTATAGACACTACTTGACCAGCTTTTAGGCACGTTCGCAGAATTGTGAAAAGCGACTATGAGCTTTGTCGTGTCTGAAATCTGTAGTCTTCTGGGTTATTACACGGCGTCATGTGGTAATTGTTTACCACACGATGCCGTGTAATAACCCAGAAGACCACAGATTTCATCAACATCGCGGCGGAAGCCTGAAATCTTTGTCCTGTCTGTCCGTCTATCCCTCCGTTCGCATGAAACAACTCGGCTCCCACTGGACGGATTTTCATTAAATTTAATATTTGAGTATTTCTTTAAAATCTGTCAAGAAAATACAAGTTTCATTAAAACTGACAAGAATAATGAGTACTTTACATGAAGATCTACACACAGGTATGATAAAATCTTGCTGAATTCTTCTCACAGTGAGAAATGTTGCAGACAAAAGTTATAGTTTGGTAACTTTTTCCAAAAATCGTGCTGTTTGTGAGATAATGCTGAAAAATGCTGTACAGATAGAGAGGCCACAGATGACAATATAACATGTCACATGCGCTTTGCATGCTGGATAACTAAGGCACACACTCAGAATATGTAATGCTTATTGGTTGTCCACAGCAACAGTGGTTACACGAACGCACCTCAATGTTACAGTATACGCACATTGCCCGTCTTGTTCTAAATCTTGTATGGTATCAAGCTATAAGATGACAAAAACTGGAAAATCAAAAGTGTGACAGCAGGAAGTATTTTGGTTTCATAAATGATGAATCTTTGTAACATGTGTTAAAATTATATGGTGATATGTTATTACATTTTTGCCAGTAATATGAATAAAAAAATCAATAATAACCATAAAAGGTATCACTCCAATGGTAAGTTTGTACTTGTTTAACTCTTTAAAGCAAAGTGGTAACCAGGACTCCACAATATAAGTTTTAAAACTTTCGCGGCAACATGATTCAATATAGTTTTCTCGGGCGCACAGCCGCGTCAATTCGTTTGAATACAACGTTTCGGGGACTAGCTCCGTCCCCATCCTCAGGCAAACAGTTTTGCCTGAGGATGGGGACGGAGCTAGTCCCCGAAACGTTGTATTCAAACGAATTGACGCGGCTGTGCGCCCGAGGACTCCACAAATTTTACTTAGTTTAAAAAGACATTGACACACATGTATATAAATTTAAACTGTATTTTACGGTATATGAAAAACTCTGGGATTCCACAGTTATTTTATCAAATATGTAGTGTTATACATTTATGTACTTTCTCTATAATTGTATATCAGGTGCCTGGTTGTGGGTATGTGTAGCCTAATGGCTGAAACCTGTTGCAGAGAGACATATAGTTGAATAAAAGGAGAAGTGTTATGCAGATTGTGTGGTTTATTAGATGTACAGGGCTCCAGAAATGAAAGTGATATGTGCCACCTACTTAGGAAAACACTTACCTATGGCCCTGCAGAATACTTTGTGCAGTTATCTGCTTCAGAAGTACTGCCCCCATAACATTAGCAATCCACCCAGTCTCACAGTTCACTTCATGCAGACATTTGTGTAGAAGACAGGGCTACTGAGCGAGTTGATTCAAGCTATAGTACTTCTGAATAACATTCAGTGCTTGGTTTGAATTTTGGTGCGTTCCGTCAGTCCTTCCACGTAGATTCCTATTTAAGCCATGGCTGCTTCCTTCCTTGTCCTGTCGAGATCATTATTCACTAATCACTCGTCCTACTGTTCAGTGACGTGCGTATTGATATTCATATTGATAGCTATTGATAGCATCATGAGGTAACCCATAAAGGAACAAAATAAATGGAGATAGGGCTCCAGAAATACAAGGGAACTCTACAAGCCACTTAGAAAAATGTGCTTGCATGTTGGCCTGTTAACTTGTACCGAGTGAGTGAGTGAGTGAGTGAGTGAGCATATTTCTGGAGCCTTGTGGTAACTGTAAACATGAACTGCTTTAACTGTTACTGAGAATTTCAGTCACAGAATGTTTATATGTGTTTTATTTAATTCTCAGATGAGGCAGCGATTAAGGTATTTCCCTAAATTTCTCATGTTTGTAGGAGATGTTTTTAAGGTATAAACTGTGTGTTTAAATATACTTTGGATGAATTTTGTGCACGAGAGGTTCAGTTTTGTTACAGACTGATCTCTGCCCACCACTTCACATGCCCATAGCTTATGGTCCCGTTGTGATTAAGAAAACAGGGCGAGCGCAAGGCACTGCTTCACAGACATCTGTTCAAGATGATGATCCATTGTGTGTTTGTTCCCTTTGTTATGAAGTTGTCCAGCCATCTGAGAAAATAACCTGCCTTTCTCCAGGCTGTCTATTAGTAGCACATGTCATTTGCCTTGCGAAAAGGTTCCTGAAGAAAGGCAATTTTATTATACCAATAGAGGGTCATTGTCCAGCATGTAACACGCATGTTCTCTGGGCAGACTTGGTGCGGAAGAAAAGGGGTTGCTACAAAGAACTTACGACAACTAGTACTGATTCTCATGGAGACTCTGACTGAAAGAAATGCTCTGCATTTTGCGAAGTGTATTCATTTATATAAAATTGGGCTCTAACCTTTCACCCTTCAGTGCAGAGCTTTTAGTGTGTTTGTCGGACTGCCAGCATCGCATGCTACAGAATGCTGAGTATACTCACAGCATTATCTTAATTGTTTTGTAATATGAAGAGTTTTAGAGGTATCATAGTCATTTCCATAACATTTTACAGGCAATGTAATGATCTTCAGGTGTATTTTATAAACTTCATCCTTTATCACCGGTACTTGTATTATGACATGACATATTTTGTCTTAATAGTTCTTATGAACTCTACAAGTTGCTTTCTACATAGGCAGCTGAAGTGTTGTTATCTTTTAAAGGCACTGTATAACTAACGTAGAGATCATTGTCTGTCACATATAAAAATTGATTTATTTTCTAGTAAACAATGCATAATTTGTGCTCCAGTTTTATGGTTTATCTGAAACCACTTGTTCATTCTAATGCTGTGATTATGTGCTGTGGTCATTGTTCTCCCTGTGCGTTGATGTGTGTATGTATGGAAGTTATTTCAGATCAAAATGCAGTCAGTTTGTAATTTGTGTCAGTAAAATTGAAATGTGTTTAAATTCTGCTCCCACATCATGCTATAGACAGGGCTTTAAATGCCCTGACTTCGAAGGGCTAAGTTTCCAAATTTATTGTTCTTGTATAGTACATTGTGTTTATGAAAGCGTATTTTTTTAAGTATGTAAGAATAAATTAATTTGAAGAAATGCCACATGTTTCATAAATAATTATACTGTACATTGAATATTACCAAGTTGTATGTCTGCTATCACCAAACATCGTGGTTCAGAGCGTAACAGTGCTGCTTCATATTCAAAGGGTTATGGGTTCAAATCTCGGCCTGGAGACCAGCTATCCTGACAGTGTTTTCATAATTTTCCTCAGTTCCTGCAGGTAAATGCCAGGACAGTATCTGGAATGAGGCCAAGACTGCTTTCTTCCACCTTCTTCCACATTCATTATTCACGGAAACCTAACTTTTAACTTTTTTTTTTGTCACAGCTAGTGACATCATGAAGAGAACCAAAAAATTAAATTAAAGAAATGTATGTGTGTCAGACTAGCTCGGGGGCCCATCCAGCTTCCTATTCAATAGGTACTGGGGTTCTTTCCTAGGAGTAAAGCGGCTGGAGTATGATGTTGATCACTCACCTCCATCTACTGCTGAGGTTAAGAATAAGTGGAGCTATACCTCTACTCCCCCTGTATTCCTTCATGGCATGTGCAAGGATAACTTTATGTTACCAAGATCCTTTTGAGGAATTTCGTGTTATTCACCTGTTGGTATTTATGTCTCCTTTTTTTCCTAACAAGGTGTTCGTCATCATTTCATCTTGACCAGTAAATATTTCAAATGCCAGATAATTTACAATGAGCAGTGATATTACTGTCCTTTTTCATTCCCTTGTACTGCACATACATTAGTTAGGATTGGCTGAACCATTAGCATTTATAAGAGTGTTCACTGAATAGAATATTATTCCATTCAGACACCATTAAAAATACATATTTCAGAGGCTGGGATGATAGTGTATTTGTACATTTGGCATTTCTTTGTTTGTAGTAATGAAATGTGATGAATTTCACATACCACCTGCAAAACGTCAGTAGTTGTAGGGACACTTAATCATTTAAAAAGAAGCAGATCTTCCTTTGTTAAAAGTGTCTGACATTTCTTTGCTGTGTTTTGTACTACAACATGGCATTGACCAACTGGCAGATTCAGTGATGTCTTATATTTGCAATTGGTGTCCAAGTAGGTTAGTAGTAATGTTATGTAGGTTTGATCTTCAGAATTTTATTGTTTTGCTATTTTCTTAGTATCACAATGCTTGTACATGAAATGATGTTCCTGTGATTTTTGATGAGGGATGATCTCTCGGGTTTTGTCTGTTTTTAGACTGAGAGGTAGTTTATGAGTTTAAAAATTTATAGAATTAAGCTTGGGATTCAGGTCTTCTGGGACGTGATGCTGTGTGACTGGGCAAGTGGTTCCCGACATCTCAAAGGAGCATAGTGCCTTCAAAATGTTAGGAGCCACTGACCAGACAACACAGCATCACAGTCCAGAAGACCTCAATCCTCAGCAACACCACTATGAGAACCTCCAATATTGCAGAATGAAGCTTATTAGCATGTTGATTCACCAATTAATTCATGAACATCAATGTCACTTGCACTTATCATTCATCAGCTGTCACTGTGGTGTTTCATGTATTTGTCTGGTAATCGCCAATGATCTGTTCATGTTACAGGAAGTCTGCACAGATCTAAATCATATTTGGTGTAGAAACTCAAATTATGCAGTTTAATATATTTGTAGTCCGGCAAATGTATATTTTATTCACTATTAATTGTGTAACACAGTCCTACATGTTTCGAACCTAATTTTGGTTCATAATATTAAGTTTATGCAGTTTAAATTAACCTTTACTGAATGACATTTTAAATTCTGCCATGAGGGCAGATGGGCCATTTTTTTAACTTGCTTTTCAATTCCCTATGTGCAATGTGTCATAAGTATGTTATTTTATTACATTAATCTAGAAACCCCAAATAAAAACTGGACTTTTAAGAAGGAATCCTTTTTACCTACATGCAGAGTTTTGATATAGTCATTATATATGCAGGTAAATTTAATCGTTTATTTAGAATTGTTTTGAATATTTTATCACTTGTATTGGTTATTGTTTGAAATAAACTCTTAATTTTCTATTTAGCTTCAAGAAATGATGGTGACATGTGAAGGTAACTGTATAAGGTGTTTCTTTAACCTGTAGTTTGTAAATTTTCACATCTTTGTGCCATTTTGTTCAGCCTGAATCTGCTGTCCAGCCTGTGGTGACTGTAAAATTATTAGTTCAGTACAAGCACTCTTTGTATTCCTGCTGTGCACTGCTGAACGAAACTAGAGCAACCAATAATGTGTTGCTAGACCAGCCTGACCTAAACACCAGGATCTAATTCTGGATGCTTTTAAACACTAATATCAAATACAGTGTCACTTTAAAGAGAGAATCTTACTAGAGTGTAAAGCTGATGAAATTTTATTTAAGGGAATTATTCTGGCTATGTATTATATAAACTACTTGCAGATCCTTCTTGTATAGCTGATAGCCACCAGCTACTCAAGGTTTTCCCCTGGCATTTGTGTAACATGTAGGTTCATTTCTGTGTTTACAAGAGCAAAGTACTGTCCCTGTCCTGATTCAGATAAATCATATGTCTTTAAGATATATTTTAATATTATCATCTCATTTACATCTAGGTCTTCCAAGAGACCTGTTTCCTTTCAGGCCTTCTAACCAAAATGTTGTATGTATGTATAACGAATTCCATATCCAATCCCACTTACGTGGATGTTGGATCGGTGAATGTATATGTGTATGTATGTATTTCAGATTTCTACAGTGCATGTGACATGGGTCACTCATTTTGTCCTAATGATGTTTGCAGTTTTTTCCAGCTCCTTGTAATTTCACCCTCTGCATCCTGTTCTCAAACACCCTCTGTCTATGTTCCTCCCTTAAAGTAATTACCAGCTACATACTATTATTAATTAACAATATTTTTCACATTCAACTTTTAGTATTTAATTTGATGATAAAGTGAACATAATTAGGTTTGTCAGTAGCTCAAAATATGCGACATCAAATGATAGAGTACTTAATGAATAATGAACTGGAAAGGATGAGGAAGGAAGTGAACATGGGCTGATTGAAGTATTATTCAGGAAACTTTATTCTAATTTCACCGTGCATTTTTAAATATAAATACTGTTTTACACCAACTAAATGCACTATTTATGTAAGAATAATAAAATATTCTATAAAATATCTAAAACCCCTACACCCCCTGAGGATAGCTTATCGATAAGCTGAAACACGTGTAGGGGTTTTAGATATTTTATAGAATATTTTATTATTCTTACATAAATAGTGCATTTAGTTGGTGTAAAACAGTATTTTTATTATTATTCAGGAATTTGCCTAGAGAAACTGAGGAAGACCATTAAAAACTTCAGTAAGTATAAATGGTCAGCGTTGAAAGATTATTATTCCGTATATTAATATACATATAAATAATATTGTACAATTTATAATAAAATAAATAATAATAATAATAAAATAAATAATGAAAGATCAAAGATACATAGACAAGAACATTTAGCATGTGAATATGTTTTAAAATACAGCCTGCATCTGCCTGCTTTACTCTTAAGATGGAAGTAGTATGTTCCTTTGAAATACTGATAGCCACAAACCATACTTTGCAATGCCATAACTCAGAAAGCCACAATATGGATCTTCACCACCATGAAAATCTCAAATGTATTTAACATCTCATTATCAATGACTTTGAAAAAGAAGGAGCTTCCATGTCCTTTGTAACAATTAGTCACAAATTTGGTGCCATTGTTACCCTGTTGCTTGCTATAGGACCACCCATTTACCCTATGTAATTCCATTGTTATTCAGTCCCAGTAGTTCACCTGTGCTTACAAAACTTCTGCCTGCTCAGTTTAGCAACCAATTCTCTGATGTTGATCTGATTCCATGTTGATTTCTAAGTTATTACTGCTGGCACCAAAAGTTTGTCTTTCTTGTGATCAGATTTTTTTTAATCCTGCATTTGCAGTATCACTTAGCAGATCACATCCCACTCCAAACCTCCCACCCTAGGACCCCGTTTTCTAGTGACTTGCTGTAAATGTCACAACCATTACAAAATCAAGACAGGCAATGTATATATAAACGTAACATTGAGGCGCATTTGCGAAACCATTGTTGCTGTGGAAAAGCAATAAGTATTACATATTGTGAGTGTGTGTCTGTAGCCTTAGTTATCCAGCAAGCAATGCACATGTGCCATATTATCTGTGGCTTCTCTGGCTCTACCATATTTTCTCACATTATCTCATAAACAGCACAATTTTCGGAAAATAGTTATAGAACATGAAATGTGGGTTGTGATTCTCTATACAACTTCTGTCTAAAACATTTCTCATTCTAAAAAGAATTCAGCGAGATATCATAAATGTACATAGGTCTGCATGTAAAGTCCCTTTATTCTTGTCAGATGTTAATGGAACTTGAATTTTCTCGACAGATTTTCGATAAATACTCAGACATCAGATTTCATTAAAGTCTGTCCAGTGGGAGCTGACTTCCATGCGGACGGACAGACGAGTATGACTAAGCTAATAGTCACTTTCTGCAGTTTTGTGAACGCGCCTAAAAACGCATCTTACGAGATTTGAAGCTTCTACAACATTGTACTGGAGGCTTTCGCTCTTCTGGAATGTTATGTGGCATAGGGTGAAATCTGGACTGATTGACCCTTGAAGGTGTTATGAATAGGTTGTGCTGAAACGTCGGTGACCAAATACCAGCCTACGCTGTGTAACATCCCAAAGGAGTGAAAACCCCATCATATCTGTCACATTATGGAAGACATGCAGTGTTTCTGTGAATGAAGATCATTTTCACACTGATAAGCACTTGATTTTTAATTACATGTATGTCATTTTACATCGATTCTTTTGTAATTATGCGAAGAGATGAAAAGTCTTATACCTGTCTTCCTTCAAAAACCATTATCATTATGTTTATCTGACATACGGTGTTTGAATTACATATTCTTCTTCTGTGGTGCTTCACCCCATTTTCAGGCCATGGCCTTCCCAATTTGCTTCCTCCAACCTTCTCTCTTCCAGCTGGAGCAAATCTGTGGCATCCCTCCAAACAGCATTCTCACAAAAAATATGTACTGTATTATTCTTAGTAAATCTGACACTGCACTTGTCAGTGAGTTTCTGATGTCTATTGCTAAATGTTTAAATACAGTATATTCTTTTTATTAATATGAAGAGATATGTAAGTAGAACATTAATTACAATATTAATTTGATTTCTGTATCTGCTCATACGTAACAGAAAAGATACAGCTAAAGTTGTGCCTGTGCTCAATTAAGTATCATGCCACTAAGGTATATGGGACAGTGTAGGCATAGCATGATGCATTGTTAACGGCAGCATGAGATGGAGGTATGTGGTCAGCATCGTGACTACCTCTGGGGAGAGAGTCCCAGGTATCCATTGGACAGGAAGATGGGTGGTCATCACAGTATGTCTGGACACAGTGCAAATAGAAAAGTCCTTGACCCTGCTATGAATCAAATTCCAGTTTTCCATCCCACAGCCTGTTCACTGTACTGATAGTGGTTTTCTGACAATGGTGCTTGAAATCTTATTAGTCCTGTGATAGTGTAGATGTGTAGAATGTTTGTAACTCTGTCCTCATGACTGCGTGTAGTGCCCGGTGCAATCAAGAATTCAGAGACAGTGTGGCTGAAATCCAAAATGATTCCCCATATACTTCTAATTACAACTAATTAAGATATGTTAATTAACTTGTTACTGGACTGAAACTGTTTCATACAAAATGAGTACAGAAATTTATAGAGAGTGAGTACAAAAAGTGTACATATGTGATCTGTTTAAGACAACATATATATATATATAATATATATAATTGATGCAGGCTGCACTAACTTTCTACCAAATTTTGGTTAAATTAAAATTTAAGTGTTACTCAGTGAATTGAAGTATCTCTCATTTTACGTCTTATTCAGTTTATAGTTTCTGAAGTCAACAGAAGATAAAGTTTATGAACCAGTTTCCCACAGGATACCTCACTGTGTCACATCTCAAAATCTTTTTTAATGCTGTTTCTACATGTAATATTTGCAAGTGCTTTATATGTTGCGGTACAGTTCATTTGAGCTTTCAACAACTTGCAAGAATACATACACATTCTTTCTGTTCAGTAATCAAAGTCTAAATCATCGTCGTCATCTTCCGCTCCTGGAGGTACAAATATTCCACCAAGGAACTCTGAGATGCTCTCACCAAACCCCATTGAAGTGGCAATACCATAGACCAGTCGAAGCACCAGCAGTCGAACAAAGTTAAAAATGTTGGTTTCACGTGATTGTATCTGCTTCTGTTTATTGTGCTTTCTTCTCCGAGCATCACACGTACCCTTTGCAGGAAAAGAGAAGTAAGATTATGATGACTAGGCTTTAGTGTCGGTGGACAAATAAGCATTTGAAAACACAGAAAAACTGGTTGTGTGTGGAGTCTTGCTTATTTAGTCAAAAAAGACTTCCATTATGAATGAGTATTGACTGTACAGTTTATCTTAGGGTGAGACCCCCCCCCCCCCCATTGTAACATATATAAACAGGTAATGAAGTGACCATCAATCACAACTGCACTGGAGAGTGTTTATTGTGTCCTGTGCAACACGTGTTGCATGTGAAGGTTTTCTTTATGTATTTTTTAACCTGTGTCTGATGGTGGGTTACAGATGAGCCCAAAACATTTTGCACATTAGGCAGCAAACATTGTCCAGTCTAGATGTGACTGATGGTCTTTCTGTTTATCTGTTTGTGCAGTTCATCCTATCCCAGTTCGGAGAAAATATGCGTATTGTCTGCAAGGGTGAAGGTTTATAAATTAATTTACAATTTGCAGAGGGAGTATTATATTTTATAACACAGTTTTCTGTTCTCTGTAGATCTCATGCTGTCACTAATTCTGATAAAAAAAAAAAAAAGCTTGCACTGGTTATTGAGTCATATCATATCCATTACTCTGTTCTTAAGAACTTTTGTGTTAGACAAAAACTGATTTGTTTTCCCCATTTTAATTTTTTCCACATTTCATTGTGCA
Organism: Reticulitermes speratus; assembly: GCA_021186555.1. Classification (NCBI taxonomy): domain Eukaryota; kingdom Metazoa; phylum Arthropoda; class Insecta; order Blattodea; family Rhinotermitidae; genus Reticulitermes; species Reticulitermes speratus. Next base: position 9,079,113 of record JAJKFL010000010.1, on the reverse strand, counting down.
ATAATTACGCAATTTTTGTTATTTGTATGCATTCTACAGCATACACAGGACACTCATGGTGTATCTTATATTACTGTACTTGTGTGTCAACTTAATGATCTGTACTCATCACCAAATATTTTTCGGGTGATCAAATCAAGAAGAATGTGGTGGGCGGAGCATGTAGCACATATGGGGGAGGGGAGAGGTGCATACAGGATTATTCCAGCAGGATGGTGCACCACCTCACTGGGGACGAGCTGTTTGCCAGTTCCTCAGCAAAACATTTCCGAACAGGTGGATTGGAAGAGGAGGACCAATTCTCTGGCCACCATGTTCTCCCCATATCACTCCCATGGACTTCTTCCTATGGGGATATGTTAAAGATATCGTTTATAAGACTAAGGTTTGGGACATCAACGACCTGAAGGAAAGGATCACTGACGCCATTGCCACCGTTGATGAAGCGATGTTAGAACGAACGTGGGTGGAAATTGAATACCGTCTTATGTGCTTCGTGTGACGAATGGTGCCCATGTGGAAGTTTTCTAAATTATGTGAAAAAAACTTGTATAATGTTTCTTTGTCATGCAACAAACTGCACAGTTATCTCTTCATTTGTATTTTTAATAACTTTTTAAAATTGTTTTAAGACTTTGTGGACACTATAATTCTGCCTGTTGTTTTGTATGGGTGTGAAACTTGGTCTCTCACAGTGAGGGAGGAACATAGGCTGAGGGTGTTCGAGAATAGGGTGCTGAGGAGGATATTTGGGCCTAAGAGGGACGAGGTAACAGGGGAGAAGACTTCATAACAAGCCGTATCGGCAACACAGTACCTAGACTAGGGTGTTGGGCTTGTACTCCTTTGTTCTGAGTAACTCCCTGATAATGGCACCCAGATGCCGAAACATGTAGGAGTTTTTACTTGTTCTTGAATGTATTATATTAAGTGCATATGTTTGCCGATGTATTAATTGTAAGAATATGCATGGTTAGAATAACATAAAATAGGTTTGAATTTTTACGGTTTTGTGCAGGTTAGAGTGAATGTGTGAAAAGACTTTCTAGGGCTAGCAGCCGCATCAGATGGTTGAACGGCGAGTAAACCGACGTTTCGAGGACATGGTTCTCGAAACGTCTGTTTACTCGCCGTTCAACCACCTGACGCGGCTGCTATCCCAAGAAACTTTTATTGAATTCAGTCGCCATGAAAGCTTTAGATTATGTGTGAAATAATTTATTGGATTTTGGAAGGATGCATGTGATTTATTAACTAGACAAAAAAAATTTTTCAGAAGACTAATAGAACCAAATTCAAAACACAAAGTAGAACGAATAGTTAAAAAGTTATAGAAAATATAAGAAACAAAAAAAGTGGCTGTCATAACATTTGAAACGATATTGATGTATAAGGCTTGGTGGGATGTTTCTTTAATATTGGAAATATGGGTAGTAGATTGAGGTAAAAGCTGTATAAAAATATTATTTGTGAAACTAGATATAAAGGCTGCGAACTGCGAAACCCCCGGTGTTCAGCAGATGCAATCTGTCTCAACCAATAAATATGACTTGAATGAAGCTGATTAGTGTTGTTATAGGCTTCATTTCCATGTTTGGATTCGGAAGGCAGAATCGGTTAGTAATAAAGTTGTCACAATGGAAGATTGCCTGAATTAGCACCATTGTTTCAACATTGAGGTCACGTAATGCTTCGGAACTTTTTATCTGTGCTTCAGAAGCTGACGCTAAAGCCCCACGAACCTAGCAGACTTCGAATCTAGTTTCTTTGTTGTAAGGACTTATTATCGTCACTAAGTTTGGTGTCTGACGTGGCAGGTATCATTTATAGGTAACTATAATTTCACTAATGTTGTGTGTTTATCCTGTAACTGACGTGAGGATCATAACGGTACTCATTGTTAGAACGCGTTCAACTTACCATAAAAAAAATTGTCAGTAGTACGACAGAGCACACAATAGTTCTGAGAATTGGCCCCATGGCCTCGTTGTAACAGGAAGAAGTCTGCAGAGGGCAGGAGTCTCAGCTAATAATAACGGCCATACTGGAAACAGAAAGATGGAGTCAGTTGTTAAGAGTTGTTTTGGCAGAAATGCATCACTGTTGCAGCGCTGTAGTACAGTTGTAGCATACATACGTCTAAAGGAAGTGTTCCTCTTACTCAGTTCCGTTGGTAGAGCTGACTGTATTTAGTGTGGGAAAGTACATCAACTGACGAATCTTAATAAACAGAGGACGCGGGTTTTTAGCGGGAAATGAATTGGTCTGTATCACCCTGAAGCTCAGGAAGTTTGTGACAATGGCCGTTGGGGGCTGTATTCCGTTGGGTTCTTCGTCAAGAGGTTCTTTTTCGTGCGTTGGCACCAAAAAGCAGCTCAAGAACCACTGAACGGATAGTTTTCACTATCCAGGCAAAGAAGGCATATAGGGGAGTAGAGATATAGCTCCACCCATTCTTAACCTCGGCACTAGATGGAGACGAGCGATTAACTTCACGACCCGACCGCTTTATCCCGGAAAGAACTCTGGTACCCATTGAATAGGAGGCTGGGTGGGCCCCAGAGCCCGTCTGGACGTTTTTAGAGAAGAGAAAAAACTCATGCCCCTACCGGGATTCGAACCTCGCACCGACCAGCCTGTAGCCCAGTCGCTGTACCAACTATGCTACTGTCACTGATGGATATTCATGCAATTTGATACAGGATATTACTAACATTTGTTGACACATTCCAATTTTTGTTTAAATCGGGCAACAATAATGGAGAAGACCCACATCCGTTTCTGTGAACTGCTAATTCGTAACTCGCTAAATATTTATCGGAACGAAAAACTATTCGAAAGAAAATTTTAGACAGTGTTTAAGTACATACTTTATGTCCAATGCACATTTTCCGTGTTACGTTTTCGAGGTAATTAAACAAAAGGTAACGTGCCGGAAGTGTTACGTTACGCATGTACAGGGCATACACAAAAGAATGGTGCGGTTTCAAAAGTGAATAAAAAATTTATTTCTCACCTTACACGGGCACAACATACACCGTCAGCGGCGGCAACTGTCCAAGTTTCTCATTTGGTAATTACAATCCTTCAATGTGTGCACCCTGGGTCACACGACACACATCCACACGGTAATCAAACTCATCCTAGACCCGGTGTAGCATGTCCGCTGTAATGGCCTGCAGTGCATGCGTTATCCGATCACGAATTTCATGGATGGACGTGGGCAATGGTGGTACATAAACGCTGTCTTTAACGAACCCCCAAAGAAAGAAATCGCACGGTGTAAGATCTGGCGAACGGGGTGGCCAAGGGAGAAGGTTCTTGTCTCCATTTGCAGCAGCACGTCCGATCCAGCGCTGTGGAAGAACACGATTGAGAAGCACTCGTACATTCCTGTGAAAATGGGAGGGAGAAGCGAACTGCTGGTAGCGCATGAGAAACTTGGACAGTTGCCGCCGCTGACGGTGTATGTTGTGCCCGTGTAATGTGAGACATAAATTTTTTATTCACTTTTGAAACCGCACCATTCTTTTGTGTATGCCCTGTATACGTACGTTTCCCAGCCTATGTACGTAATTTTTATTTTTACAATGGCCTGTGTCCGATAATTACCCCAACATCATGATGTAACACAGTGGTTGGCGTTTTAGTTCACCCTTTCAGGTTTATAATGTTTTCGGCTTTTGTCTACGGACAGCGTATTTGTCGTTTTGTGCAACCCCTCCCCCCCCCCCCCCCCCCCCCCCTATTGGACACGATTCTGAGCCAGTTTCATCTACTTTTCGTCCTCCATAAATCTAGCTAAATAAGATCCCTCTTAGTGTTACCCACCAACCTCCATTTAAGTCTTCCAAACAGACACCTTCCAAAAGACTGCACAGTCTTTTATCTATGCATTCTGCTTTTCCTGACCTAGCTATACTCGTATTCCCAGCCCATAGTGTTCTTTTCTGTGTAACTGTAAACACTGTTACGTGACCTGTATCCATCACACAGTTGTGGTTATGTAAGATCATTAAGTTACCCACTTCGTCTTTCGAGGGTCAAAATATTTCCTTTGACACTTTGTTCCCTTGGCCACCAAAATGCATTGTGACATCCACAATACGTGATTCAACAAAATGAAAGTATGACAAGATGTTGTGTGGGCCGGGAGAGCTCAGTCGGTAAAGTGACTCGCTACGGACTGGACGGTCCGGGGATCGAATCTCGGTGGGGGCGAGATTTTCAGCACCCGTCCAGACCGGCCCTGGGGCCTACCCAGCCTCCTATACAATGGATACCGGGTCTCTTTCCCGGGGGTAAAGCGGCCGGGGAGTGGAGTTGACCACCCACCCTCATCTAGTGCCAGGGTTAAAGAAAGAGTAGATCTATACCTCTACTCCCCCTCTGGGCCTTCATGGCCTGTTATAGGGAGAACTTTACCTTTACCTTTATGACAAGATGTTGAAATAAAGGTGTAAAGCTATGAGGACAGTCTTCTGGGTAAAGTCCAGTAGCCGCTTACGTCTTCTCCCTCGTCTTCCCGTCATTTCTATCCTTCCTTCTAACTTTCCTTCAATCACGTGTTTTAGAAGGCAGTTTCTACGCAAGATGTGACCAATCCAGTTAGCCTTTCTTCTTTTTATTGTATGTAGGATATTCCTCTCCTCCTTCACGCTATGTAATACTTCTTCATTTCTCACACGATCGGTCCAACTGATCTTCTCCATTCTTCTCCAGCACCACATTTCAAAACTTTCCAGATACTTCTGATCTACTTTCCGAAGTGTCCACGTTTCAGCACCACACAAAGCTATGCTCCAAATGTAGCACTTTACTAGTTTCTTCCTTAAATTTAAGTCCAGTTTGCTGGTGAAAAGATTCTTCTTCTTGTTGAATGCTGCTTTTGCCATGGCAATCCTGGATTTAATTTCACGTGTACACCTTGCATCATTTGTTATCATGCTACCCAAATAATTGAAATATTCCACATTCTCCAATTGTTTTTGCTCTATCATAATTTTCATTGGGGATGGTTGCCTTGAGATTCTCATTACCTTAGTTTTTTCCACATTCATTTCCATTCCATAGCGTCTTCCAATTTCAATTAGTCTATCAACTATGCCGTGTAGGTCCCATTCCTCTTTTAGCCTGTAGCACAAAGTCATCTGCATATTTCACAGCGCGAATTACTTGTCCTATTTTGAAGTCTCCAAACCCTTCAAGAGCTTCCTTGGTAAGGTTCTCGCTGTATAAATTGAACATAATCGGCGACAAACAGCAACCTTGTGTAACCTCTATTCCAAGACATACCGCGATATGAAAATTTATGTCGTTTGGAATGTTACGCCGTGTCGACTCTTCTTGGAGTGTTTGACCCTGAAGATGGAGGCACTACAATCCTTCAAAACGTCGCCACACAGCAGCACTGGTGTGAGAACCACATGTCTTGCATGCTGTGATTGTTACGCAGGGCCTTGCAGTTGGTGTGACGTCACGTCCGGAAACACAGCGTTCTTTATCAACGTCATGATGGCCGCAACAGCAACACAGAAGAGCTTCAGAAATAACGGCAAATACCAACTGGCCCTCGAGAACTCCCTCGTCATGCTTGGTAACTACAAATTAGCACTAAGGAAGGTAATTTTGTTCACCTGATTTGTATAATCCACACACAAACATGATTCGAGTATTCGTTTGACCCATAGAACACAGTTGCGTAGCTGATTATATTCTGAAACAGAAATTCCGGGTTTTTTTGTCTTGTGCTTGTTCATGTCGATATAACGGTTTCACTTCGACTAGCGACCTAATTTCGTTCTTGCACTAACACACAAGAATCACTGAATTCATGTGATTGACGTGGCAGCCGTTTAAGGCACAGTGGTTACTGTATGTACCACCTGCTTTAAAACTTAAAAAAAAAAAAAACTCCGCCTTCTGCCCACACAGTGTATTTACGCATTTTGTATGATGCTGAGAATAAACAGTGTTCCCTACACAGCAGTAACTGGTTGGTTTATGTAATGCAGAAGCATTACGTTTTCTGTGAGGTAGGAATTGAATTTTTTAATTACTGTTTAGGAGAATTCTATTGTGTTTTTTAAACCCGGTCCGGATTTGGTTAAAATCGGGCAAAAATATCGGCCACTTTACATCATTTGCGTACCCAAAGGCGGGGGGGGGGGGGGCTGCAGCCCGACAGCCCCCAAAGGGAAATTTAAAAACACAGATTTTTTAGACATAGTGATATCGAAGGTTTTACGTGATTTACGGTTCAGCCTAAATCAGCCACTGAAAGCGGCCGATGACTAATACATTGGAATACTGAAATATATAATAAAAGCTTACGAATGTGTAATTCTTTTTGGTTAGTTTTAATTTTCCCTGTAACTAGACTAGATGTCGGCCCGGAGATTTTGTCATGATTTTCATAACATAGTTTTTAAATTCAAACATAATTTATATATAGCCTCAGGGTCAGTCAGTCCCCCTTCAAAAAAAAAAAATTCTGGGTGCGCCTATGCTTTACATCAAGACGTAAGTACGTTTTATTGTTGCCGGCAACACTAAATCGCCATAAAAGCCATCTCTTCTGGTGAAATTGTAGCAGGTTGCTTGGATAGCCGAGGAGGTACGAACATTACTTTGCCTATCTTGTTAGGTTTTCACAGCGGTGTAGCTGAGTATTCTGCTATTCTGGGACACGGCGCTGCGTCACCGGGTGGTCGGATTCCGACGTTTCCAAATGGTCAATAGTTCTTAGAATATTGCTGTCCCTGTCATAAATATGTAAAGACATGCTAGATAAGAGGTTCTCACAGTGGTGTTTCTGGGAATTCAGGTTCTGATTGTGACGCTGTGTCAAAGGATATTAGGCCTTTACTGCCGAACGTTCCCTGGTTCTGTCGCGCAGTGAGCCCTTTGAATAAGGCGAAAGACCGAACGACCCACAGAGGGGTCGCCAACAGTGTGTCGCATTTGGAAGCATTTTTTTCACCCCTATCAAAGGTACTGCTAATGATTTATATGCGGTAGGTCCCCTGAAGCCGATCCCAGTGGCCGTGCGGTCTAAGGCGTGGGTCTTCGGCCGCTCGCTTACTGGGATCGTGGGTTCGAATCCCGCCTAGGGCATGGATGTCTGTCTCTTGTGAGTGTTGTGTGTTGTCAGGTAGAGGTCTCTGCGACGAGCTGGTCCCTCGTCCAGAGGAGTCCTACCGACTGTGGTGTCTCACAGTGTGATCAAAAGAATTTACAAACCTCGACACTGAAAACCGGAGAAGGTAGAAGAGGACGACTAAAAAAGAAAAAAAAAAAGGGGGTCCCCTGAAGGTCTGGGATTCTTTGTGTATTGAGAATTACTCCCCTTCCACACCTCGAAACCCCACCAAATGCCATAATTTAGACTTCAACACTTTTGAGCGGCGCATTTATGTTAGCTGACTCATAAAGTTCCAAACACAGGGTGGTTTTGTTTATCTCTCGCACTGGAGTCGAATGTTGCTTGTATAGCAACAGTGAGCTATGGAACGAGTACTAATTGACGAGCTGAAAGGTTTTCAGTGGCTTACTGTAACTCGTATTGTTCAGACAACTAATATACAAAAACTGGAAATATCCGTGAAAATCGATGTTTACAGCTACAGGGGAGCTCACAGACGTCTCTTATAGTTTTGGGGCACTCTTTAGGGGTTGTATGGCACTAATGTGCAACACACAGCCGTCAAATATACTAAAAACGCCGTGGGCAACCTTGAAAAGCCTGAATTTTACCCAGCACTCACATCGTAGCTTTAGATCTGTTTTGCTGTCACCATACAAGGAGCCAATATAGCTTGGTATTCGGTTTCTGCAGCTGCACCCAGTGACACGCAACAACAGTCTTTGTAAAACAGGCGAGTGAGATTCGACCCCCGCCATAAACATGCACTTGCGAGCGGTCTGCCGTGTTCTTTGAGCGCGCTGCCGGAGAAAGGGCCCGGTATTACAAGCGCGCAAAATGTAATGTATGGCCTGTGCGTGGTGCTTTGTTTCGCGGAATATTATACAAAAATAGTGACCCAAGCTGCCACGGAATTTCTGCAGCAACCAGAAGATTCTAATAAAATATTTACACTAAATTTTATATAATGCATGCAATTCGCAGGCCTAAATTTTTTATAAAAGTGTGTGAACATTTTTTCCCGCATTAATCAATTCATAAACACACCGCGAAATTTTATTTCCTTGAATTTGAAGGAAAAGTCGATGAGATATGATATTTTTTCCTAAGAGTAAGCGTTAAGAATTGACATCCCCATTTAGTGCGTCTTTACCTTCAAGGTCAAGACTATTCCAAGAAATTCCAAGAATAATGGCAGGTTTTGTTGAGATACGAGTATTCAAAAATAATCATAAATCTTTGGAACGTCTGGGTATAAGGCAGTATTTATACTTGAAAGGGTCGCCGCTTCCTTTTTAGAGGCTTCGATTTGGCGCCGGTCAAGCTTACGACTCTTCAAATGTCTAATGGCCGCTATAGCTATCGCTCGATAAATAATGCACGATCAGCTGTACAGGGTCTTGTAGCCGAACATTCATTGGAGCCAGTTGGGCACCCCCACCACTCTACATTTGTAGAGAGAGAGAGATTGGAGACAAAGGGGAGTGGAGTAACAATAGAGGAAAGACACTGCGATGGGCAACAGTTGGAGTTTAAGAAGGAAGTCGAGTGATCCTGGTTGTGGCCGGCTGATATATGTGTTGTTGCAACTGAATAAAGGTGGAAACTAATCTAGAGAGTCTTGTTCGTTGTTGAGTGTGCACGAGACTAGCAGCAGACGGCGACAGCCTGGACTGGCGGAGGCCATGTATTGTATATGTTACAGTTAGAACCCGACATCCGTTAAAACCACAAGTCGCTAAGTGAAACTAGTTCCAACAAAGCCCTGTCGTCAATACTATTAAGTAGTTACTTCTAGAATTGACTGTCTGCTGTTAGTAAAATCTAGTAATAACCGATAGATTATTACTAGGTTTGGTTACGTTACGTTACGTTAGGCTTCGTTGGAGCTAGTTTTACCTAGTAAGATCGGGTTTTAACGGATTTCGGGTTCTCACTGTAACATATATATTGTACACTACCCTAGAAATTAAAAGATGTATGTATATATGTATATAACCACGTATAACTTGTACATATTTTCCTCACGCAGACAAAGACTGTGACCCTTGCAATGACCAGACCCACTCTCCCGTCATGGAGGGCGCACCAGAAGATAATATTACAGAAAACGTCAGCCCGTATAATACAGTATCTGGTTATGACCCCAAGGAGGGGCTCGACGCCAAGACGCACAGGCTGGCTGACCACCAGTCACAAACTGACTGACTCTGCTTCTTTTTTACCACTCCCATACGGCTAGGTGAGTCTGACAGTGTGGCCCGTGGACGTAGACTAGACGAGATTCTTTGTCTTCGTATTGTAAGTTAGAATGAAACAGTGTTGCAGTGAATATTCTTGATATTTTAAAAAATTTGTTTACCTGCTCCGACACAGTGTTTCTCAAACAGGGGTCCGCGGATTGTGCGTAGGAGGTCCTAGAGTTTGGTACATCCTGCTCAGTCGAAAATGAAGTTTATTCTTCGGGTTTTTTCCGAAGCATATTATTGTCATTACTGCTGGGAAAATCATAGTTATTGTAATGCATTTTTATTTTGGTTTAATACAAGATCTTATAATTTAAGTATGTCTCTTCTCTATTATTATTATTTGAACTTTAAATGTTACCGCGAGTTGAGATTTTGTTTGGGGGGAGGGGGTGTCCGCAGAATTAGTGACACTTTGTAAGGGGTCCACAGTACCACAAGGACTGAGAATTGCTGGTCTAGGTTACTCCAACGCCGTGTCCAACTTGCGGTTTTCAGTTAATCGTAAATACATACATACTCGTAGGCTGGCTTGGGTCCAGTGTCTTATTCATTCATTAATTAATTCATTCATTCATGCATCTGGGGAGCTGGGAAAACGTAGTCAGTCTAGTGACTAGGCTACGGGCTGGACGATCCCAGGCTCGAATCCCGGCATAGGCAAGAGATTTATTTCTTCTCAAAACGTCCAGAGCGGCTCCTGGCCCACCCGGCCTCCTAGTCAATGGGTACCGGGGGCTCTTTCCCGGGGAACATGAGGCTGACCATTCACCCCCATCTAATGCCGAGATTAACAAGTGGAGCTATACCTCCATTATGGGTAGGCTACACTTTTCTTCTTCTTCTGTGGCTGCACTATCCAAGAAGGATTAGCGTCTCCCTAGTTGCTCTGCTCCATCGATCCCTATCCTACTTTACTTGTCTCCAATTAACAATTCCCATCTTTATTATGTCATTCTCTACATAATCTTTCCATCTAGCCCTTACCTTTACCTTTACCTTCATTTGTTCATTTATTTGAACTTGTTTAACGTTGTTGTCTGTAACTGGGACTATATAGCATGGAGTAATAGGACGAGTGTGTAATGAACAGGTAAGGATGTGGAAACACGTGGTCGTGGCCTAATTTAAGGTACTCTCCGGGAACTTGCCTGGAGGGACTACAGACAACAATTAACAACTTGTCAGGATAGTCTATATCCCGGTCGAGGTTTGAACCTGGCACATCTTCAATACCGAGTGCCACCTGAGCCAACCTGCTCAGTGCATGCAGCTGTGGAAGTACCATTAACTAAATTAAGCAACTATAACAGTATAACTTCATAAAGTCTCCAGTCCTACAAGTCGTCAGTGCCGTAAGGCTTTCAAACTAAAACTGCTTATGCACTTCTTTACCCCCCCCCCCCCCCCACCGTTCTACACGTGTCCGCTACAGGTGTTAAACGGTCCATAAATAAACACTATTTGTGAATAATGAAATCACGAACGTCTTTCTATTTACTTTTCTCTGTTACCGTTACTTCGTGACTCTTAGGTCTAAATATTCTCCACAGCACTTTGTTTCCAAGTAAGTGCAAATCTGTTTTTCCCTCGGAGGAAGAAATCCAGTTTCCAACCCAAACAAAACAACTTACAGAAATAAATACAACACATTACTGTGATTCAATTTGCGGCAGGGGCAAGACAGCTCCTCTTCAAAGCTTCCAGACCGGCTCTGGGGCCCGTCCAGCCTCCTTTTTAGGGGGTACCGGGGGGAGGAGGGCTTTTCCACAGGGGGGCGTGAAGCTGACCACTCATTTCCAATTACTGTCCGGGTTAAGAAGGAGTGAGCCTGTACCTCCACTCCCCTCATATGCCTTCATGACGTGCCCGGGGACAACTAACTTTTACACCACATTTTGCTAGATTTGAATCACACTTCTGCCGAACTGTATTCTGTTTATGCAGAATGCAAGCACAGTGTGTAACTGCATGTAAAAAAAATCAGCAAAGACATTTCTTCCCACAGGTCATCAAACGAGCTGTCCGTTATTCAGGCGATTTGCGCATCATCTTGTCATTATGTAGGCTATTGCATAGTCATGACAGTTGTTTAACATCCAGCGACTTTCCCAGGACGTTCTGCAAAGAACAAGCTAATACTGTAAGGATACAGCTGTACACTTAATGGAATATCACGGATATGTTGCCTGCTTCTCTTTCTACTGTCAGAACTCTTTAAAATACATCTGGCCTCTTGCTGTTATTCATCAGTGTTATGTCTCCCTGCATTGTTTTCTGTCCGTGGTCGATACTGTCGATAAATCGAGCTGAAACATGGTCCTCGTTTCGATAATGGTGGGAAAATGGATTACCAGTTTTTTTACGCTTAACTTGTTGCTTTATCTTACGAGACTGATTTGTCTGGATGTGAAAGAAATGTCACCAAATTGTAATCATGACATCTGGCATGGAGGAACTGCTGCTAAAAAAGATGAGGTTAGATTTGATGCACATATTATTATCAGGGCCGCACCCAAAGAGGGGCTGCCGGGCTGCAACCCCACCAAATCGAAATTTTAAAAACACTGATTTTGTAGATATGATGATATCATACGCTTTACGTGATTTATTCCTCAGCCGATATAAGCCACTGAAATCAGATGATTAGTACATTATAATTTTGAAAAATTAAATACAAAATCTTAGGGTGTCTTAAATGATATTAAACAAGTCACGTAATGTACTTATACCGTAACACTGAGGCGCGTTCGCGTAACCATTGTTGTCGTAGAAAAGCAATAAGTATTCCATATTATGGGTGTGTGTCTGTAACCCTAGTTATCCAGCGTGCAAAGCGCATTCGCCGTATTATATTTTCATCTGTTGCCTGTTCGGTTCTACCATATTTTTTCACATCTCATAAATGGCACGATTTTCGGGGGGAAAAAGGTTACTGAATACAAAATTTTGTTTTGATTTTCTCTACAACTTTTGCCTGACACATTTCTCATTCTAAGAAGATTTCAGTGAGATACTATCATAAATGTATGTAGGTATTCATATAAAGTACCCGTTATTCTTGCCAGATTTTAATGAAACTCTAATTTTCTCGAGAGATTTTCGAAAAATTCTCAAATATTAAATGTTATGAAAATCCGTCCAGTAGGAGCCGAGTTGTTTTATGCGGACGGACAGACAGACATAACGAAGCTTATAGTCGCTTTTCGCAATTTTGCGAACGCGCCTTAAAAACCGAAAAGATTAGTCCTTGTGATTTAAATTACGTGAGTGAGTCATAGAACATGTAATTGTATTTGTGTCTATTAAAATGTAGTTACATTGTTATGTTACAGTTATACTTCCGGCATAATTTTTATAAACCAATTTTTAAAATCAAACATAAATTATATATAGTCTCAGTGTCAGCCCCCGCCCCCCAGTGAAAAATTCTGGGTGCCTACCTATTTATTATGTGGAGAAACGCTGCTACCAAAAATTGTGTTACATCTGATGTTAAGTGTAATCGTAATCTGTATCTTGTAAAACTGCTGTGTTCGGATGTGTAAGAAATGTCACCAACTGTAACAAAACTCGGTTAACTGCGTGCGAAGGAACTGCTGCTACAAAAATGAGGTTAGATTTGATGTAAATAGGGTATTGCTGTTATACTGTTTCTTACATGGAAGAAATAATGCTGCAGAAAATTGAGTTACATGCAGATGTAAGTGTAATTATAATCTGTACGCGTATTTTGAATATTATAAATGCTACTACCAAAAATTATTTCGGATTTGAGTATGTGTAATAATTATGTTGATCCAGTTGACACTATAGAAGTGAGGTTTGTTACAGACCTTTTGGAAGACCTATGTCGCTGCTCCAAAGTTTCGAAGATTATAAACGTACGCATAATGTATGAAATGCTGTTTGTGAGTTTGCAGTCACAAACATGGCGACGATGCGAAACTCGGGGTTTATCGCAAAGAGAATTTGTACTTACCGCTGTTAAACAAAACTTGAATAGAAATTCCCAACGTCTCCACCATGTGTGTTACATTACACTCTATAAAAATATTACCCTGAAGGTAGTAGCATATTTTCCGAGGATCTATTGCTGTACATCTTCATTCTAGGAACATACACTATGCGGCGCTAGTGTTGCTATCGCCTTATAAGCTTAAAAATCTGTTACACTACACCAAGTTCCATAAACATTTATTTTGAGGTACCAAAAAATTAGATGTAGCAGTTAATTTAGTTTTAAAATGTTTTTAAATTTTCCCCTGAAATGGAGCAAAGTTAACAAAGAGGGTCAACAAAAATTTTAATTGGTGTCCTCTACCATGTTGAGTTTTATCGAAATCGGACCCGTAGTTACGACACTTATTTGCCGACTGTTAGACATGGCTAGCAAGGGCATTAACAGCGTCTTGATATTTTTCCAAAACACATAAAAGCTGCATCCTGCATCATAATCAGTGCCGGCCTTAGCAAACGCGGGGCCCGATTGCGATCCTTGTGACGGGCCCCTAAAAGTTATTGTGCAGAGCAAAAAAAAAAAAAAAAAAAAAAAAAAGGACTAATATTTTGGTATATTAACGTAAGTTAGGATGAAAAATTAAAATGGTCCATTTATTATTTTTAAAAGTTACTAATGCGCGAATCCCCCATCAGCGCAGGGTCGATTGCGTCATATCTGTCCAGGCGGCGTAAGGCCGGCCCTGATCGTAACCGTACCTGATATGGTGGAGTTCAGCGTTGTCCCTATGTCGGGTGGTTGACTTCTCAGACGCTATCAGATTGGTTTCTCTGCAATCCGTCTAGTCCGATATTGACCACTGAAGTCCAGAGTTCCAGTTAAAATCACGGCATCTATGCAAGTGTCAGCGCACAAAAGTTTTACAACCCATTACAAAACTCCTTTTCTGAGACAGGTACTTCACTCTCATATGGCACTAGGATGTCGTTACTGCCAGTAATTAAAATAACCTCCTTTTGAACTCTCGTATAAGCACGAAAGTTTGTTGATTGCGTCTGTGGAGGTCCGTTACGCCACCGGTACTTTACGAACAACATCTGGTACCAGACTGCTTCTTCTGCTTCAATACTTACTTTAAAACAGGTGCCAAAAGGAATGAAAAAATCATAACTGTAAAAATATAGAACGTAGTGGAGGGATTGTGACGTAAGACGGAGGGGAGAAGTGGAACAAGTGGAATCCCTTAATACGACAGTTGGGTGTCCGCAGACGTCATTTGTGTCCCATTGCTTTGTTCGGTGTTCAAATAGTTTAATTCATTGCGAGGTTTGATTCGGCGCTCAACACTTAGAAATTATTACACCTTAGTCAAATATATTTTAACAAGGAGTTCAAAACATTTTCAAAACGAAGTGTGCGTTCATTTTGTTTTTAATGAACACACATTAGCCAAGGCGGTGAGAGTATAATATGCAGGATTGGAATAGTAAAGCATCAACTACATCAATATGTCCACACTGTGGCGCAAGAGCCCAAATCGGGCCTAGGCCGCCTGATTGTTGAGTTTTCTAGACCACACACACACACTCGGTAGTACTCCTCTGAACGAGTGATCAGCTCGTCGCAGAGACCGCTACCTACACAACAAACACAACAGACGAACATCCATGCCCTCAGCGGGATTCGAACCCGCCTTCCCACCAATCGAGCGGCCGCAGACGTACGCCTTAGACCGCACGGCCACCGGGATCGGCTGCACATGTCATTAGCGGTGATGAAATGTGTTGTCGGACATTGGCTGCGCCACAGGACGGGTCCGTGATGCACCTTGTGTGCTTACAAAGAGCGACAGGACAGGAATAAATATGGCCGAAACGGAATTACGATCACATGCAACTTAGTGTAGAAGTGACGTCCAGAAACACTTCACTGTTTGACTCAGTAGGTATATTTGATTCACTGGGAATACGCAGGTAAATAACGTTAATGTGGTAAAGGTGAACTCTGCACACGCCATGGTGGTATGTGGGGGGGGATGGATGTATAGGCTCATTCACTGACCTTAGAACTAGGTGGAGGTCGGCCGCTTTACACCCGGACTAGGCCCCCGCTCCCCGTAACCACCCAAAAGTAGTGTGGGCCCCAGAGCCGGGCTGTACGGTTTGTAGAAGAGACAATTCTGTTGCCCCTGCCGGGAATCGGGCCACGATTTATCGGTTATCCAACCGTCACTGTATACAGTGAACCAACCTGGCTCCAATATTTATGATTACCCTGAAGAAACAGGGTACATTCTTGTTACAGAAGATGGGTTAACCAACCAAATAGCTACGGGTGTCCCGTTGGTCCGTTCAGCATATCTGCGTATTGACGCTCTCGCTGTTGACCTTCGGGTACCATAACAATGTTTAGGGTTTTCCCGACTACCTGCGATATTCATCTTACCAAGGACACTGCGCCCTAGAGTCGGCTGCTACAGTATTTCCCTGCCATCCCCTCATAAACACCGTGGTTTGGTTTGGAAGACCCAGAGTTATAGAAAATTTATGGTTTAGGGGTACAGTAAAAGTTGTCTCTGTACACGCCACGGCTGCATATAGGGGGGAGCAGAGGTATACTTCCACTCATTCATAACCTCGGCGCTATATAAAGGTGTCAACTTCAAGCCCCGGCCGCTTTACCCCCGGAAAATAACCATGGTCTCTATTCTGCAGCAGGCTGAGTGGGCCCCTGGACACTGGAGACGAGAAAAGTTTCTTGCCCCTACCGGGATTCGAACACTAGAGAGATAGGAGTATGGCAGCCACTGTTAATACTTTCCGTACGCTGCCTGTCTCTTCATCAAACACCAAAAATGTCGCACATTGTAGCTTGTTTAACGATAAGTACATAAACAAAGTACAAAGAAAGTTACAACGCTGCACAAGAGTGATCCGGAAGCTGCACATGAAACTGGTTTTGGATGGCGTTGCAACTCTGCCAACAGTAAAGGTGCATCTGCCTCGGGCAGCAAAATGAATTTTTAAAATGAAAAATGTTATTTTTGTTCGCTTAAGAAATTTTAAATTATTGAAGTAAAATAAAAGGAAATTCAACAAATGATTGTAATTTTTTTAAGTTAATAATTTCTGTTAGGGCCGGCCATTGTAATTACTCGCCCGGAGCGCCATAAAACGTAGCTACGCCACTGACCATAACAATAAAAAACTAGTTGAAGGATCCGCCTGGTTACTTTAGTGTTAGAGCAAATTAACTGCAGTCAAGTTTGGTTTGATTTACTACTGTTGATTAAAATTCAGAATCTCATGTCTTTTTTAGTGAACGCTAACATATCAGATAGTAACATCAGTGCTTGTTTCTTCTGTTTGCTACAGATGTTAGTACTTTACGTTAGTGGGGGCTCAGAACTCGGCATGGTCTTTGTTATTCAAATGGAGCCAACCAACAGAAAACTGTGATATTTGAACTTCTGGCAGCGATGAATGTTAGTGAATCTGGGATGTGTATGTACACGGCGTCTCATGCCATAAAATGGCTATCATCAACAGGAAGCAGGCTACCACACAACCGCTACCCTCTACAATATGCAGTGACAAGCTCCAGTCTTAATGCTTTTTGACCCTAAGGATCAGAACTAGAGATAGTGACTGTAGAGTTTGCAGTTGACCTTGGTAGTTGTTTGAGCTGGGGAAAGCTGACCGACCGCCCCTTGTTTGTGACCAGTAACCGATGTATACCAGTTAAAAATATATTAAGCTGAAGTTCAGTCGTGTGTGGTTGTAGAGCTGTGCATAAATTTGACTTCAGGCTTGTTACAAACGAAACACCTAACCGGTGGAAGGGTCTTGCAGTGATAGACTCATGTTTTGACACGATCTGTATGTTTTCTCCCGACCATCATGGCGAGTGTTAAGGGACTCTACCCACGCTGTGCAGGTCAATTGCATTATCTTGTGTAAGAGACATTACGTAAGTAAATCCACGGAATTTAGTGAGAAGCTGCAGATGACTGTGGAGTTTGCAGTTGACCTTGGCATTGGTTTGGACTGGCGAAAGCAGCAGTCCTTTGCAAACAGTAACCGATGTATTGCAGTTAAAAATACATTTGGCTGAAGTGTAGGCGTGTTTTGTGCGTGTGAGATAATGCAGTTATTTTGTATGTGTTTAGAGCTGTGCATAAATTTGATTTAAAAAACTACGTCACACAGTGATAGACTCATGGTTTCGACAGGATCTGTATGTTTTCCACCGACCGTTGTCGCGAATGTTAAGGGACTCTCCCCTGCTGTGCAGGTCAACTGCATTCTCTTCAGTAAGAAACTGTAGTAGGTTCTCAGCTAGTCGAAGAAATTGCCTGCGTTTTACGGAATTACCGTCTTCACCAGAGCATGCCACTTACTCTCCAAACTGAACCAGATCAGTCTAGTCCACGACAACCCATCCTATTTGTTTTAAGATTCCTTTTAATTTTATCCTCCCATTTGTGCTCAGATCTTTCAAGCGGTCTCTTTATTTCAGGTTTCCCCACCAAAACTGTATGAATTACACTTCATGCGTGCCACATGACCAGCCCATGCCGTTCTTGATTTGATGACCTCACTATGCAATTCTATCCATCCTGTTATTTCTTCCCCCTTAAGCCCAATATCTTCCTTAGTACCTTCTCTCAAACAGCCCCAGTGTATGTTCTTTCCATGATATGAGGCCAGGTTTCAATAGCAGGCAAATTATACAGGCAGTTTGTGCATTTTACTCTTTTAATGTCTTTAGATAGGGAAACGGAACACTAATGATTCTGAACTCAATAGCAGCAAGCATTTCAAAATGTAATGTACTTCATGTTGTGATTTTATCCTACATTCTGTTGACGAGACATGAACATGTATGTAGTTTTCTCAGAATTTACTTCCAGACTTATCTCCTTACTAATTAACTCGATGGAGCGGAGTCCTTCAGAAGCAGATTGTTCCTCAGCTAATAAAGAAATTCCCCGCATTTTATGGAATCCGAAGATTGATAATCGTGTTCACAAGAGCCCGCCACGTGTCCCTATCCTGAGGCATATCAATCCAATCCACGCCCTCCCATCCTATTTCTTTAAGATCCATTTTTATATTACCTCCTGTCTCCGTGTAATGTCTTCCAATTCTAATCTCCTTACTAGCAATTAATAAACAGTCACAATACTTATATTGTAAAATGTAATTAATTACAGTAGAATGTCTAAGAATTTCGCATTATATTCACCGTGCATTCTGTCTTACATATGACGACAAAGGTGTAGTGCATATGTTGGTAAAATAAAAGCTATTATGTAATGTTTAAGAAGTTTGTAGAAAACAGTAGTGGCATTGTTTTCTGCGTTTGAGTGTCTAGTGTTAGCTACAGTTTCCGTTAGGGCCAGTTCCGTTTGAACGGACGCAGCCAATGAGAAACCGGCTGCAACAGGTGACTCGCTCCCCACCACGAAAACGGTTACGGCTTGCAGCCGGTTAATATCAACAGACGCACAACGAGTCAGTCCTGCTGCTTCGTTCGTGCCGAGAGGCACGGACTCAGTGTGTAACCTAACCTTCATCGTACTAGGTTTTTTTGCTGCCTTTTTCGCCTTCTGCAGTTCACGCCATTGAATTGTTAGAGAAAATAAAGGGTAGCTTCAGCAGGGCTCATTGGTGATCGAGCAGTATTCGAACTTCGTGTTAGTTTACTAGCTCTCACCATTTTTTGAGTAAATTGTGCACAACCAAGAAAGCGCCATGTTCCAATAACCTGGTGTTAACGGTGTGCATACAAACATATTGAAAGTCTGTGTGTGTGTTGCATGTATGTGTAGTTTTGTAGTATGGCAGTGTTAAAGATTTTTCCGTATAAAGGTACCGCTCTTGACATAATACCTGCTGATATTGGAGCCAGAGAAGTATAGTCTGTATAGGACTGGATAACCATGAATCGTGATCATTAAACCAGTAGATTTGTATCACCAATATCCATGCACCTATAAATATTAAATCTATGGAATTGTGCAAAAATTACGAAGTACCCCCCCATGAAATTTGAGGTTCTCATAGCGGTACATAAAATGCAGTGTAGGTTGATGGTTACCTAGCCTCTTGCAGAAACTTGCTGTCTGCACCTTTAGGATGAGTACATAAGCTGAAGTTTCCGTGACAATGTATGTACCAGGCTTCAAAGCCTCATGTCAGACACCATATTCCCTATTCGACATTTATACATCGTGCATGTGGGCCGGGATAGCGTAGTCAGTATAGCGACTCGCTACGGTCTGAGCATTGACTCCCGGTGGGGGCGAGCTTTTCCGCACCCGTTCAGAACGGCCCTGGGGCCCACCCAGTCTATACAATGGGTACCGGGTCTCCTTCCCTGGGGTAAAGCAGCTTGTGCGTGGCGTTGTCCTCATACCCCCCCCCCCCCCCCCCGAATTACCGCCGAGGTTAAAGTGTGGAGCTCTAAGAAAACTTCCCCTGGGCGTTTATGGCCTGTTGTAGGGTGAATGCCTTTTATGCTCCGTGCATTATTCTTACAAGTAATTAAAATAACCAACAAATGCACATAAAACGACTAAAAATCACACAAAATAGTAAATTCCTACATGTTTCAGCGCCAGGGTGCCATCTTCAGGGAATCCAAAGTACAAAGGTTTGCAACTACCAACACTAACAATTTTGTTATTACATTAATAAAATGTTAAAGCAGAATTATATAATTATGAAGTTTGTTGACTTCAGAACTGACGTTATTAATGTAATACCAGATTGTTGTATTGGTACTTGCACACCATTGGATTCCCTAAAGATGACGCCTTGGCGCTGAAATATGTAAACATTTTATACGTAATGTATGATTTTATTCGTTTTATGTGCATTTGTTGGTTACTGTAATTGCCATATTGCCGATTCATTGTGCTTTCATCGCCGCAGCAAACGGTAATTTGTTGGTAAGCAGTAAGTCAGCCATTGTTGCCGTTAGGTTCTGTGCTTTTTGTAGAAGGCAAACTAAAGCTGTTCTGTGAAAGGAAAGGGAGACAAACACTGCTTTTCCTGTGCAGTGCTGCATGGAGGGTGAGGAAGATATTTGGGCCTAAGAGGGGCACGCGGTGGCGCAGTTGATCGAGGCACTGCGCTACAAGCCGGAACGTCGCGGGTTCGATTCCCGATGGTGTCATTGGAAATTTTCATTGACATAATCGTTTCAGTCGCACTATGGCCCTGGGGTCGACTCAGCCTCTAACAGAAATGAGTACCAGGAATATTTTCTGGGGGGGGGGGGGGTAAAGGCGGCCGGTGCTTAGAGCTGACAACCTTACCACCTTCATGTGCCGATTGTCTAGAAATCTGGGAGCCTCAATCTCCTGGAACCCTAAGGGTCTGTCCAGGCCTGTAATGGAATTGCTTTACCTTTACCATCTCGGATATGACACCGTGTAGATTGGTATATAAGTACTATCGTTTCGAAAGAACTTGCTACCTTCATCTTCTGGGCAATCCAAGAAGCATCTCGTCAACGATGCAGGCGAAAATCACAAATCGCGATAAAAGAACAGCATAGACTGAGGGCGTGTGTGAACAGTGCGCTGACGGAAATACTAGAACCAAAGAGGAAGTGACAGGGGGTTGGAGCAAAGTGTAGAATGAGACGACCTGCATTGCTCGCCAGATACTAGTGCGATCAGATCAATGGGAATGAGATAGACGAGGCATGTATTACGCATAAACACTTATAATATTTGGTGGGGAAATCTGAAGGAAAGAGATTACTTGGAAGACCTAGACGTAGATGGGAGGAGTTGATTTACCTGGCTTAGAATAGGGATCATCGGCAGGCTTTTGAAAACTATACGCTGGGAATTTGACTCAGCAATTTGAGACAACTCGTAAACAGAAACCCGGAAGATTGGACTAGAAGTTTTTTAAGTAAATTACTTTCCAAGGTGATCGCGTAATGTTATGCTCTTCCTAGTACTCGTGAAGTGCCAGAGCTGCTTCAAACGTCATTAAGGGAGGCAGTCTGAGAAGCTGAAACAATAGCTACAGTGCTATGGAAAAGCAGGATCAGGTGACACTTTCAGATTATTCCATGCACACCACACCGACAGGTCACTGAGGACGTTGAAGACGTGATCTGTTGGTGCAAACTGTGTAGATTACGGAACGCGCTGAGCTGAGCTATCTCTGGACTTCGCGCCGTAAGTATTCAAGGCCACGGGTGGTTCACCACCGCCAGCGTTCTTCTGCAACCTATCGTTCTGTTCTGTTTGCAACTAACTTCATGGTAGCGTGTTACTTAACAGTTGTTCGGTAGAGGTGCTGTCCGTGTGCTTAATTCAACACTGCGGTATGAAGATGTGTACGGACATGGAGGTGTAGCTCTACGTGTTTCTAAGCTCGGAATTAATGTTTAAATTAAACACTCTATCGATTGCTAAGGTTATAGACTCATCCGTCGCTTTTTTGCGGGTTCGTACTTTGCGGTTTGGCAAATTCGCGGGGTTACCCCAAGAATTAAAATACCTTACTCGGACCCCCTTCAATGATAGAAGCAGCTCACATCACAGTGATTCCGCAGTGGAATTAAAATACGAGTTTTTTGGGGGGCGGTCAATTATTCGCGGATTTTCACTTTTCCCCGGGGGGGGGGGGTCTTGGAACCTGACCCCGTAAAAAGTGAGGGATGAATGTGCCGTGTCGGCGGCAGATGTGTGAATGAGTATGGAGCATTCGTTGGATCATACTAACAGGGGAAAACCGCAGTACTCGGTGGAACACCTGTCCGAGTACCACTCTGTCTACCCGCAAGTCCCAGGCCTCGGCGGTGAGAGACCGGCGACTAACCGCTGAGCATTAGATGTGAGTAGGTAGCTTCACTGTCCGGCCGCTTTACCTCCGAGAAAAACCCTCCGATGAGCATTAAGTAGGAGGCTGGATGGGCCCAAAAGTCTATCTGGACACGATGGCGAGCGAAAAAAGAAATGATTCTGCCGGGAATCGAACCTCATTCGTCTCCGTAATCTAGACCCAGTTATGGAACAGGATTATTCACTGCCATGATCAAAACATCCCGCCATTAGGCCGGCTACACACACATAACTGCATACTTGAACGGTATGCATGTACAC
The DNA here is from genome assembly GCA_021186555.1 of Reticulitermes speratus. NCBI lineage: Eukaryota > Metazoa > Arthropoda > Insecta > Blattodea > Rhinotermitidae > Reticulitermes > Reticulitermes speratus. The sequence goes on along the minus strand of JAJKFL010000010.1, from coordinate 9,056,629 downwards.
ATTTATTGTACAAGTATACATGAGCGTGTGTATGATAATATTGCACAGGTATTTTGACTGTACAAACGACATGAAAATGTTTGAATTTCTATACTGTATACTTGCACATGTCCTGCATGCGCAGGTGTAACCGAACGTGTGTAGTAGAATCAGAGACTTGTGCAAGTCTGAATTGCATATATATCATATATTGCACGGCATGTTTCAGGAACTATGTAACTTAAAGCTTGTGGTGAAATTATAGTTGATAATTTCAAATCTTCGTAGGTTCATCCCGTTGCAAGAAATCGCAAGGTTGCTGTTAATCTTTCATGTGGGGTTATAGCCTCTCTCATGATCGTGTCCTGCTTTCTAATTAAAGGAGTGACGAGTGATAAAAGTTTCAAGTACGTTTCTTCGTCCATTCGCAAGTAATTATGCCAATCACGAGGGTATATTGTCAACTCCTTTAAAAAAATTAGTGTGTGAGTAACTTTTCCTTTTCATTAGCCAGTCTTTACACCACAAGCTAAGTTATTTCGTTGATTTTTTTCTTTGAACTAAAACGAAAGCAGCTAAAACGAGCGCGTCGTCGTCCGTCGACGGCATGGTTCAAGCCGTGTGGAGGCTATACGGCCGTCAGGTATACTTGTACAATAAATGTGTACAAGCATACCGTTCAAGTATGCAGTTACGTGTGTAGCCTAAGCCATATCAATAAATTTAATTCACATCAGTTTCATAAATTCACGAACCTTACGTAAAAGGTAAAGCACACCTGTAGAGGCCTGGACAGGCCCTTAGGGTTCCAGGAGGTTGAGGCTCCCAGATACCAAGACAATCGGCGAGTTAGCAACAGTGGCTCCGATCGCCTCTTTATACCACTTCAATCAATGTAAGACGTTATTCTCCCGCAGAAAGAAATCCCGCGTTCCCAGTGGCGCCACTGTGTAACTGGTCAGGCGATGCCATACGCAGGACGCACAAAAGAGAAATGCGTGCACGATGTACCGTGGTACGCAGGATGTAGACTAGGCATTACTTACGACGTACAAAAAAAAAAAAAGAAAGCCTGTTGTGGCGACCACGTCCGTTCGTCTTCCGTCTATGACCTCGTATCAGCGACTGTACCGTTTGTCGGATTTTCATGAAATCCGATGTAGGAGTTCTTAACATAACGTTATTGTGCATGCCCGAGTTTCGTGAAAATTGGCTGCTTTACTTGACGGCGAAAATGACTTTCAACTCGTACTTTCCACATTTTTTGACAGATTTTGGGTGGAATTCGATACAGCAAATCTCCGCTTAATGCAGGTTGAGTAGCTGTGAGTTCAGTGAAGATCGGCGCGGTTAAAGCCACACTTATTAATAATATAACCATGGCTCAACAGCCCTATATGGGCCGGCCTCCTCTTTTCGAGGTTACTAAGTCGTGCGCATTCATGGCAGTTGGTGACTGGTAAACTGGCCGCGCTAGTGTTCTATCGATCCTGATGTGTCGGCCAGAGCCATCTGGCAGGCAGTCGGGAGACTTGGGTGAGAAATGGCCGCTGAATTTGGCTTACGCAACATTTTTAAATCTAAATCTACGACATGGGACCGACGGCTTTACTTCCCCTCCGAAGGAAGTGGTGTTCGGATTTTTATCACCCTTAAAAATCCATCGACCTCGGTCGGGATCGAACCCGCGAACCTTGGGTCCAGTGGCGAGCACGCTAACACTAGTCCACCGAGGTCGACCACACTTTACTTAGGGGCATAAATTAACTTTCATTCGTACTGCCCATATTTAATGTCCGATTTTGGTGAAATTCGGCATAAGAAATTCTTACAGTGAGATGTAAGCCTTGTTTTCCTGGCCTGAATTTGCTAGGACGTTTATGACTTTGCAGTGCAGAGTGATGGTAAAGAAAGGAGGAGATGCACGGCCCACTTCTTGCATGTGCACACAACAGTGTTTTTATACGGGCGTGGATGCCGCTGTGAAGAACTACATGGAACGCTATGTGTACATTGTATATGCAGTTACGTGGCAAGCAGAAACAGTTCGGATGATCAACAATCTACATAATTATGCATTCTTGTCACGATAATTTGTTGACTGAATGCTATTGTCTTCAGAGGCTATACTTGTGTGGTGAAGGGCCCCGCAGCAGATGCTACGGACCCACCGCAGCCTAGAGGCTTATTGTGCAACCCTGTGATGAAGATGATTAGTTTTTTTTCGTTTTTCCGTGTAATGGACCACCGGTGGAATGAAACTGACAGGGGAAAACCGAAGTACTCGGGGGGGGGGGGGGGGGGAATCTATCCCAGTGCCACTTTGTCCACCACAAATCCCACATAGACTGACCCGGGATCGAACCTGGGCCTCCGCGGTGAGAGACCGGCAACTAACCGCCTGAGCCATGGCACGGCCTATTTTCCCTGGGGTTAAAGCGGCCTCTCCGTGAAGCTAACCACTTACCTCCATCCTCCAGTATGCCTTCATGGTGTGGTGCTTAATTCAGTGCTGTTATATCTAATCTTAGACTCCAACTGTTGCAGTTTGCTTCTCGGATTCTTTCGACCTGAAAAAGTGAATTTACTTTATCTTTATAGGCTTCTGTGCTTTGTCCGTTTCCGTCCTCAGATACAGATATCCAGTGTCTGACGGACCCATTCTACCTTCATATCTGAGAACAGAAACTATCTTAGTTCCTGTTCATGATAAACGATGGGCAACTTGCAGAAACTCACCAACAGGCAACATACCATCGTCAGAAGCGGTGAAATAACAGCTGAGTCTCGCAGTGTTGGTGACGATACGCTTACGAACGGGAACTAGAATGAACACAGTATGGATGATGAAATATTTCCCCCAAAATAGTTTCGCCAAAGTTATTTGTGGACCACCCACTAACCTGGACTATATAGGCAGAACGTTTAAAATAAGAGCACTCGTGAGTGTCAGTGGCGTGTCTGTATGTGGAGTCCTAACCGCTGAATAAGCACACTCATGAGTGTTAGTGGCGTATCTGTATGTGGGGTCCTAACCGCAGAATAAGCACACTCGTGTCAGTGGCGTTTCTATATGTGGAGTCCTAACCGCAGAATAAGCACACCCGTGAGTGTCAGTGGCGTATCTATATGTGGAGTCCTAACCGCAGAATAAGCACACTCGTGAGTGTCAGTGGCGTATCTGTATGTGCAGTCCTAACCGCAGAATAAGCACACTAGTGTCAGTGGCGTTTCTATGTGTGGAGTCCTAACCGCAGAATAAGCACACTCGTGAGTGTCAGTGGCGTATCTATATGTGGAGTCCTAACCGCAGAATAAGCACACTCGTGTCAGTGGCGGAATTCGATTTGTGCAACGTCGCTGGCATTATTCGACTTACAGCAGCCTACATGTTGATAACATTTAACCCACGTACTGTCTGTCACAAACAGACATTCCAGAACAGTGTGTGACTTCCGTCTTGTTGATCCATTCCACGTACAAATAGGCCTGTATATTTTATTCGGCACACCCAGTGCTTAATTAGACTGATTACACTGGTCGCGAGAACTAGGCCCTGTAAGGCTCATACCGTCTGCGGCCTGAGATGCAATATGAGCAGGGGGTTCGAGACTTAAGTGCTACTCGCGATTTGTGGGGTCTCATCCTTGCGTTGCTGTGTGGATATGGATCCTGCAGTGACCTCATGCTGCATCCAAGGAGGTCTGTCTGTTTAGCATGTTTGTGAGATCATCGTGCTGTCTGTCTGTCTGTCTGTCTGTGTGTCCTTCCTTTCAGCTGTTGAACCATAGAGCGATTGTCACAAAACCTGTTATGTACGTGACGTCATTCAAGGCCAACCCAACTTCTCACTTTCTTAACTTCCTATAGGATCATCATCAGGGATTAACATTAAAGTAACACTTCACAGAACAGAACTAGCAATTCTTGTACAAATTGAAAAGATTTAAAAAGTCAAAATGTAGGCGTTTGTTGTGCCATGGATCCTGGTACACTGGAATTTTTTTTTTGCAATGGCTCGACAGCCCCTTGGGGGCCTAGGCCTCCTTATTTTTCCAGGCTTCACGATCACACACTTTTTAGACACACCACACTCGGTAGGACTCCTCTGGACGAGGGATCAGCCCGTCGCAGAGACCTCTACCTGACAACACACAACACTCACAAGAGACAGACATCCATGCCCTAGGCGGGATTCGAACCCACAATCCCAGTAAGCGAGCGGCCTTAGACCGCGCGGCCACTGGGATCGGTCACACTGGAAATTAATGTTAAAAATTTATAAAGTGTTACTTGTATCCACGACAAGCTTAATTTGATTCCAGGCCTGTCACTTGAGTAAAAGAGGAACACAAAAGCCGTATGTGTCAAATGAGGGTCCCACTCCCTCAAACCACGATACATTCCAACACGAAGTGGCCAACGCCTGACAAGTCACAGCACAGGGCTCTCAGCGTGGTGCTTATTTCACAAGTCTCCTCATTCGCAAATGGACACTGAACACATGGAAGTCATTAAAAACGAAAGCTCTCACATAACCAAAAGAAACACAGCGTGACAGTTTGAGTGCCCCATACAAACCGGAACGTCGCGGGTTCGATTCCCGATGGTGTCACAAGAATTTTTCATTGACATAATCCTTCCGTCCGCACTATGGCCCTGGGGTCGACTCAGCCTCCAACAGAAATGAGTACCAGGAATCTTTCCTGGGGGGTAAAGGCGGCCGGTGCCTAGGGCTGACAACCTTACCACCTTCATGTGCCGATTGTCTAAAAATCTGAGAGCCTCAACCTCCTGGAACCCTAAGGGTCTGTCCAGGCCTGTAATGGGATTGCTTGCTACTTTGTATTAATAAAGGATTTCTCATTAAATTAATGTACTAAAATGACAACTTTGAGCGGAGAAGGTAAGAGTAGGGATCAGATAGAAACAGTAATCGGGTTTGATTGGCTGAATAAAAAAATTAGTAACGTGTTAATCTAAACTAATTGGCTAAACATGTTGGTGGATAGGGGTGAAAACAAAGGTTAGTCATTCAAGCTGACCAAGTATGATTTAACAACCACATACCTGGACACCTTGGTATTGTTTTTTATTGACTGGGATATATATATTTTTTCATGGCGCAACAGCCCCTAGTGGGCCAGAGCCTCCTCATTATCGAGGCTTCACGATCACACTCACTTGGACACACCACACTCGGTAGGACTCCTCTTGACGAGAGGCATCCATGCCCCTGGCCGGATTTTTTTTTTTTTGTATTAATTCCGGGTTTTCCCCTTTGATCCATTTGTACTGTTAAAGTCCTTATTGTCCTGCATGTCACCTTATGTGTCCATACATCCATACATCTAACACAACACAAACATCCATGCCCCCGGTGGGATTCGAACCCACGATCCTAGTAAGCGAGCGGCCGAAGACCCACGCCTTAGACCGCACGGCACTGGGATCGGCAATTCGAAGCCGCAATCCCAGCAAGCGAGCGGCCGCAGATCCACAACTTAGACCGCGCGGCCACTGGGATCGGCACTGTTGACGGGGATACAAACATGAACATTAGCCGTGAAAGAAAACGGATATACCCTTCGAGGGGCTTGAGAAACTACCTGCTTTTCTTGTGAAAGAAAACGGGTATGATTTTGAAGCCTTCGACTGACCTTGGACGGAAACTGACATCCCCTGGAATTCTGCTGTGAACTGGAGGGCTAGAGTACGAGATTGGTATATTTCAGTTTTATGTATCACGTAACCACATACAGTTTTGTCTGGGTGCTTGTAGATTGAAGGCTCATCAGACTACCGTCTGTCAGTCGTAGTGCTTATATTAATAAAAGTTACTCTGTTCTGCAGTGAGTAATCGCTCTCTGTGGTTGCCAGCCCACTATTGTCATTTGTCATCTGATCAGTTCCCGAATTATGAGCTAACCGCTCGGGTAATACATTCAGAATTACCCGCCAACATCTGGGGTTAGAACAGAAGATAGCTTACTTGTCTAAAATTGTTCGCGATTAGTGTGCACTCACAACGCGCGAGACAGACCTCTGAACTGAGATGATGAGTTCACGGTTTTATTCGATGATTAGCATTCAGTAACATTGACTACACGGTTTTATTTCACAATTAACACTCAGTTACATTACTAGTACACTGGTGTAGATGAGTACAGTATGAACACGGAGTGAGGATCCTCCGAATTCCTTAAACTACTGCCCTCGTTAGTAGCTGGCCTTCCTCTGCTGCTCCTTTTAGCAACTTTCCTTCTTGTCTGCAACGTCACTCACTCTCTCTCTGTCTCTCTTTTTGTTTCTACTTCCCTCTGTCCTTCTACCCAACTCGTTTTCCAAGTGGCCTTAGTAACAGATCCCATAAATGTCATCACTGGAGGGAATGAATGAAAATGGAAGGTCAGAGAGTCAGAAGGTCCCTTCTCATGCAGGTTTCGGACACAAAAAATGGAAAAAATGTGTCCCCTTCTCACGTTGAGGGGAGGAGGGGTGGACAGGACCCCATTCAATGTTCGGCTACAGTACTGGGTTGTGTGTTATAAGGTACATGCTTTACGAAGACATCTTAGGGGGTACGTAAAATAAAGAAAAATAAATGTATTATTTCATGATAAACACTGAATAATCAGGGCCAGATTTAGGGTTAGCCACAAGAGACCGGACGTAAGGACATGCGATTTGGGAACGCCATTTTTCTCTCTCTCTCTCCTTTATGCGATTCTTATCTGGGCGGCTAGTTTCATTTTATACCACACAGTGCATATAATATATTTGTTATTTAATAGCTTGACTCTCATTTTTCTCATTTAAAACTTATTATTTAATACATTATTTTGGATGTAATTTATTTAACTTATTTTGGATGTAGATTATAGACTATGTGTAACTTGAATTTTGCACCAACAACTTTGGGGGTACAAATTTGAAGAGAAATTATATGTGGGGGGGTACGCGAACAAAAAAGGTTGAATACCGCTGCTTTATATGACTGGAAGTTTGTTCAGCACGCACAAGTATATTTCAAACACACTGCTTACTGCACCGCAGTCGTTAAGTAGCCTAGTTAGTAAATGCGGTGTGATTGATAATTAATTGCCCTAATGACTTAGTAAAGTGTCTTTAGTATTATGTACTCGTGCACAACTTGGCATTTAAGACAGGGTATCCGACCAGGTAATAAATCTGTGTTAGTGGGCTCCGTTCCAAGGTTAAAGGTGCAGTGAGCCATGCAAAGTGACCACCACATGGGGGACAGTGTCGCCACTCAGCACTGAATAAGAAACATGCAGCTGCTTGCAACCATGCAGTATTTGTGACGTTTTCAGAGATTGACACTGCTTCGTATACATTCTTTATACATTCCTGTAACTTTCTACATGTTAGCCATGTGCTCCAGTTAGTTTTCCTCCTGTCGCTCCTTGCGGAGCATAGGGCCTCTTTTCAGAGGTTTCTTGGTCTGGAGGTGTGCATACTGTAGTGAGTGACCAGTCCACTGACTGCACAAATTCTACTCATCCTGATATAACTGCCAGAGCCATCTAGCATTCAATCAGGAGATTTGGGTGAGAAATGGCCGCTGAATTTTGCTTACGAAACATTTTCATGCTCGTAAGGCTCTTTTACATGCCGTAAATCTACGACATGGGACCGACGGCTTTACTTCCCCTCCGAAGGAATTTGTGCTACGGATTTTTATCACCCTAAAAAATCCATCGACCATCATTGGGTCCAGTGGCGAGCACGCTAACCACTAGACCACCGAGGGCGACTGTGCTCCAGTATCATCAAATAATACAACCAACACGGCACACATTCATGAATCATAAATACATTTATTTAACCTATTAATGATTCATGAATGTGTAATCTAACGTTGCTCTTTCTATTATTTGATCAGTTGCTTAAAAGATTAGCCTACTACTTAATCTTGTTACGGGACTTTGTATGAATGTTGTGTCACTGGAGACCACATTATCGTCACACTTTCCTAATTCCCATGCTCGTTCATTAGTAACAACATGGCGGCCTGCGAATTTGTGATGTAGGGGCGACACTAGCGCCACGTAACTTAGGATCGTGAAATTATGTACAATATTGCATACATAGGGCCGATCCCAGTGGCCGTGCGGTCTAAAGGGGCCCATACACGTACGAGTCTGGCTCGCGAGTCCGGCTCGGCTCGGGTTCCAATGAGCCAAACTCGTCCGTGTGTGGGTCGCCACGAGCCGGGCTTGGCCGAGTCCAGCGAGGCTCGCCAGGGCCTTCGGTGGGACTCGGTTCGGCGACGGCTCGCTATTGGTTCGTACGTGTGTGGGCGGTCCCGAGCCAGACTCGCGTATCTACACGCCACACGAACAGACAGTGTGAGTTGTGGTACTACGGAGGAACCATGTCGGCTTCCATGTGTAACAAAACATTCATGAGCCCTGAGTTTTTGACACGGGTTTTAGAAGAGTACCGTGAATTGCCGGTTCTGTGACAGGTTCGCAGCACAGAGTATTCGAACAGGGGAAAGCGGGATGAGGCCTGGGATTTACTCGTGCAGTTCACGAGATAGAAAATCCCTGATGCTGACTTGAATTTTGTTAAGAAAAAAGTGGACAGTATCCGGGCATCATTTAGGAAAGAACTGCGCCGCGTTCGGGAGAGCAAGAGAAGTGGTGCGTCCGGGGATGATGTCTACAAGCCAACGCTGTGGTACTTCGACCTGCTTTGGTTCACGGCAGACCAAGAGAATCCTCGGAAAAGCAAAAGCAATTTGGATGAAGAAGCTGAAGATGTTGATGGTGATTCACAAGAAACAACAGCTTTGACAACAACAGAGGTAAGTTAATAGGTGAATATTTTGTAGATCTCAGTTCAGTAATGAGAACCTGTTAAAATATAGGAAGTAGGTCTGTATAAGGGGCCGCGACGAGCTTGACAGAGCTATTTAAATAGGGTAGGCTGTATAAAATAAAGCACAAGATTTAAGGATCTTCACTCAAAATGTATTTTGAAACTATCAGCTGAAATAAACTAATGTAAGTGTCGCGTCCGGCGATTTTAATTGCGCCAAGCGACCATTTTAAATAACCAATAAGGTGTAAGATATAAGGTTTGTGTGTTCACTTTTGTTACAAGTTAGCGGAAATATCACACACACCTAACCACCCTACATCCGCTTCTTAAGGAGACTTCTCACGTACCCCTTTGTTTTAAACTCACCCCTAAGGGTTGAATGATTTAAGTATCCTGTTCTTGAAACAGAGCTACGTGTCCAAGCTCGGTGGCGTCATGCCCATATTTGGTAAAGCTTGGGGTTTTGACAACGCCCTGTGACGTAATTCACCCCAAGATTTTGATGCTATATAAGCATGAGGCTGGAAGGCCTCTGGGGAACATTCTGGTCGTCACTTGCTGCAGGAATCTCTGTCCGAATTCGTTTCGAAATTTCTTTGTGTCAGAAGTCTCGCTAAGAGCTCAAGTTTTAATTACTTAATAGTGCGTTATTTCATTTATCACACATAGCGCACTTATTCCGTCACTTTTCTTGTTAATATCAAGCATCATAACTTACAATAAACCAGTCTTTCTACACTTCAAGAGTTGTGATTGGTGTCGTGAATATCAATTCTTAAGCGTCCAGAACGAGCCTTATACCAGTTTCCCTCAGTAACCAGCCGCTCGGTCAACACCGGCGTACCTGATTTCGACCATCACATTCGGGATATAACACGCCGGGAGGAAGATCTGGTGTCAGCTTTTGGGGTTTGGACACAGTCTACCAACCAACTCCACCAATCTAGTCATCGTCGAATCATTCACCACGGCTACTTCTGGAGGTTGCACAGAAGTTGTCCCAGTCGTCAGAGTGCTAGCCGGGGACTAGTTTCACCATCTTAAAAGGAATTGGCCATCCCCAGCTCTGGAGAACCTCCGGCTAGTCACTGAGCGACGCTCGTCTCATCTTCACCCCTCGACGAGGCCAGATCAGCATCGAGAGGCCACCGAAGAGCCTAACAAAGAAGCAGAAGCCAGGCAGTAGATTCCGGCAGCAGCAGCAACTCCGATCATCGAACCAGTTCCAGCTCATCATAACAAGCAGTCCGCCGTTCCAGGTTCTACACGCCGCCACAACCCACAGGTCGACCACGAGTCCAGAAACTTCTCGCAGTTCCCCCTGTGTGTCCACAGCCGCGAAGATTCGTCATCGGTAAGTCGCACTCGTTTTAATATTATCCTTGGCATTAGGCAATCCCATCAAGTGCTCTGTATAGAAGTTCACAGAAATTATGGAACCCGATCATGTTAGTGACGATTCTGATACCGCGTACGGTACCCACCATTGCAGTATAGCAGAAGCTATGAAATTAATTACTTGTCCGTTTGATGGAGACAAGAAAAGGTTAAGGGAATTCATAGAAAATGTAGATGTGGCTTTTGAACTTGTGCATCCCAGTAAACATGATATTTTGTTGAAGTTTGTGAAGACTAAAATCACAGGAGACGCTAGGTTGAAACTGATAGTAAGAGATTTAACGCATACTTGGGCGTTAGTGAAAGGGATTCTAGAGGAAAATTATGCCGTGCGACGCACGCTAGATTTTTATGCATGCAGAATGTTTAGTGCCAGAGAAGAGAAGGGCGAAATTGTCGCTTCTTGGGGAAGCCGCATTGATGAGATGCAGCCTGAATTAAGGGAAGCAGCCAGGAGAGTGTGTAAGCCTGAGGAAATACTAGGAGCAGTAGGGCTGATCAATCACTTAGGGAAGGCTTGCTTCGTACAAGGGTTACACAACGAGCGGATCCAAACCATTGTTCGCAGTAGAGGCGAGTCAATCTTGCTATCTCAGGCTGTCGAGATATCTTTGGAGGAGGAAGGCGCCATCTTCTCCAGTAGAGAAAAATCCGGAGCCGTAGGGAACACCATCAGGTGTACTAATTGCAATAGGCTGAGCCACATGGCCAGCAAGTGTATGTCAAGGGATAGGCTTCCCCCTGCCAACGCGCGGGCAGTAATGAATTTTGTAAGTTGTTTTAAATGTGGGCGAGCAGGGCACCTCGCTAGAGATTGTCGACAGAGGTCGAACAGGGAATCCTGCGGACCAAGGGGTCGCGCAGAAGAATGTCGTCAGGGAACGGCATTGGATACTCGTGAAGCAAGAGGCTCCACGGAAGTTGCATGCGGTGTCCAGAGAAGGAACAGGACCCATTCGGGAAACGAAAGTCAGGGGCCGATGCGCAACCAGTCGCGCTTCCAGACGAAGAAGTAATAGGTTGTCACATATCTTGCATAGATGAATATAAAAGTCACAAGTTCAATATAAATCAGTGTGAGAGTCACGTGAAATCAAGTCTAGATACAATATCTCTAAGTATTGATGCAAGGGACGCAAGGAAATTAAAATTCTTAATAGACACACGAGCAGAAATTTCAGTAATTCGAAGCTCAAGTTTAACCCCTGGAGTCGAATATCAGTTGCATGAAGGAGTGGAAATTAAAGGGATTTCTAACACCGTTATGAAAACAGAGGGTACAGTGGATTTAAAACTTTTTACAGATACACATGAGACATCACACACATTTCACGTTTTGGGAGAGAATTTAGAAATGCAGTATGATGCAATTTTGGGCAAGGATTTTTTGGAAGAAAGGGAAAGTGTAATTGATTATTGTGCTCGCAATATTATAATGAACAATGAGGTGGTAGTAAATTTCGATCCCAGACCAAGTGAAATTAGGGCAGAACCATGCAAACTAACGTTAAAAGCCAGGACAGAAAATGTAGTAAGAGTTCCAACAACCTCAAAGGGTTTCGGTTTGATATCCAAAAGTGAATTATTACCGGGCGTATATCTCGCTTCGTCCTTAACAAGGGAAGTAAATAGTGGTTGTGTCACTAGTATTATAAACACGCTCAGAGACAGACGTGACAGTAGAACTACCCTGTGTTGACTTGGAAGATCTAGATAGCGGTGAAGGGGCGCTGACCCTAACATTCACAGCTGTCGCAGGTAGTGACTGCAGACTATCAAGGTTGCGCGATCAGCTGAGACTACAACATTTAAATAGTGAAGAGAGAGCATCCCTCCTAGCAATATGTGAAGAATACAACGATATATTTCACTTGCAAGGCGACAAATTAACTTGTACCTCTACAATTGAGCATGCGATTCCCACCCCAACTGTAAACCCGCATAGGGCAGTTAATGTAAAGCCTTACCGAATACCTGAAGTACATAAGGATGAGGTGCAGAGACAAACAGAACAAATGTTAGCAGATGGTATAATCCAACATAGCACTAGCCCATGGAATTCTCCTATATTAGTTGTTCCAAAGAAACCAGACGCCTCAGGCAAGAAAAAGTGGAGAGTTGTAGTGGATTTTCGCAAACTAAATGACGTTACTATAGGTGACAGTTTTCCTATTCCCGTTATTTCGGAAGTATTGAACTCATTGGGAAATTCAAAATATTTTTCAACCATTGATTGTGCAAGTGGATTTTGGCAGATTCCACTAATTGCTCAAGACAGACCTAAAACTACTTTTAGCACAGAATACGGTCACTTTGAGTATAAATGTATGCCTTTTGGTCTCAAAGGAGCCCCGGCTACCTTTCAGCGTTTAATGTCTACCGTTTTGTCTGGAATGCAAGGTCTAAAGTGTCTAGTCTATTTAGATGACATTATTTTGTTTGGAGAAACTTTGAAGGTTCATAATGATAAGCTGAGAGAAGTATTTGCTAGATTAAGAATGCACAACTTGAAATTACAACCAGACAAGTGCGAATTTTTGAGGAAGGAAGAATACCCCTTTTGTGTGGAATGAAAGAACAGATGAAGCTTTTAATACCTTAAAAGATTTGCTGACAAATGAACCATTATTGCAATACCCAGATTTTACAAAACCATTTGTGTTAACCACAGATGCTAGTAACGAGGCACTGGGCGCCATTCTCAGTCAAGGTCCCATTGGACGAGATCTTCCTATCGCTTATGCCAGTAGAACACTAATTAATGCAGAAAAGAATTACTCAACTACAGAGAAGGAGCTTTTAGCTATTGTTTGGGGATGTAAACAGTTTAGGCAATATTTGTACGGCAGGAGATTTACCATCGTAACTGATCATAAACCTCTCACATGGGTCTTTAATGTAAAGGACCCTAGTTCAAGACTACTCAGATGGAGGCTTAAGCTAAAGGAGTATGATTATGAAGTAGTTTACAAGCCAGGAGCAAGAAATACAAACGCCGACGCGCTAAGCAGAATAAATATGGCAAATGTAAACTTTGCCAGTGAAATTAGTAATTCAGTACCTACAGAGGAGGAAAAAAACGAAAATTTTACAGGAATTTCATCAACAACCGACAGGAGGACATTTAGGAATGAACAGAACTTTTGACAGAATAAAATTATACACCTCTTGGCCAGGTATGAAACAGGAGATTGAAAATTATGTAAAACACTGTGAAATGTGTCAGAAGAACAAAATAACTCAAAAGAAAACTAAATTACCTTTACAAATTACTAACACACCTGAAGTAGTTTGGCAAAATTGTAGCTTGGACATAGTAGGACCTCTTACACACACGTCAGAGAACAGTAAATACTTACTGACATTTCAGGACGAATTGTCTAAATACACTGTAGCTGTTCCCATACCGCAGCAAGATGCCATGACTGTAGCTAAGGTTTTCGTACAGGAAATTGTTTTGAAATTCGGCATACCCCAGGTAATATTAACTGATCAAGGTTCCAACTTCCTTAGCGATTTATTTTCAAATGTGTGCAAATTGTTAAGAATCAAGAGAATTAAAACAAGCCCATACCACCCTCAAAGCAATGGAGCTTTAGAAAGAACACACAGAGTTCTAGTAGAATACCTACGGTGTTACATTTTAGAAGACCAAACTGATTGGGATAAGTGGATAACGTATGCCACTTTTGTGTTTAACACCACTCCACACTCCAGTACCGGGTTCACTCCTCATGAGCTACTTTTCGGTAGGAAACCCAATATACCGGGTATATTGCAAAAGGATCCCCCTGAGATTAGATAGAATTATGACAGTTATGTTGAGGAACTGCAGTCCCGCTTACAATCATGTTACGAGATAGCTAGGTCAAACTTGCAAGCTAAGAAGGAAAGAAGTAAAGAATATTATGACAGGAATACAAATGTCCCATTGTTCGTTGTAGGCGAGAAGGTATTGTTACACGATGAGAAGGTACGTCGTGTTAGGTCAGCAAAATTGAGCCAGCCTTGGATTGGTCCATATGAAATAATATTTGTTGATGGCGTGAACATTACTTTGAGATTACCCAGGAACAAAACATTAAAGGTACACGCTAATAGATTAAAGCCATTTTTTTGGTTGAATTACAGGAAATGGATCGCAAACTGTGGTTCGCCTGCGTGTTTTTTTGTGGTCTGTTCGACAGCCATAGCTTTGGATGTCACAGTGCAGCAATTTAAGGAATCTCCAGGACTGTATTATGACCATATTGGTGAAGCGCAGTTGTACAATACTGAGTGGAAGGTTGTTACCTACATAAATTTAGAGACAGTTGATAATAATTTTAGAACTGTTAAAAATTATGCACAAATGTCAATTGACTTTTGCAAAAAGCATGAACATAAATTTTGGGTTAATTACACTGGTTGTTTGAATAGCATGCGTCAAACCGACAGGCCAATTAAGGAGGTTAATGACTTAAAATTGTTACTTACATAGTTGACAAGGAACGAACATGATTTAATTCACACTCGTAATAAACGAGGCGTATTCAATTTCATTGGAGGAATAAGCAAAATTTTCACATTGTTGACACCGTGCATCTTCGTCATATTAAATTAAGTTATAAACCAACTGATGCACACTAAAACCACTCTTTAAGTAGCTTTATTATAAAATTGTTAAAATTGTACCCCTACACGTGTTTCGATTCTAGGATCATCGTCAGGGGGGTTTCTTGCTAAAAGCTACAGTCACTTCAACACATGATTTAAAATATTCTATCTGCACTTTGAAACATAAGTTAAAATCTTGTCAAAATATTCGCTAAAAGTTGTAAAATTAAAAGCACTGTAGATGGTAGAATTGTGGAACTGCTGGCGTGTGGTATTAAAAGCATATGAAATGTTTTTGCGTGGAGCGGAGTGTACTACGTGTCGTGCGGTGAGGAGTACTACGGTGGAGTGTCTCTTGATCCTAGGATCGAAACACGTGTAGGGGTACAATTTTATAATAAAGCTACTTAAAGAGTGGTTTTAGTGTGCATCGGTTGGTTTATAACTTAATTTAAGCAAAATTTTATTTGGAACTTTGGACAATGAAGATGCTAATTATTACACTGACAAAATTTCGCATTTGGAGAACGAGCAGTTGGATTTTTTAAGGCTTTCAAAGGAACAGATTACCATAGTAAAATCTACCCTTAGGTCAATTAATTCTACTTTGATAACGGTGTCTGAGAATGAAGGAATTCTTTCCAAGGGTATGGAAGAAATCGCCAAACATATTAATGAACAGGATGGAGAAATAAGGAAAATATTCACAGCTTATTCACTGTTGCTGACTGTAAATGAACATTCTATGCAGTTAAACAGAGCAATTGATGAGTGTCGTAGAGAATACGAAATTTTGATTGATGCAGTTTTAAACACTCAGAAAGGAGTCATTCAGCCTCAGATTGTTACTCCAGCTCAGATTTTGGAGCAAGTAAGGATTAGCCAAGCCGACATGCCAAGCGATCTTTCTTTGCCTATCCCTACGAGTGCCACTTATCAACATTTATTATTAAGAATTATTTCTATCGATGTATTTCTGAAGGGCCATTTCCTTGTATATGTGATTCGCCTACCCCTAACAAACAATGTGAATTACAATTTGTATCATGTGTTACCCTTTCCAATTAAGATAAAGGGAACAGATTATAAATTTACATTGATTCAGCCAGAACAGGGATATTTATTAATGGATACCTCCAAAAGGTATTTCACAAGGCTAGGGCTAGACGAAATTAAGAATTGTAAAATTGTAAGTAGTATTCATAGAGTATGTAAGCAGACCCAGCCAGTGCAGCTAACGCAATTGGATGAAGAATGTGAAACCCAGATGTTAGAGCCTATCCGTTCGATTCCTACTTCCTGTTCACAAAGAATTATGGAATTAAACCACACAATTTGGACACAGCTAGACAAAAATGAATGGTTGTATGTTGCCCCCCAAATCCGATGTCTTAACGATGTTGTGTTCGAAACACGAGCCGACAGACATTAAGTTACTGGGAACTGGAAAATTAAAATTAAATCGTATGTGTAAGGTTATGGAAGCAGAATCCTCATTCAGGCTTACTCAACGTTGGTTAGTAACCGTACTGACAAGGATGTAATACCACCTTTGTCTTTGGAATATGACTGTTGTGGAAGTGAAGGTCAAAACTTTAAGCTAAATGAATTACACTTGAGTATACCATTAAAGCCGGGATTAGACGGCGCGTGGCTCGGCTCGTTTTACGTCATAACTGACGTCACTGACAAAGAATCGTATTCAAACGCGCCGTGTAACCGGCCTGGCGCGGCGCGGAGTGTGATTGGTGGAGCGAGGCTCGTGGGGTCGCCTCAGAAGCGGTTTTCTCACGATCCTCAAAGGGACTCGGCGCGGGCAGCTGTTTCGGCTACACGGCGCTTGCAGTCTACGCGCCAAGCCAGTCTCGTCCAACCTGTATACACTTAGGTCTGGTCTTTGTTTTCTGCTGTCGGGGTGCGCGAAGAGTGAAAGTTTCTGTCCCACAATTGGTATTGGCTAGAATGGAGTGGTCAAACGAGGACTTTTTAAGTTCATAGAACAACACGACTTATTCCACAAGCCGAGCCGAACCTACCCGAGCAAGGCCGCTGGTCGGCCATTTGCCGAGCTGCGCCGCGTCGTGTAGCCAGATTGTCTTTTCTGTTCCGATCTGTTGGCCGAGCAAGTGACGTCACGTCACTGGACGAGCCACGCGCCGTCTAATCCCGGCTTAAGAAGTGTCACCAATTCACTGGATGATTTGAGGATTGCTAGTCATGAGACAGATGACGTACAGAATTTAATACTTGAGCAAGATTGGAAAATTAAGCATTCAAAAGTAGATTTCCATCTTTCGTTTTTGTCATATGTAGGAATGGTCACAACCAGTCTAACTTTGATTTGCCTGTGTTACTGTTGTTGTTCAAAGTGTTGTCGCAAACGATGCACACACAGCCATAGTAAGATAGCACACGCAACATCACAACACACCAGAAAGGCACACGGAGACGTAATAACACGCCAGTAGTTCAGCAAAAACAGTGAATGCAACGAACATTTTATAATTCTTAACCAAGTTTTAAATATACATATATTAATGGTTTTAAGGTCTTATCAGACTAACGTACCACTCAGTGATACGCACATACTGTATTTGTCTTAATGTGTGATTAACTAGTAGCAAATGGTAACCCCTGATGATGGAACTGTAAGGTTCTGAAACACGTGTAGGGTGAGGGGACAAAAGGCCACAATAAAAGTGGTAAAAAACAGTGCATTTGTTGGTTTAATTATTTGATTCCATCCACTCATCTAGAGAAAGTTTAAGATATTCAGGAACCAGAGCAAGTGTCAAACCAAGACACTCCTTAACTGATGCTTTAGAAGCCACATAATTGGTCTCCTTAAACACAAATATCAAACAGACAATGCCTTCGGGTAAACGCTGAAGTAGTACGCTGACACAATTTTCAGAGCAGCGCTCGTGCGCTTCAATATTGTAAACTTAGCACAAGGTAATTCTGCATAATCATGTATTAATTGATATTAAGTGTATGTGTAATCTTTCATTTTACTTGTTTATTTAGTGTCATTAATTTTTTGCTCTCATCAATTATTTTTGCCTTTAGAGTGTTACGTTATATGAGTTGTGTGGATTATCAATCTTGTTACAGTTTTTATAAATGGGAAATTTAAGCCACTGTGTTGCTTAAATTTCATTTGAAAGGGGGGGAGGTGTCGCGTCCGGCGATTTTAATTGCGCCAAGCGACCATTTTAAATAACCAATAAGGTGTAAGATATAAGGTTTGTGTGTGTGATGATATGCTCACTTTTGTTACACGTTAGCGGATATACCACACACACCTAACCACCCTACATCCGCTTCTTAAGGAGACTTCTCACGTACACCTTTGTTTTAAACTCACCCCTAAGGGTTGAATGATTTAAGTATCCTGTTCTTGAAACAGAGCTACGTGTCCAAGCTCGGTGGCGTCATGCCCATATTTGGTAAAGCTTGGGGTTTTGACAACACCCTGTGACGTAATTCACCCCAAGATTTTGATGCTATATAAGCATGAGGCTGGAAGGCCTCTGGGGAACATTCTGGTCGTCACTTGCTGCAGGAATCTCTGTCCGAATTCGTTTCGAAATTTCTTTGTGTCAGAAGTCTCGCTAAGAGCTAAAGTTTTACTTACTTTATAGTGCGTTATTTCATTTATCACCCATAGCGCACTTATTCCGTCACTTTTCTTGTTAATATCAAGCAACATAACTTACAATAAACCAGTCTTTCTACACTTCAAGAGTTGTGATTGGTGTCGTGAATATCAATTCTTAAGCGTCCAGAACGAGCCTTATACCAGTTTCCCTCAGTAACCAGCCGCTCGGTCAACACCGGCGTACCTGATTTCGACCATCACACTCGGGATATAACATAAGCTACTGTGCAGCCTAAGATACTACCGTACTACTCTGAGCCCAACATTCTGTTTTGAAATGATACCTTTCCTGGCCCATTGAAGTATTCAACATACTTATCTCGACTGGCAGAAGCTTCCGTAGCAGGAGTCACCTGGCACACACTGCGAATCATATCAAAACGTCCTTGAGGTTGCTCATTCCTCCAGTCTCCTTCAACAACATTTGCGTCTTCTAAATCTTCTCTGTCCAACATTGAACCCGGAGTATACTGGGTTCCATGGTTCCTTCTAAGAAAGTTGTGTAGAACGACACAAGCCATCACAATGTCATCCACTTTCGACGGCTGCATATTAATCGTTGTATGAAAAATACGAAAACGTGCTGCAAGCACTCCAAATGCGTTTTCTACACATCGTCGTGCGCGGGATAATCTGTAATTGAAAATTTGTTTTTCATGGGTCAGGTCTTTACGGGGGAAAGTTTTCAAAATGTTTTCTCTCAGCGTAAAAGCCTCATCTGCAACAAAAACGAAGTTCATATTCCCCACGGTGTCATCATTTTTCGGAAGTGCAAGTGCGCCATTCTTCAATTTTCTGTAAAATGTTGTCTCTTGCTATTACACCTCCATCTGAAACTCTTCCGTTACATCCTACGTCGGCCGTAATAAAAGTCAGGTTGGCATCTACAAGTCCCAGCAAAACAACACTATGGTATCCCTTGTAGTTGAAGTAGTATGACCCTTCATCGGCAGGTTTAACAATAGCCACATGCTTCCCATCCAAGGCACCGCCTCAATTGGGGAAGTTCCACATTGATTCAAAATCCTTTGCGATCTTTTGCCATTCTATCGAAGAGGTTGGGAACTGGAAACAAGAAAATGTTTCAGGATACTAAACCTAAGTTGTTATAAAGATATTAATAAAAGATCTCCGCTGCTAACTACTGCTACTGCTACTGCTACTGCTAGCTCCCAGCATGTAATAACCATAACGAGTGAGCCATGCTAGTTATTAATGGCTCGTGAATTTTACGTAATCTTACGTAATACGTAAGAAAACTGGTATCCTTTCTCTCTTGATTCTCCTCCCCCACATCCCTCTCCTTTTCCCAAGATTCCGTTTACCACGTGACCCTCCCCCTCCTGCTTCTAGGAAGGTACGACGGACTTGTAAGCAAGGAAGTCACTTGCTTACGGACCGTCGGGGAAAGAAGGTAACTTCCAAATTTCTGTTTCGATCTTTGTAATTCAAAATTGTTGTTTGGTGTCTTTGCCCCGGCGGGTAGGCAACTGAGTGCCTGTTGTTATTTTGTTGAGGGAGTATTTCATTAACTATTTCCTGTGTAATTTTGGAATGAGAACTTGTTAAATTGTTATTATTTGTTTGTTTTTAGAGTTTACTGTTTATTAAATTTTGTTTTGTTGAATTTGATATTATTCTTGTGGCTGCTGTAAAACATACTGCTTGGATACCCACTTCCAACTTGGGAGCATCGTAAACATAACACGCGAACCAGAGACGATGGCAGTCGTCACCCACTAGTAGGGTAAAGTGGGGAGTGGCTGTTAACGAGTGAAAACGAAACATTGTAATACGATACGAAATCCACATGGCAATACAATCGAGTAGATGTAATAATGTCAGCGAACAATGAAGGTCTTCTGCAGAGGAAATGTTGAAACAAGTTTCAGTATTTAATTCGAATAATTTTTCATTAACACGTAGGATATACTACGTCATACAATTTTGAAAATCTGGGGGGGGGGGGGGTAAGGATGGAAGTACAAACATATTTCCCGCGAGGCTAGCGGCCGGAAAGTTGCGAGTGAGCTCAATGGCCAGAACAACATAATAATGAGAATGCAACAATGACCGTTCTGGTCACACCTAGATACTGGGGGCTAGCAGGAGCTAGCGGGGAAGCTAGTTACACCTTTGTTTTTTTTTTTAAAGCAACCGGTCATCCCAGACCCGACTTATGCACTGTCCGGTTACGTTTTCGTTTTGTTTCAGGATGAAGCAAGGCAAGGCGAGATTACTCAAACGTTACATGAAGGCGAACAAACTTCGGACATGGTTTCGCAGTCTCCATTTCCGAAAAGGAAGAAAACCTCTTAAAAAACTTCTAGAAGTGTCCATGCTGAAGAAACACAGCGCCAAACTCTTATTCAAAAGGCAATGGCTGTATTTAACCAACAAGATGATGAATACGACGCCCTAGGGAAAACGTACGCTGCAAAACTGCGTCGCATGCCTGCCACTCAGAGGGACATTGCTGACAAATTGATTAATGATGTTCTGTTTAAACGTCTGCAGAGTAATCTTACACCTTCGACTTTTATTTCTGATTATGGGTATACAACCGGTGCCTGGAGGTCAAGTGATACACCCTCTCCATTCTCCACCTACTCAAACCCAACTCCATCAGCAACTCCAGGTCCGTCTAACTACCCAGTACACTCCCCAGAACAGGACCCGGGAACTGTATTTCCTCCCTACTGACTGTATTCAATATTAGGTACATATTTAAAGTTTTCTTACCTTCAAATATTCTTCTTTTAGAGCCTTGTATATAGCCTTGCAGGTCTCTGGAATGATTTTTCCCAAAGCTTGAGGTGATATAATCGTGGCAAACTTGAGATCTTCAAACGACCGTCCCGTGGCAAGAAAACGAAGAGTCGCTGCGAAACGTGCTTCAGGTGTAATAGCCTTCCGCATCACAGTATCTTGTTTCACTATGAACGGTTTTACTTTTGCTAGCAAGAGCTTGAAGTTTTCATCTGACATTCTGAAGTAGTTTTTGTAGTCTTCAGGTCTATCATTTCTAATAAAGTTCAATACATTTAAATGGGTAAATCTGTCTCTACTTGACAGCCAGTTCTTAGCCCACATTTCCCTCCTTTTTCTATGCTTTTTTCTCCCGAACACACCGCATTCATCCAGTATTATCACCGCTACTGCAACTTGCTTCGATGAACTCATTCTGGATGCTGAAATGTACGAGCAAAGTTGGGAGTCAGCTCATGCGTGTGTGGTGAAATATATCCGAGCCCGGCTCCCGAGTCAAGCTCGCCGAGCCGGACTCGCGTGCCAGACTCGTACGAGTATGGGCCGCCTTAGGGGTATACAACCGGTGCCTGGAGGTCAAGTGATACGGGGACGTCCGATTTCGTTCACGGTTTATTGCAGGGTTCAATATCATGTCCAATTTCGTTCACGAGATAAGCAGCTAGTTCTCAAGCCCCTTTTATGGTATATCCGTTTTCGTTCACGGCTATTGTTCATGTTTGCATCCCCTTCAACAGCGCCGATCCCAATGGCCGCACGGTCAAGTTGTGGATCTGCGGCCGCTCTCTTGCTGGGACTGTGGCTTCGAATCCCGCCAGTGGCATGGATATCTCTCGTCAAGAGGAGTCCTACCGAGTGCGGTGTGTCTGAGTGCGATCGTGAAGCCTCGACAATGAGGAGGCCCTGGCCCCCTATGGGCTGTTGCGCCATGAAAAATATTCCCGTCAATAAAAAATAATACCAAGGTGTCCAGGTATGCGGTTGCCAAATCATACTTGGTCAGCTTGAATGACGTAACCTTTGTTTTCACCCCTTTCCGCCAACATGTTTAGCCAATTAGTTTCGATTAACATGTTACTTACTTTTTTTTATTGAACCAATCAAGTTCGATTACTGTTTCTAACTGATCCCTGCTCTTACCGTCTCCGCTCACAGTTTGTAGCTGTCAGTGTTCTTATTCTGAGAGCGATATGCAGATAGGTAAGAGGATCAGCTGGTCCTTCACTTGTTCAAGCACTGTGTCGTCGGTGTTCTGACGTCACCACTTCATATCCCGGTCTGGGCACCAAAGAGGTCAGTGCAATCTCGTGATATTTAACTAACTGGAGATTTTGTCAGGATGATGAGAAGGGTGATAAACAGTAATACAGGCTGGCTAGTCTGTGCAGTGGAGAGCAAGGGCTTCACTGGGGAATGTAACGTGAAATGATGTTTTATGACGCATGGCACAATCATTCAGTCTGTAGGTGGTACGTGACAGTGGTACATTTATTATTAGTCATGAAGTGGTATTATTCATTTCAACAAACTGAGACGACAATAAACTGCACCAAAATAGTATTGTTATCACAAGTGTTCCTTTCCTCTTATCAGCTTGCACGGTGGCTTGCTTGCTTGCTTTCTCTGACCTTCACGACCTCAATATCCCCAGTTGCCTGTGATACGGGGTGCAGGTCGTAACACTGCTTCTGTCCTCCCTCGCAAGGACCAACGTATCGGTTATAAGTTACATACTTCTCTTTCTATTTGGGCCACTTTAAGTGAGATCATCAAAGTTAAAACAGTCATGAGTGATAATTTGATTGTAGATTTTATCAGTAGCACAAGAGGCAGTCGGTGTTTGTTAATTAATGACTATAAGTTCAACAAACAGCGTGTAGACAAAGATGACGTAATCAAGTGGGTGTGTCGGCAGAGGGATTGTGGAGCTAAGTGTTTTACGGGACCAGACGATGTTATACTGAATTACAACTTGGAACATAACCATGTTGCTGACTTACATAAACTGAGTCGTGAAGTAATCTCAAGTGCAAGCAAGCGGAAGGCAACTGAAGATTTATCGGACCGGCCTCTGAAAATCATAAACCAACAACTGGCCACTTCGAGTTATAGTGGGAATATCGATAGTAAAGATTTAATGCTGGTACGGAAAGCAGTATGATACAATCGTCGTAAATTGTTGCCTCCGGTGCCGAAAAACATATCCGACGTCCACGACGCCGTCGACAGCGTGCACCATGTTACTCATCGCGGAGAGAAATTTGTGCTGCAGAACGACCGGGCAAACCACATGATCATCCTCGGCTGTGAATCCAATCTGAAACAGCTGGCAGCAACCGATGTCATCTTAATGGATGGCACTTTCGACTACTGTCCTAAGTTTTTCGCCCAAGTCTACCATCCATTGTGCCGCGAATGGACATTATATACCTTTGCTATTTTGCTTGCTGGTGAACAAGCTCGAGGACACCTGCCGAACTTTGTTCACGAAAATCAATGAGATTTTATGCAACTTTGCGCCCAAGAAGATCATCGTAGATTTTGAAGTTGCCATCCATAATGCCGCTCAGGTTACATGGCCGTCAGCGCAAATTGTAGGATGTCGATTCCACCTCACACAAAACTGGTAAGTGTGTTACTTTTTTAAAGTATAAGGTTAATTTATTTTCGTAAACGATAACCGGAGGATGAAGAATATTGATTATAAAATTTTAAAAAATAATGTGCAACGTGAAAGAAATATACACATAAAGTTACTGTGGTCCGTGGGACAACACGACGCATTTTATTTTCCAAAGTGTGACGGGTTAAGTGCAAGAAAGATGCTCGACTTTTCAAAATAATTTTATCAAGACGAAGTCCTCACTAGAGTTTTACGTTTTTTACAGGTTCAGACGTATACAGCAGTTAAGACTATCTAGTCAGTACACGCAAAAGAACTCTGAAGAGGGGAAATGGCTAAACCATATCTTTGGTCTCGTTTTTCTCAATCCAGAAGAAGTAGGCGACTGCTTTGTCGAAAACTTCATCGGAACGATGCCAAGCGGACAACAATACTAACAGTTCGCAGTATGGACTAATTGTGCTGATCGTTTGGGGCTACGACCGATAGCGGCTCGTACTCTTTATACATATGTATATATATATACTCACACACATACAGACATACATACATACATATATACACACATATATACATACACACATACATACATACATATATACACACATATATACATACACACATACATACATACATACATATATACACACATATATACATACACACATACATACATACATACATATACACAACATACATACATACATATATACATACATACATATATACACACATACATACATACATACATACATACATATATACACACATACATACGTACATACATACACACATACATTCCATGGATCCATAAGTCTGTCGAAGTGACAACTGGATGTACAATAAGTCATAATATACAAATATACAGCTATACAGACTACACAATTTTACATTTGAACACTATACACTAAAACACTATAAACGTGTTACATATCTCACTGTGAACCATCTTTATACACAACAAATTCATCTACTCACTAAAAGCAGTGTGTATTTAAGTGTTGTCTTAATGCTACTTTACATTTTGTCTTTTCATTCTTAAGACTTACGAGACTCAGAGCGAGTCTGTTGAAAATTCTGATACTGGCATAGACTGTACTTTTTTGAAAACAAGATATGTTGGCATTTGGTCTGTGCAGGTGGTGCTTATTGCTGTGTCTGTACTGTGTGTAGATGAATTTGTTTGAAAATGTTCTTGATTGTTTAAAATAAAGTTCATTAATGAAAATATATATCGACATGGAATAGGTAAAATCTCTAATTTTTTAAACAGACTTCTGCATGGAGTTTTTGGTTGTGCACCGACCGTACTTCTGCATGCAGTTCTTGGTTGTGCACCGACCGTACTTCTGCATGCAGTCTTTGGTTGTGCACCGACCGTACTTCTGCATGCAGTTCTTGGTTGTGCACCGACCGTAATTCTGATGAATTTCTTTTTTTAAGGTGAATATATTCTTACTGTAGGAGGAATTACTCCAAAACATTATTCCGTACTTTATAATACAATGAAAGTATGCGAAATAAATAGATTTAAGAGTGTTGATGTTGCTGATATGATACATTGATCTAACTGCATAACATGCTCCACTTAACGTAGGAACCATTTGATCAATATGATTCTTCCAAGTTAAGTGGTTATCAATTTGTAAACCAAGAAACTTTGTGTTTATTGTCTCTTCTATATACTTTCCTCTATAATCAATACGTAATGCACAGTGTGGTGAATTATTTGTTATAAATTTCATAATATTTGTTTTATTAAGATTTAGTACTAACTTGTCAGCAGTAAACCATTCAATCATACGAGTGAGAACTAAGTTTGCCACTGTACAGAAATCTCCTAAATTTCTGTTATATATTATAACACTAGTGTCATCAGGAAAAAGTATTGGTTTGATATGGAATTTATTTTCCGAGGAAGGTCGTTTGTATATATTATGAATAATAAAGACCCTAGAAATGATCCTTGTTTCACTGTACCCCATTCAAAGAAAACGTTTTGAGTTGCATTACGTGATTTTATTTCTACTTTCTGTCTTCTATTAGTTAGGTAGGATTTGAACCAATCTGCAGTTACTCCTCGAATGCCATAGAAATGTAATTTAGCCAACAAAATTTCATGATTTACACAGTCAAAAGCCTTTGCCAAATCACACAAAATTCCTCCAACATGCATTTTTTAGTTAATAGATGTAAATAGACTATCTGTTAGCCTGAAGGTAGCATTTTCAGTAGATATGCCTTTCCTAAAACCATGCTGTTCTGTGACCAGTATGTTGTTAGTATGTAGATGTTGGCTTAACCTACTGTGCATAGCTTTCTCAAATACTTTAGATAAAACAGTTAATAAGGAAATAGGCCTATAAATTGTCATACTATTTTTGTCTCCCTTCTTGTATAGTGGTTTAACTACCGCAATTTGAAGACGAACCGGGAAAACAGCTGTATGTAGTCAGTGATTACAAATGTAGCTTAATGGGTGGCTAATGAGAGATGCACAAGCTTTTAAGATTTTGCTTGTTATTTCATTATAACTTGTTGATTGTTTTCCAGTGTCAGCACAATTCTGACGCTGTCTCCAGGTTTTCTGTTTGTTGCAGAAGCCGTGTTTTGAAACTTCTGTACCCAGTTCTTGATAATGTTGTGATCAGGAACCTTGCAGTGTCTCTCAGAGTTAAAATGTCATCTGAATATTTGTTACGTTGGTATCACAGTCGTTATTTTTTAAAAAGTCTCTACGGCGAACGCACGGTGTACAGCCTATCGCTGATCCATGTTTACTAAATGGCGTCCCTAGCTTAACTCTATAACACAATTAGTTCAATCTCCTTTCCGGGCCTACCATCATACTAGGCAAATCAAAATGATGAGTGAACTCTGCCCCACCCTGTATTTTAGTCCTGTAATTATACTTATTTAAGAATTTCATTAAACTAAGGCTACATAAGTCTAATACCAACCAACAGATGCACAAGATTATTGACATATATAAAACGTATTTGAGTCCCCTACATATGTTTCAGCAAAGGAGTTGCCATCTTCAGGGGGTTTTTAGCGGAGAACTACAAAAACTTTTTACATCCAAGTATACAGTATGGTTATTAAATACTTTTATGTAAAAAGTTCTTGTAATTCTCTATACAGAATGGTTATTAACCAGGCTCCCGAGTCAAGCTCGCCGAGCCGGACACGCGAGCCAGACTCGTACGTGTATGGGCCCCTTAAGGCGTGGGTTTGTGGTCGCTCGCTTACTGGAATTGCAGGTCTGAATCCCGCCGGGGGTATAGATGTCTGTGTGTTGAGATTGTTGTGTGCTGTCAGGTAGAGGTTTCTGCGTCGGGCTGATCACTCGTCCAGAGGAGTCTTACACAGTGTGGCGTGTCTAAAAAGTGTGTGATCGTGAAGCCTCGATAATGAGGAGGCCCTGGCCCACTAGGGGCTGTCGAGCCATTGGGGGAAAAAATAGTGCATATACATTTTCGGAAAGTAAGCAGATTTTGAAATTGCATAATTGGGGGAATTATTATTATTATTATTATTACCTGTTGTTTTGTATGGGCGTGAAACTTGGTCTCGCACACTGAAGGAGGAACATAAGCGGAGGGCGTTCGAGAATAGGTTGCTGAGGAAGACTTTTGGGCTTAAGAAGGACGAGGTGACAGGGGACTGGAGGAAGTTGTACACCGAGAACCTTCATGACTTGTAGTCCTCAACAAATGGTCCATTATCCGATTATCAAATAAAGAAGAATGAGATGGGCGGGGCGTGTGTCATGTATGGAGAAGACCAAAAGTGGATATAGGGTTTTGGTGGGGAAACCTGAGGGAAAGAGGCCACTTGGAAGACCTAGGCGTAGATGGGAGGATACTATTAGAAGAGATCTTAAAGAAATTGGTTGAGAGAGCGTTGACTGGTTTGATCTGTCCCAGGGTAGGGACAGACTCTTCTGAACACAGTAATGAACCTTTGGGGTCCATCAACTGCGGCAATTTCTTGACTAGCTGAGGAACTGTTAGCTTCTCAAGAAGGACTTGCTCCGTGGAGTTATTATTATTATTATTATTATTATATTTTAGGACCAGAATGTATGGAGCAGGGACGCAGGCTTTTAAAGTTCCCATTGGAAGTCCTTGTTTAATGTGATTTCATTACAGGAATACGTCACTAATATACTGAATTGCAGCGGCGCACAAATCCGGGACGCCAGGTCGCCGTGGCGACAAAATGTGGACGTTAGCGCCTAATATTTGTGGGTCCTCAGTATGGGCTTGCTTCTTATCATCCTTCTTGCCCCTAGAATTTTGAGGTGGCTTCTAGATTTCTGGAGAATTTGTGCGCATCTGCGTAATGTAGGAGTGTCTGAAGAAAAGTAGGTACGTTGAGTTCTACCTGGAAACTTTTTGTTTGAGTTAGTACAGCAGCTAGAAAAATTGTCAATTTATATGACAAATATATACGGTCTACAACTTTCCATTTTTTGCTTTGACCAAGAAGGCAGTCTCTTGCTTCGTGGTTTGTGTGTTATGTCTGCAATCGCAGCAAAAGTGTAGCAAGCGTAGCGAATATAGACGTGTTTAACAACTTACCTTGATTCGTAATGCCACTTTTTCCTTTGGAATTATATCTTAAAGCAGCGTTGTGGAACGAAGTTGGCTTTACTTACGGCCGTGCCATGGCTTAGGCGGTTAGTCGCCGGCCTCTCACCGCGGAGGCCCGGGTTCGATCCTGATGGTAACTATTTAGATATAATCATAGACTGATGGCCTGTGGGAGTGTGGAGAGGAGCAGTGACAACGGGGAGAAGACGGAACTGTTCCAGAGACTCAAAGTGAGTAGGGAGCAGGAGCAGGAAGAAACAAAACAGGTGACAAATACGTAATTTGATAGTCGACATGAGCTGGGAAGAAAAAGGTGGTTAGGGCGGATGAAAGGAGAGAGAACCAGGAGGACGGTGACGGATCGACGGTCAGAAACAAGACAGTGAAATGCAGTGAGCTAATAAGTTTGTGACGGAGGGAAAGGTGATGGTAGGACTGTAACTAAGAATGTTAACTGTATATAGAGAATACGGAAAATAAAATTCAGTTTATATAAAAAAAAAAATCCTGGGTCAGTCCATGTGGGATTGTTGGTGAACAAAGTGGCACTGGAACAGGTTTCTCTTCGAGTTGTCGGTTTTCCCCTGTCAGTTCCATTCCACCGGTGCTCCATTACTTGAAAAAAGAAATAAAAAAACTAATCATCTTCATCACAAGGTTGCACAATAAGCCTTAAGACTGCGGTGCGTTCGTAGCACAAAAAAAAAAAAAAAAAAAATGCAAGCGTGGAACTAAATATCCACACATGTTAATAACCAACACATGCTGCTGTTATTTCCGCTGGTAGACAATTAGGACCACGTGATGGAGGGGAATCACGAATTCATGTGTTTGTAGGCCTGTATATGGATCCTGCGTTAAATCTCTTCAGAACTTCTTAAGCGATTCTTACTCGTAACTTCCATCAGCCAGACATGGAGAGAGCGGATGGTTTTAAAACTTGTGTCGAACTGAATGCAGCAGGTAAGGTAAGATTGTGTGTATTTCTGGTGATTATTTTGTGACATTTCTCATCAATCGGTTGATTAAATTTTAATTACCGTAAATAATTTTAATTTATTCATTAGATTACGTTGTGCTCCGAACTTTTAACCCGTAATCATTTATATATATTAACAAATGCAGAAAAACTATATAAAATTACAAATTATATATATATATGTGAAATCTGCTAGATGTTTCAGCGATGAAGTTCGTGTATATATGTATATGTGTTTATATATATAGATAATTTGTAATTTTATATAATTTGTGTGCGTTTGTTGGTATATATATATCAGGGGTGACCAAACTTGCTTACCGTAAGAGCCATACACGATAAAATTCAGATGTTTGAGAGCCGCAACACATGAACAAATATTACACACACGTTTTTATTGTTACACGCACATTTTGTTACAAAAATTCTTAAATATATTTACTCACCATGAACATTAAACTTACGTTTTAATCCAGCGGACTCTCAGTTTATACCGGTAAATAATTATGAAGCTTGAAAATTTTTTATTTGCCGTTTATATGAATTGTAATGCAAAAAGGAGCTCAGCCAACATATTTCCGCACATTATATGTCAAAGAGCCGCATGTGGCCTGCGAGCCGCGGTTTGGGTACCACTGGTATATATAGATTATTATAATCAGAATGTACGGAACGAGTGACATTAAATTCTTAACTCATAGTTATTTAAAGTTCTATATTCAGATATTTAAACAGCTTTATGCTACCCATTATATATCTGTATCTATACTAGCTAAGCCAGGAGTGCCAACTGGCGGCTAGCCAGGTTATGTTACTCGGCCCGCGGCTACATTTGTAGATTATATGTGCATATATACACTGTAAAAATTGCACAGCAGTTTAGGCAGTTTGGTCTACCACTGCTCGTCTGTCCCGTGTCTTTCTACCTGTCGCGGCAGGGAAAATCAGACCCGCTCGAAGTGCCTAAACCATTAAGTCAGTGGGCGGGCTGTTAACTGTTGTGCGCTCACGCCCCTGCAGGTAGAAAAACACGGGACAGACGAGCAGTGTGTTAAATCAGTTTTGCCTGAGGATGAGGACGGAGCCAGTCCCCGAAAACCAGTTGACGCGGCTAATGGCCCGAGAAGACATATTGAATTCGCTATTCTTGTACAGTATTGATTAAGATCACATTTATAAAATCACTGATAGAAAGAGACAGCTTGGTCACCAAGAACACAGAATATTAATGACTGAATAAGACGGTAGAAACAGAGGGATCAGTGGTCACACAATACTTCATACAATTTTCTTTGAAAGTTAATTCATTAAATGTACTTACACAGAAAACCGAACAATCTCGGTTAACAGAATTGAATGAAAGATACAAACCCTGGGATTCTGAGTAGCTATTGCGTAGTTTGAATGATTGTGAAAATTAAACAGAATACTGAGTAACATGAAATCAACAAAAGCAGACTGATATTTCATCACATCTTTCAACAATTGAACTGATTCAAACACTAACTACCATTGTAGAACAGCCATGCAGCTCCTCAAACGATATATAAATGCCCGTAGTGAGTTGTCAAGGAGCTGATGTTGAGAAAGAAATTAAATTGTTCCAAAACAATGAAAAGAAAGATAAAAATGTTTTTGTCCCATGACTGCACATTTTGGATGAACTGAAACGGCAGTCGAGCCGTGATAAATGAGAGGGGCACTTGGAATTACAGGTAGGTCCCGTTTTACGACGGTCCATTTTACGACTTTTCACATTAATGACTGTTTCAAAATATTACCTTAAATATTATTACATACTTGGAAAATATTTTACGAATTTTGGAACCTATCTCATTCAATTACATTATATTTTGGTCTCGTTTTAAGACTTTTCATTTTACGACCCTGTTTTGCTGGAACCTAACCCTGTCGTAAAACGGGTCCTATTTTGGTCTCGTTTTACGACTTTTAATTTTACGACCCTGTTTTGCTGGAACCTAACCCTGTCGTAAAACGGGTCCTACCTACAAACCACTGCTTTTAATGGGCATGTAACACCCCTGTTAACCTTGAACATGTCCTTATTTACTTATCTGCAAAGTCAGCAGAAACAAAACAATTTTTTTATCGCCTTGCCCCCTTCCAGTCTTCTTCCACATCACTCTGTACTGCTAACAGCAATAAGAAAGAACAAGACAGGCAATTAACACATCAACCAACTTACTTGCTTAATGAAATACATTTAGAAGCAAGCATAAAACTCCTACATGTTTCGGCACCGGGGTGCCAGCATCAGTGAGTTATGTAGAACAAAGGAGTAACAAGGCCAACCGCTAATGTAAGCTAAGTTTCCTGTGTCATTTAGCTCAAAGATTTATAGTCGTATTCATAAAACTTATCACTGGACTAAAATGGCTTAAAAAATACACTAAAGAAAAGAGAGAGAGAAATTAAACTTTCTTTTCAGTGTAATTTTTTAAGTTAGGGATTTTACATGCGAAGCCACCATTTGTTTGAACTTATTTTATGCCACTTCCTCACGTCTACTTACAGCTGCAACTTAACGTAATGTAATATACAAGTATAGTAAGAGATAAAGCAATCCCATTACAGGCCCGGACAGGCCCTTAGGGTTCCAGGAGGTTGAGGCTCCCAGATTTATAGACAATCGGCAGATGAAGGTAGTAAGGTTGTCAGCCCTACGCACCGGCCGCCTTTACCCTCCAGGAAAGATTCCTGGTACTCATTTCTTTTAGAGGCTGAGTCGACCCCAGGGCCACAGTGCGACCGAAACGATTACGTCAATGAAAAATTCCAGTGACACCATCGGGAATCGAACCCGCGACGTTCCGGCTTGTAGCACAGTGCCTCAACCAACTGCGCCACCGCGTGCTCCCTATACAAGTATAGTACTGCATAAAATTTTATTTTTTTAGATAGAGAGTACAGTAGGGCCAGCACTGCAGTGATACTTGTTTTAGGTAAAATTCACACAAGAATGGCCATACTGGGTAAATTATATGCAGTTGGTACTATTTTGTGCTGTGTCCCTCTATGCATCAGAGCTGTTTCCAGCAGTTTTAAGAGGTGTGGCCATGGGCCAGTGTGGGTTCTGGGTAAAGGTGGGAAGTCTTATGGCTCCGCAGCTGCTCTTTCTGATACATCTTAGGTTGCGACCTGTGCGTGATAGCAGAAAGCGATTTATTGGCTGCGTTCCTTTGATGCATGTCATGCTGTATAATGTAGTAACTTTAAATATCCCTTACTGCTCATACAGACTAAAATGTAGCATATTACCGAGTTATTGGAGACTTAGATGGCATATTGTCAAACTGCTGTTTGTGAGAAATGCTATATTTAGGCATGATGTTACATTTTGGTATGTTTGCAATGACAGTTTAAAGAATGTGCCTGTTATCTTTGCCCTGTCTGTCTGTCCATCTGCATGTAACAGTTCAAGAAACACTTAAAAATATGATTTTTATTAAATTTCGTATTGAGAAGGTTGATAAGATTTTGTCAGCATATTCCAATTTTGGTTAAAATTGGGCAGAAATAGAAGACACTTTTCGTGAAAACATGTGAACATCTCGAGGGCAACTTGTTAGAGATAACTGGAGCACAAAATGTTGCAAACGAAAGCTGTAGAGAAAAATTAAACGAACCTTAGAAATGGCCATTACCCTTCTTTTTCTGTAAGTGTAATGGATTTTGAAACAAAGTGAGCAAATTAGTCAGAACTGTTACATTGTGTGTTACATTTCCTACTCTGTTTCTGGTGTTAATGGACACATCAACCAACTGTAGACTGCAACGGGTGAAATTCTTTACCTTACAGTGGTTTTACTAATAATAAATAACAGAATGGCATGTTAAAATTATGTAGGTGAACAGTTATGACTTCCAGCATCGACATTTTATTTACCAGTTTTTGACCATACACAGTACAGAATTAACTAACATTTGAAGTTAATTACGTGTGTTAACTTTGTCACCATGATCAATGATTTGGTAATTCAGTCAATGATTTGTTCAACATATTTCCAGTTTAAATTTTACTAAATATCTCACTGAAACTAAAGTTATAGGTAGCCATGTATGCATCACACGTGGGCTTGTAGTAATTTGGCTTGTTATTTTGTAGGGTTAACACACGCTGCCAGCAGTTCCGCTAGTGGTCATTGGTGGTCTGGGGATGTTGGCAGGACTGTCAGTGCTTGTCCTGTCTCAGACATTAGGACATATACTGCCTGACACTCTGTGGACAAGGCTGAAATGCTGGCCAGAAATAAATACCAAATTCAGAATAAATTAAAAGAACATTGGGGATGTACAATTCTTTTGGTTTGAGGGCCTGATAAGAGAAATTTAATCTGTCTGACAATAGCTGACTGTCCAGCTACTAGAAGAGGTGAATGGTTTTTGTCCAGGATTTAGCTGCTCTTCTTGTATCACAATATAGGTATAGTAGCTAAAAGAGTAAAGGGGGAATAATACTCATCAAATTAAGAAGTTAAATTTACCCATGCAATCAAAAGAAGAAACTCAGCCACTACTTGAATATCACTTTAAATAGCTTTGACTACATTACATACTGCCAAAATTAAATAGCAAATTTCACGTCTTTGGATGTTCTGTGTTAAGTTTGCAGTAGGAAACAGACAACAGAAACAGTACCTCTTTTTTGTATATCACTTCCTTCCTGTGGACTTTCGAATTTGATGGGTGGAGGTGTTGGGGAAAGAGGTTGGCAGCTATTCTGCATCTTCCACCACAGCCAGCTTCTGATCTCGAGACATGTACTTAATTTTCTTAGCATTTACTTCTAGACCAATCTCCTTACTAGCAACTACTAAAGCTTCTGTGTTTCGTTTTATAGCATGTACACTTCCACCCAATATATTAACATCATCAGCATAAACTAGAAGCTGATATGTACCATTTAATGTCAAGCTCTCCTGGTTTGCTGGCATATTGTAAAGCAAAGTTGAAAAGACTCTTGTGTGTGTGTATAACGTTACCGAATTCCCAAATTATATTGCCATTATTTGATCCCATCTTTTTTAATCTTATCACTGTCCACCTAGAAGTACACTCCAAGTAACAGCAGAGAAGGTGAGCAAACTGTAATTATTAATTTGGACCTCTTTACTGGACTTCAGAGTGAAAGATCTACGAAGTGTATATAGCTGCCGAACAGTGGCGTAGGGAACAGGCTGCTGTGTTAGCCTAGTATTTGGCTGATCATGAATCGAAACAAGAATTATCTTAGGGCACAGTCATCGAGACCCGTTTCATCCACATAAGCTCCTGGCCCTTCCATCTGATTTTAGGTCTCCCTATATTTATTCTTGTCGACCTCGGTGGACTAGTGGTTAGCGATCCCGACCGAGGTGATAAAAATCCGGAGCACCACTTCCTTCAGAGGGGAAGTAAAGCCGTCGGTCCCATGTCGTAGATTTACGGCATGTAAAAGAACCTTACGGGCATGAATAAAAATGTTACGTAAGCTAAATTCAAAGCCTCCATTTCTCACCCAAGTCTCCTGACTGCCTGCCAGATGGCTCTGGCGGACACATCAGGATCGATAGAATAGTAGCGCGGCCAGTTGGCCAGTCACCAACTGCCACGAATGCGCACGACTTAGTAACCTCGGAAAGAGGAGGCCCGAGCCCATATAGGGCTGTTGAGCCATGGTTATTATTATTATTATATTTATTCTTATTGTCATATATTTTATAGAAAATTTTCATTTTCCAAGATAAAGATTAGGCATATATTTGCATTTTTGTTTATACTATTCTAATTTTTCATTTGGACTACATATACCTAATCGTTTTTATATCAGTAGACCCACTTCTTTTTTTGATCCCATAGGGTTACTGCAGATACTGAACGTAGGTAAGCGCATTTCTGTTCTTTCTGTTTTACATTTACGCATTTTAGGTCGTCATTGCCATATTTCAGAACTATAAGAAACAAAATGTAAATCTATGGTCTCTGTGGCGAACAGCCCAACTTGGGCCCTAGGCCGCCTCAAATGTGAATGTTTCTAGATCACACACAATTAGACACACACACACACACTCGGTACGACTCCTCTGGACGAGTGATCAGCCCGTCGCAGAACCACTACCTACACAACAAACACAAGAGACGAACATCAATACCTTTAGCAGGATTCGAACCCGCGATCCCAGCAATCAAGCAGCTTCAGACCTATATATGCTTAGGCTAGTACAAAATCTGGATGTTTGATTTAATTTGTAATATTTTCGGAGATGTGTGATGTACGTAGGACGTCCAGAAAGTAAAGATACAATCGCAATAAAATTTTTTTAAAACAGTTATTAACAAAATTGAGTGAAAAAAAAAACTCTCAACACATACCTTTAGCTATTTTTCAACATAATCACCACCTTTGTCAAGGCATTTGTCTAGCCTGGGTACCAGTTTTTGTATTCCGAAGTCATAGAACTCCGACGCCTGTGCAACACTCGTACAACAAGGGCGGGAGGGGAAGGGAAATCACCGCAGACCATCCCGCTCACAGCCCAGACCTCGCTCCCAGCGATTTCCTTTTGTTTTTGCATTTAAAGAAACATCTGGCCAGCCAGAAGTTTCACGAAGACGAACAGGTGAAAAACGAAGTCACTATGTGGTTGCGTGCACAGGCGGCGGAGTTCTGTGACATCGGAATACAAAAACTGGTACCCGGCTAAACAAATGCCTTGACAAAGGTGGTGATTATGTTGAAAAATAGCTAAAGGTATGTGTTAAGAGTTTTTTCACTCAATTTTGTTAATAACTATTTTTAAAACAATTTTATTGCGTTTGTATCTTTACTTTCTGGATAACCCTCTTAGAATTACTGACTGATTTCGCCGCCATATGTGTTGTGTTAAGTCACGCTTTGCGTGCAGCGGGCCTAATTAGATTGTGTAGACACATCAGTTTCCTGCTGACGCACGCTGTTTATGGCACAGTTCTGAATGCAGACAGCAAAGTCATTGTCATGTCGAGTAAACGACACCGGAAACATACAATCACACGTCTGCCTCTTCAAATAATATCAGAGACATCTAGGACATCCAGTAGACATGTGTTTGCGCCCTTCGGCTCGTCTGGTTGCTCGTAAGTAACAATTCTGTTACTGTCATTTGAATTAATGACACCAGTTGAGCCGAGAGACCTACATTAAACCTTTAAAGACAAAGCGTAAACTGTTTTATTAAAGACCCAGTTAGTACCGCGCAGTAAACACTTTTCATCTCGGTTATAAAAACCAATCTTTTTATGTTATATAAGACAAAAGTTGCTGTTTGTTCTGAGATAAATACAACACACATAAATACAGTGTGGGCAGAATGTACAATTTTTGAATGTTAAACCTGTTGGTGCATCAATTAACCAGTAGATTTTAAACGGTTGATAGGTTTTCGTTGTGTCTGTTAGGGAGCAGCTTTTGATTTGTATTTCCGTCTATCCCCACAATTCAAAAGTGCGAAGCGATGTACCAAATGACGATAGACCAATGTTCATTGCGTTCGATGTACAGATGCCTATGTAATTAGTCATCCATTTTTCGAAGCTTTAGATCAGTGGTTCCCAAAGTGGGCGGTACCGCCCCCTGGGGGGAGGTGGGATTACCGAGGTGGGCGCTAATAGGTACGAGAGGTGGAAGGGAGCGCTGTTATTATCATAGGGGGGCGCTAGTAGACAAGTAGTGCATTTATTTTTATAAAAAAATTCAAATAAAGTAATTTTTGTGTTAAAAATAAGAAATGAACTAAATTTCTTAGTATTTTAATTTATGAATCTTATTCAATCACATATTATTTTTTTTAATAAAGTATTGCTATATTAATTATTGTTAATCATAAAAAATATAATAAATTTTAAATTATTAATTAACACATAAAACATTAAGTTTAATTCTTATAATTTTATTTAAACGATTTTTTAAATATAAAATAAAATTGGAAACAAAAGCGCATTTATGTTTTTTTTTTAAAAAGTAGGGGGGCGCTGTGAGTGTGTATATGGAACCAAGGGGGCGATGGACAGAATAAGTTTGGGAACCACCGCTTTAGATCGAACGTCTCAGCCGGGTAAATAGCACTTTGGTTTCGTATTCTGCAAGTCCCGGCTTGAAATTTTGTCCTGGGGACCGGCTGTCCTGACTGTGGTTTATCCCGGTTTTCTTCAGTCTGTGCAGACATGTCCCTTCCGTTTCATATTCATTAACCATCCTACCATTTGGCACCATATAGTCTGAACTACTGACAGCATCGTTAAACAAACCATTCTTATGGAAATAAACTATAATTATACCCTTTTTTTTTGGTACGTGCATGGATATTCATATGCAACAGTCGTTTAAAGGATAAACATTCGTACACAGGCCTGTGTAGGGATAACTTTACCTGTTTTTTTTTCAATGGCTCGACAGCCTCTTGGGGGCCTAGGCCGCCTCATTTTTCGAGGCTTCACGATCACACACTTTTTAGACACACCACACTCGGTAGGACTCCTCTAGACGAGTGATCAACCCGTCGCAGAGACCTCTATCTGACAACACACAACACTCACAAGAGACAGACCCGCATTGGAACCCACAATCCCAGCAAGAGAGCGGCCGTAGACCCACGCCTTAGACCGCGCGGCCACTGGGATCGGCTAGCTTCACCTGTATATATGACCACAAAGCAAACGAAGGAAGTTTCATTTATATCGTTGCGGAATATAGAGGCATCATTTATTAGGAATGAAAGGTACAAGCATTTCCAAGTTAATGTGTGAGTGAATATATTGCCTTCGGCAGAAGAAAAGTAGTTTGACGAAGAAAAAGATGGCGAGACCAACACCCATGAAGACGGAACAAGCCTGGAAGGCCTTACACCGTGTTGCTGCTGCTGAAGATGGTTATTTTACTTTGTTTTACTGTTTTGATGAACTTGTTGCTTTAATACATGCTATTTATACTTGTCGAACATAACCTCAAAGTTTCCAACCGTTGCCGTATTTGTAATTGTTAACTTGCAGTCAGTGGCACAAATTATGTGTAAAAATCAACTTGACTTTTTGTTCACCGTGCATTGTGGTAATATATAAATGGATATATCAACCAACAACTGCACTAATTAGGTTTTATGTAACACTTTACAATTGCCCTACATATGTTCCAGTGTTTTTGAGGTTTTGTTATCATTGTTTTTGCTGGTGATTTGTGCTTTTAGGTTATCTATTGTTTTTTTTTGTTGAATCCATTGTTTCTGGCTATTTGGTAGATCGTGCTCAATTCTTGTTCTTTTCGTTCTTGTATCATATTTCAAAACATTCATACAAATGAACTCAAATTACGTCAACTAATCACAATACATAATCATAATACACAATTTCAATGGTACCCCACTATCGTGGAACAGTGTACAAAAAATAACCCCCACGCATAACTTAATAAACAGTGGACAACGTGAAGTGCACATACATGCGTACGAAGCCCCTGATGATGGTCACTTTGTGACCGAAACATATGTAGGGCAATTGTAAAGTGTTAAATTAAAACTTAATTAGTGCAGTTGTTGGTTGACATATCCATTTATGTGTAAAAATGTTTATGATCTATCTGTTTACTAAACTGCACCTGCCTAACTGCGAGGTTCACTAATTATCACTATCAAAATAAAAGATGAAGGTATTTTTTTCCATGGCCGCCATGTTGTTTCACGTTCTGCAGACAATACTGTTGTAAAAAGTTGCATACTTTTCCAAAGTTCAGTTCTGCATAGTAGTTTTAAACATGTGATGAGAACAATAGGTTTAGTGTTATTCTGTCAACAGGAACTATTGTAACTCAGTATTATCTTGCTACTTTGACGACCAAACAGTCGGGTTGTGCAAGCAGAGTGTCTTACTGTGCCAGGGTTATGTAATTTGTTTAAATGAGTGCTGTTTATTTATTAATATTTTGGAACGTTATATTATCCGAGCAGATCCCAGTGGCCGCGCGGTCTAAAGCCGGGATTAGACAGCGCGTGGCTCGTCCAGTGACGTGACGTCACTTGCTCGGCCAACAGATCGGAACAGAAAAGACAATCTGGCTACACGACGCGGCGCAGCTCGGCAAATGGCCGACCAGCGGCCTTGCTCGGGTAGGTTCGGCTCGGCTTGTGGAATAAGTGGTGTTGTTCTATGAACTTAAAAATGTCCTCGTTTGACCACTCCATTCTAGCCAATACCAATTGTGAGACAGAAAGTTTCACTCTTCGCGCACCCCGACAGCAGAAAACAAAGACCAGACCTAAGTGTATACAGGTTGGACGAGACTGGCTTGGCGCGTACACTGCAAGCGCCGTGTAGCCGCAACAGCTGCCCGCGCCGAGTCCCTTTGATGATCGTGAGAAAACCGCTTCTGAGGCGATCCCACGAGCCTCGCTCCACCAATCACACTCCGCGCCGCGCCAGGCCGGTTACACGGCGCGTTTGAATACGATTCTTTGTCAGTGACGTCAGTTATGACGTAAAACGAGCCGAGCCACGCGCCGTCTAATCCCGGCTTAAGGCGTGGGTCTGCGGCCGCTCGCTTACTACATATTCCATGAACCACTCACCTTATTTAAATCACAAGGTCCAATATTATTTTTTTTTAATTTCACCTAAGACATCCAAATTTTTTTATTTTATTTGTCAAAATTTTAGTGTACAAGTCATCAGCAGATTTCAGTGGTTGATTTTGGCTGAAGGGTAAATAACGCAAAAGTTTGATATCGTGCCTACAAAATCTGTTTTTTTTTTAATTTCGATTTTTGGGGGCTGCAGCCCTTCACCTTGGGTGCGCCCTTGGTGTACAGAAGAGCGTGATTACGTGATAAAGCTTTGTTTTTAAACTTGCGCCTTAAAGTGAGCTAAAAATTGCATTTTTAAACATTCATGTATGTTAACATCAGTGTTTAGGTACATATGCTGTGCTGAACCGTGGTTTTTTGCAGTCATTAGTAATGCTAAGTAGTACACCTATCCCTTGTTTACGCTGTTTGTTTTAACCTCTTTTGGCTTTAACGCCCCTTGCTAATTGACACCACTTCTTAATTTTCGGTCTCTTAAGTTTCGGTTTTAGTAAGTTTTTAGATAAATCTAAACTTATGATAGTTGATCGCGGAGATAAAGTCCTGCTCACAGGCTGCTTGAGCGGACTGGAGGTAGTGAATGATTTTATACACTTAGGTTCTTGATTAGCGACACAGGAAGCTCCCAAAAGGAGATAAAGAGAGGAATCATGCTTGGAAGAGTCGCTATGAAAAAGCTAACTAAAATTTGGCAGAGCAGGTCAATAACAAACAACACAAAAATCCGACTTGTCGAATCCCTTGTGTTCTCTGTCCTGTATGGTTGTGAGACTTGGACTGTTAGTGCCAGCGACAAAAAGCGCATTGAGGCCTTTGAGATGTGGTGCTGGCGTAGGATGCTGCGTGTGTCCTGGATGGAAAGAAGAACTAACGCGTCAATCATGGAAGAACTGAAAGTACCTAACCGTCTTTCTACCCTTGTCAACAAAAGAATGCTCCAGTTCTTCGGACATGTTGTAAGGAGAGACGGAGAGAACCTTGAGAAGATTATCATGGAGGGGAAGGTTGAAGGCAGAAGACCACGAGGAAGGACTGCTAATAGATGGGTAGATCAGGTGATGAGGATCACTGATCTGCCTCTCCAACGATCCTTGAGGAAAGCCGAGGACCGTCCAGGATGGCGACACTACATACAGAATGTGCTAATATAGACGTTACAGTGGGGTCACGACACTCAGCAATGAGTAAAACGACTAGAGAAGAAGTTTCGGTTTATCGCCCTTTGGCTGGTTGCATTTTAATACGCTAACCCCTTATTTATGATAGAAATATCATTTTTGATTTACGCCTACCTATTCAGGAATGCAACTAGGGCGTAAAATAAATAAGGGCTGGATGCACACAGGTATTCTGAGGGCCAGATCCACTATTAGTAGGCTGTCAGTGATGCCAACAGTTGCTGTATATCACTGTACAAATTCGGGCTATTAGGCCTGTTTTGGGAAATGTAGAAATGTTTTATCTTATAAATTTCATTTTTAAACAATTGTGAAGTTAATAAATTAAACCCTTTACGCGACCGTGCCACGGCTCAGGCGGTTAGTCGCCGGCCTCTCACCACGAAGGCCCGGGTTCGATCCCAGGTCAAGTCCATGTGAGATTTGTGGTGGACAAAGTGGCACTGGGACAGGTTTTTCTCCGAGTTGTCGGTTTTCCCCTGTCAATTTCATTCCACTGGTGCTCCATTACTTGTAAAACTTGGTAAAAAAAACTGCTCATCTTCATCTTCATCTTCATCATAGGGTTGCACAAAAAGCCTTAAGGCTGTGGTGCGTCCGTAGCATCTGCTGCGGGGCCCCCTCACCACGGAGAAAAAAAAACTTTATGCACAATTTTCTTCTCTTTGTGTTAAGATGGGTAAATGCAAATTAAACACGGAGTAATC
The DNA here is from genome assembly GCA_021186555.1 of Reticulitermes speratus. NCBI lineage: Eukaryota > Metazoa > Arthropoda > Insecta > Blattodea > Rhinotermitidae > Reticulitermes > Reticulitermes speratus. The sequence continues at coordinate 9,014,681 of JAJKFL010000010.1, read as the reverse complement.
TTAGAGGGCAGAAGATACGAATAAAGCTGTAAAAACTTTTCGAGAAGGCAGAATCACTAGGCATGCAGCAGATCTGTTCAAAGTAGAGGTCTTAGCCTTCTGGAATGTTACGTGGTGTTGGTTGGTAGTTTTTTTATCGACGTTTCGGGACAACATCGGTTCTATCTTCAAGGATCAAGCAGTCTAAGTACCACGACAGTGCCTGAGTCGTACAGTACTTGCTGAGGGTGGCCATGAAGTCAAGACTTAGTCAAACTGTATTCACTTCTGGCGACGAACGTGACATGGCAGCAAGAATTTTTCACCAAGTTCAAATCAACAGATTTTATCCCTGTTCTCCCGCAGTCTACTGCCTACACCAGTGATTCCCAAAGTGGGCGGTACCGCCCCTGGGGGGCGGTGGGATTACCGAGGTGGGCGCTAATAGGTACGAGAGGTGGAAGGGAGCGCTGTTATTATCACAGGGGGGGCGCTAGTAGACAAGTAGTGCATTTATTTTTATACTAAAATTCAAATAAATTAATTTTTGTGTTAAAAATAAAAAAATGAACTAAATTTCTTAGTATTTTAATTTATGAATCTTATTCAAGCACATATTATTTTTTTAATAACATATTGCTAGATGAATTATTGTTAATCATAAAAAATATAATAAATTTTAATTTACTAATTAACACATAAAACGTTAAGTTTAACTCTTATAATTTTATTTAAACGATTTTTTAAATACAAAATATAAGTGGAAACAAAAGCGCATTTATGTTTTTTAAAAAAGGTACTGGGGCGCTGTGGGTGTGTATATGGAACCAAGGGGGCGGTGGTCCGAAAAAGTTTGGGAACCGCTGGCCTACACCATCAAAACGTGTTCAGCTGACTGAAACAAAGAAACAAGGCGACAGTGGTTACTTCTGCTACGTGCATGGATGAGGCCTGCGAAAGATATCAGTAAAGGAACATAAATACTAACCCAGAAGGAGAAGAAGCGGAACAAGAGGAAAAGAAGAGGAGGAACAAGAAGGGTGTCTCTTTAGGCAGCATTTCAGTTCCACCTTGTAGTCTTTCTCACAACACAATGCTGGGGAATTTGGTGCAGACAATCACTGTCAGAGGAAGAAGATGCATCTTGTGGATTCAGCAACAAACAACACAACTGGCGGAATTCATGGCAATATGGACACTGGATACAGGTTATGAAACGTTGTGTGCAAAGTACGTTGGCAGTGTAGACTGTGAATGATTCATTTGAGGAAAGTGCCTGTAAGGAAGCTTGTAGAACACTTTGGTAAATATTATAGTATTGTACATCTGAAAGGAAAGCTCAGTTTTTTATCAGTAATTTGCAGTAATGATGCCGATCCCAGTGGCCGTGCGGTCTAAGGCAGTGGGTCTGCGGCCGCTCGCTTACTAGGATTGTGGGTTCAAATCCCACCGGGGCATGGATGTCTGTCTCTTGTGAGTGTTGTGTGTTGTCAGGTAGAGGTCTCTGCGACGGGCTGATCACTCGTCCAGAGGAGTCTTACTGAGTGTGGTGTGTCTGAGTGTGATCGTGAAGCCTCGGAAAACGAGGAGGACTAAACCCCTGGGGGCTGTCGAGCCATAGAAAAAAAAAATTTGCAGTAATGACGGTCCCATTTATCCTAACTGGTGGTCCTATTCACTAGCAAGCTGGCGGGTGAATGGGACAATGTAGAGAGTGTACATAATTCGATGCAGCATTTCAGGTTGGATAGGAATCAGAACACAAAAAATATATGTTACTGGGGAGGGACCAGCCTTACTGACAGTAATATCGGAACAGCTTCTCAGCCACTTAATATGGCGTATCAGCTGATTTTCCTTCTGTGGTCCCATTCACTCAAGTTTACCCTATGTAACCGGTAATTTTCTGCTTATGTGATGAAGTTCAGTTCTATTATTATTATTATTATTATTTATTATTGTGTTCCATAGTTCCAAAATTTAGTCAGAGTGACAGAATATGGAATAATTTATAAAACATAAATAATACAGATCTAATAAAAGTAAAGTTCTCCCTGGCCACGCCATGAAGACATAGAGGGGGTGCAGAGGCATAACTCCATCCATTCTTAACCTCGGCACTAGATGCAACTGAATGGCCAACCTCACGACCTGGCCGCTTTACCCCCGGGAAACAGCCTCAATAGGCCTATCCATTAGGTTAGGTGGGCCCCGGAGCCGGTCTAGACCCTTCGAAGAAGAGAAAAATCTCATGCTCCTGTCGGGATTCGAACTCCGAATCGTTCTAGTCACTGTACCGACTATAGTAGAGTACAAAAACATTATAGCATTTCACGTAAAGTACCCAACTGCTACACTAAATTCATTTGTACCACGGTTACGATTTTCGGATTACTCCTAAAGGTTAGAAATTTGTCAGCAGGGTAAAAGGAGTGTGTATTTAAGTTATCATCTGAATGCTACCTTAAACTGAGCTTTCCACTCGCGTCTGCAAGGCACGCTTACTTCCCTGTCCCATACTTGACACAGTCCTCGCCGTCTTCCTGTGTTAGTTGACGTAACTGTTGGTATCACTGCTATCACTGTTCACCACTCGCGTCTGCACGGCACGCTTACTTCCCTGTCCCATACTTGACACAGTCCTCGCCGTCTTCCTGTGTTAGGTGACGTAACTGTTGGTATCACTGCTATCACTGTTCAAACTGATGTTATAACGGATTTTCCGGAACTGTGATGCGTTTATTAACGACGAAATGAACGGAAATGCCCAGTACGTCTCCTACAGTGTTGCACTGAGTGTACGGTTCCATGTTGCCAAATGTCACCATAGAGAAGGCCACATTGTTAGGAATTCGGATGTCGTTTGTAGGCTAGTGACCAATTTGTGAAACATTTATGGGTTTGTGCTAAGTCCACTGTGGAAGTTATCTCCACGATAAGGTATGCATGAACAAGTGTGCGGTCTATAAACTATTATGTAATAAGTGCTGTTGCTAACTTTGCTTCCGAACCGGTTGGAGTGGGGATGGGTTATACCCACGATAAGGTATGCATGAACAAGGGTGCGGTCTATAACCTATTATGTAATAAGTGCTGTTGCTAACTTTGCTTCCGAACCGGTTGGAGTGGGGATGGGTTATACCCACGATAAGGTATGCATGAACAAGGGTGCGGTCTATAACCTATTATGTAATAAGTGCTGTTGCTAACTTTGCTTCCGAACCGGTTGGAGTGGGGATGGGTTATACCCACGATAAGGTATGCATGAACAAGGGTGCGGTCTATAACCTATTATGTAATAAGTGCTGTTGCTAACTTTGCTTCCGAACCGGTTGGAGTGGGGATGGGTTATCTCCACGATAAGGTATGCATGAACAAGGGTGCGGTCTATAACCTATTATGTAATAAGTGCTGTTGCTAACTTTGCTTCCGAACCGGTTGGAGTGGGGATGGGTTATACCCACGATAAGGTATGCATGAACAAGGGTGCGGTCTATAACCTATTATGTAATAAGTGCTGTTGCTAACTTTGCTTCCGAACCGGTTGGAGTGGGGATGGGTTATCTCCACGATAAGGTATGCATGAACAAGGGTGCGGTCTATAACCTATTATGTAATAAGTGCTGTTGCTAACTTTGCTTCCGAACCGGTTGGAGTGGGGATGGGTTATCTCCACGATAAGGTATGCATGAACAAGGGTGCGGTCTATAACCTATTATGTAATAAGTGCTGTTGCTAACTTTGCTTCCGAACCGGTTGGAGTGGGGATGGGTTATCTCCACGATAAGGTATGCATGAACAAGGGTGCGGTCTATAACCTATTATGTAATAAGTGCTGTTGCTAACTTTGCTTCCGAACCGGTTGGAGTGGGGATGGGTTATACCCACGATAAGGTATGCATGAACAAGGGTGCGGTCTATAACCTATTATGTAATAAGTGCTGTTGCTAACTTTGCTTCCGAACCGGTTGGAGTGGGGATGGGTTATCTCCACGATAAGGTATGCATGAACAAGGGTGCGGTCTATAACCTATTATGTAATAAGTGCTGTTGCTAACTTTGCTTCCGAACCGGTTGGAGTGGGGATGGGTTATCTCCACGATAAGGTATGCATGAACAAGGGTGCGGTCTATAACCTATTATGTAATAAGTGCTGTTGCTAACTTTGCTTCCGAACCGGTTGGAGTGGGGATGGGTTATCTCCACGATAAGGTATGCATGAACAAGGGTGCGGTCTATAACCTATTATGTAATAAGTGCTGTTGCTAACTTTGCTTCCGAACCGGTTGGAGTGGGGATGGGTTATCTCCACGATAAGGTATGCATGAACAAGGGTGCGGTCTATAACCTATTATGTAATAAGTGCTGTTGCTAACTTTGCTTCCGAACCGCTTGGAGTGGGGGGGGGGGGGGGGGGAAGCGAGACTTGTGGTTCACCATGATGTACGTGTGTGTAAAAGTTTTGCTTGTCCACATCGTGAAGGCACATAGACGGGTCCGACGTATACAGGTGTAGCTCTACTCATTCTTAACTTCGGCTCTAGATGGAGCTGAGTGGATAACTTCAAGCCCCAGCCGGTTTACCCCCTGGAAAGACCACACGGTGCCCATGGAATAAGAGGCTGGGTGGGCCCAAGAGCCGTTCTGGACGTTTTGGAGAAGAGAAAAATCTATTACCAGGTGACTGATTTTCAGGAAAATTTGTGTGAATACTCGTATAATGCCATTGAAAGACGTTCAAACACCGTACCTCTTGATTTACAACAATTATTAATGGAAACAGCGGGCGAGCGAACTTGAGACGCGGTCTGTCACTACTGTAATGTACATTTGGGCTATTTAATGATTTAGGGTAACAGAATTTGTAAAAATATGCACATTATTCAGGCGGTGTTTTTAGGCGCGTTCGCAAAATGGTGAAAAGCGACTATTAGCTTCGTCATGTCTTGATTTCTGGCTTCTGCCGCGATGTTGAGATCTGCGCCCTTCTGGGATATTACGTGGCGTCGTGTGGCAATTGTTTACCGACGTTTCGGGACAAAGTATCGGTACCATCTTCACGGGTCAAGAGTCCGAGAGGAAAAGATATAAAGCCGGCAACCTATACCGTACCTTCCCATATAGAATCTGTGTTACAGGTTGCCGGCTTTCTTTCTTTTCCTCTCGGACTCGACCCGTGAAGATGGGACCGATACTTTGTCCCGAAACGTCGGTAAACAATTACCACGCGACGCCGCGTAATTTTCCAGAAGAGCGCAGATCTCATCAAGATGGCGGCAGAAGCCTTAAATCTGCCTTGTTTATTGTAAATAACAACATGGCGGCCGCGCGAACATTTTACTTTGGCCTTCAGTTTTCGTTGACTACGGAACCGTGGAGTTAGGCACGTGTCGTTTGGTGTGCAGACAGAACATAAAGGTACCTGTACAGCGTGTAAGTTTGGTTTTGCGTTTTATGACACGACGCTTTTTTTTATTAAATCATTTGATAAGAACAATGACAACTGCGCTGCCGCTCAAAGGTTATTTCGTTGACATTTCCAAACAACCGCAGTAGTACTGTGTCATCAGCTCATGCCGTCGTAACGCGGATGAAGAACTTGGAGGAAACAGCTTCAGCCCTAAAATAAGCCTCTCTGGAAACAATCATCCACACATAAGAAAACACTGAGGTTGTCAGGACTGCTCCGGAGCAGTGTCCGTAACGCCCTGTGCGGTATTATGCGGCTTTTTTAAACAACTGACAGGATCTGCGCTCTTCTGGGATATTACGCAGGGCCGAGTGGTAATCCTTTACCGACGTTTCGGGACAACCTGTCGGTCCCATCTTACGCAGGGCCGAGTGGTAATCCTTTACCGACTTTTCGGGACAACTTATCGGTCCCATCTTACGCAGCGTAGAGTGGTAACCCTTTACCGATGTTTCGGGAATACCCATCGGTCCCATCTTACGCAGCTTCGAGTGGTAATCCTTTACCCACGTATCGGGACAACCTATCGGTCCCACCTCCTTGAAGATGGGATCGATAGGTTGTCCCGAAACGTCAGTAAAGGATTACCACTCGACGATACGTAACATCCCAGAATAGCGCAGATCCCATTAACATCGCGGCGGAAGCCTGAAATCTCGGACAGGAGATCACGACGAGTTGTAACAGCGACCTGCACACCACACCTACAAGATCACGACGAGTTGTAACAGCGACTGCACACCACACCTACAAGATCACGACGAGTTGTAACAGCGACCTGCACACCACACCTACAAGATCACGACGAGTTGTAACAGCGACCTGCACACCACACCTACAAGATCACGACGAGTTGTAACAGCGACCTGCACACCACACCTACAAGATCACGACGAGTTGTAACAGCGACCTGCACACCACACCTACAAGATCACGACGAGTTGTAACAGCGACCTGCACACCACACCTACAAGATCACGACGAGTTGTAACAGCGACCTGCACACCACACCTACAAGATCCTAAAAGGGAGTTTACAGCAACGACATTTAAGCAGCCACACAAATTTCTGTCGGTAATTCCTGACTCGTGTCGATGAGAATGAAGTCCACAGTCTGTTTGTGAGTGACGACTCTCATTTTTATTTTCTCTGTATTCGTGAACAAACGTAATTTCCGCTATTAGGCAACGAAACCCCCTATCAGCTGCATCAGAAACCATTATTCGCTGAGGCACTTACAATGCCGAGGGCGATGTCTTTCGGGGATTATTGGCTCGTGTATCTTCGAGGAAGGGAATGATATCTCGGCAACGATGGGATTAGCCGGCTGTGTCAACATGATTCAGTTAAAAAAAAAAAAGAGTCGACTTGACTTTTCACAAGCCAACGAGAACACGTGGTTGCCACAGACAGAAATTCAGACGCTGTGAACTATATATTGTAGATACAGTGTGTTTGGTTAACTCAATACATTTTGATCAAATCCCAACAACCTTTTATCACAACTGTGTGTCGCATGCATTGTTATGGCATACGGGGTTTCGACACTCACACGTTCATCGTCTATGTCATGTATGCTAAAGCCGGCGTTGCATGTTTGGCAAATAACATTTTTAATCCACTGGATCTGTTGCCGTGTTTACCATTGCATCACGCGTGCTTGTAATGTTTATGTATTATGAGATAAAATTCTGCCTGTGACAGTTCGTTGCATTTTTCCTTTGAAACCATTTATATATCATTTTCTTAATTGTTTTGAAGTTAGTATGTAAGTTGTACTACCGTCTTGTACACAGTCGGATGTTCGGTATGTAGATAGCTTCAGTGATGAAGCACCAATTAGAAGATCCTTTACCTGCTGGTCATCGCTGCTCTCAGAAGCATAAAGTGTGTCTCCACTGCTCCTTGGTTTTATTGAATTTATGTGGTTCTTTCTGCCGATCTCAGTGGCCGCGCGATCTAAGGCGTGGGTCTGCGGCCGCTCGCTTACTAGGATCGTGGGTTCGAATCCCACCGGAGGCATGGATGTCTGTCACTTGTGAGTGTTGTGTATTGTCAGGTAGAGGTCTCTGCGACGGGCTGGTCCCTCGTCCAGAGGAGTCCTATCGACTGTGGTGTGTCTAAAGTGTGATCGTGAAGCCTCGATAATGAGGAGGCCCTGGCCCACTAGGGGCTGTTGCGCCAGGGAGGAAAAAAATGTCGTTCTTTCTGCATGTGAATTTATTGATTGATGGGTATCAGGTATCAGTGATGAACTAGGTAATTGAACTTGGTGGATTAGGGCACTAACAACTTATAATACTTGCAGGTTAGGGTGTGAACACGTGATGGGCCGTGTGTATTGGACACAGTGGATGACTATTGCAGGTAAGACACCAAGTCAGACCGGTGAACACGAAGGTCTTCTCTCAGGGTAATACACGTGGGAGATCTCTGCAACGGCAGCTATACCCTCTTCCGACGATCACTCACAATTAACACATGGTTACTGGCCGTGCCATGGCTCAGACGGTTAGTCGCCGGCCTCCCACTGCGGAGGCCCGGATTCGATCCCAGGTCAGTCCATGTGGGATTTGTGGTGGACAAAGTGGCACTTGGGGATAGGTTTTTCCCCGAGTACTTCGGTTTTCCCCTCTCAATTTCATGCCACCGGTGCTCCATTACAAGGAAAAATGGACAAAACTAATTATCGTCGTCATCTTCATCACAGGGTTGCACAAGAAGCCTTAAGGCTGTGGTGCGTCCGTAGCATTTGCTGCGGGGCCCGTCACAAAAAAAAAAACTTCCTTAGTTTATTGAAAAAAAGTTTCACTGTTATTGTTTTACAGTAATTATGTTTAAGTTAGTAAACGTTAACAGTGTGACCACGGCACTTTGAATAAATGCATTTAGTTATAACTTGTGTAAACAGTTGTATAAATGTTGAAATTTTAAGTTTTACTTCCAACTACTGCACCAAGCAAACTTGTATGTGTAAGGCAACTGTACGGAATACGGGTAACATAAAGTTAAAATTTAAAATTTGCCGTGTAATTCGTTAAAAACGAATCACACTTTATATTCCCGTACATTTCAGCCTTTGGTATCTTATTTCAAACACTGATTTTACCACTTTCTCATTGAAATTTTATTGTAAACTGTCACAATTTGACGGAGCACTCAGCTTTGCATCCGTGCTACTCCAACTGCCAAAACGGAGTGTCCTAATTACCGGTTCGCATTCTCTTCACAACCAAAATGGTTGTTGGCCGAAACTGAAATTTAGAGAAACCTCATAGGCCAAATTCAACTTTTTAGAAAACTAAACCTGATTGGTTGCTATGATTTCCACGCTGAAACTCCTTGATTTAAGTCGGTAGGATTTGGGGGGGGGGGGGGGACTTGAACCTGAAAGGCCGATAAGATAACAGTACTGTGCTGTTGTTCTATCAGTATATACGACTGTTTTTCACTTTTCACTTAACAATACTCGCAGTTTTGCATTCACTTTGTCGCTTATACGCTCACTGTTACGTCGTTGTTTTGTACTTGGATCTACCTGCACTTGTGCTGCCTTGATTGTGTTGTGAGTGTTGGTACCTTATACACTACTTGTATTTCTGTTGCCAGTGTTGGTACCTTATACACTACTTGTATTTCTGTTGCCAGTGTTGGTACCTTATACACTACTTGTATTTCTGTTGCCAGTGTTGGTACCTTATACACTACTTGTATTTCTGTTGCCAGTGTTGGTACCTTATACACTACTTGTATTTCTGTTGCCAGTGTTGGTACCTTATACACTACTTGTATTTCTGTTGCCAGTGTTGGTACCTTATACACTACTTGTATTTCTGTTGCCAGTGTTGGTACCTTATACACTACTTGTATTTCTGTTGCCCTGGTCCTATGTTTTGGTTGTTACTATTGTTTTTCTTATTCGTATTAGTGTTCAGGTGGTGTACTTCTATTTATGTGTGTTGCTAGTGTTCATGCAGCTGCTTAGATGGCGTGTGGCTGCAGACTGTGTTGTGCAAAAGTTTACGAAGAACAAGATAAGCAATGTACGTGTAACGTAACATTATGGCGTGTGTGCGTAACCGTTGTTACCATGGAAACGCAACAATGCTTTGTACTTATTTTTGCGCTACATATGTCGCTACCAACAACGTGAAACACACTCGGGCCTTTATGTAAAAGTGCCCGATATTTTTGTCAGATTTTAACCAAATTTGGATTTTCTCGATAGATGTTTATGAAAGTCACCAATAGGCCTACTAAATTTCAGGGATATCTGTCCAGCGGGAGCCGCGCTGACACACGCAAACAGGACATGAAGCCAATAGAAGCTTTTCGCGACTATGTGAACACGCCTAAAAATCGGCTAATCACACGAATGTGCCTATGACGTAATAAATATTAAATATTATAAGTAGGAATATGTGTCTGTATTCTTGACTTAGTTATCCAGCATGCAAAGCGCATACGCAGTATTATATTGTCATGTGTGGCCTGTCTGGCTCTACCATATTTTTCCACATTATGTCATAAACGGCACGATTTACGGAAAAAAGTTATTGAACATAAAATGTGTGTTTTGATCTTCTCCACAATTTTTATCTGAAACATTTCTCATTCTAAGAAGAATTCAGCGAGATATTATCGTAACTGTACATAGGTCTTCATGTAAAGTACCGTTATTCTTGTCAGATTTTTATGAAACTTGATTTTCGAAAAATCCATAAGTAGCGAATTTAGTGAAAATCCGTCCACTGGGAGCCGATTTGTTCCATGGGGACAGATAGACGGACGGACGGACAGACAGACAGACATGACAAATCTAATATTCGCTTTTAACAATTTTGCAAACTTGTCTAAAAATTGCAATTAATGATCACAGAATTTTAACTGACGTAATATAAAAATTGTAAGATCTAGGTGTAGCTGGGAGGTTAACATTAGAATGGATCTTAAAGAACTATGACGGGAGAGTTTGGACTGTTTTGGTCTGATCAGGACAGCGACAAGCAGCGAGCTGTTGTGAACACGGTAATGAACTTCTGCGTGCGTAAAATGCGGGGAATTGCTTGGCTAGCTGCGGAAGAAGGGTCGTAGCAGCTCGGGGGGGGGGGGGGGGGGGGGGGGGGGGAAGGCGTGTGTGGTGTGGCCGCTGACGGTGGCAGAGCCCAAAGGGCGGCGAAATGAATATATGGAATTAAAAATGTCTGCGCTTCACAAATTTTAAATTATTGGGCCAAATAAACGAAGATTCAATAAAAAGTTTGATTTTTTGCTGTTAATAATTTCTCTCAGGGGGCGCCCATTGTGATTATTCGCGCCCGGCATTAAAAAATACTAGCTGCGCCACTGCTGAGAAACTATTAGCTTCTCCTGTGCAGTGGGTACCGGGTCTCTTTCCTGGGGGTAAAGCGGCCGGAACGTGGATATGACCCCCCACACCCATCTAGCGCTGAGGTTAAAGAAACAGTAGAACTATATGGTCATGTGCGTTGATATAGTGAGTGACCAGCCCACTGACCGCACAAGTTCTACTCAATCCTGATGTGACTGCCAGAGCCATCTGGCAGGCAGTCAGGATACTTGGGTGAGAAATGGCCGCTGAATTTTGCTTACGAAACATTTCTATTTATGCCCGTAAGGTTCTTTTACATGCCGTAAATCTACGACATGGGACCGACGGCTTTACTTTCCCTCCGAAGGAAGTGGTGCTCCGGATTTTTATCACCCTTAAAAATCCATCGACTTCGGTCGGGATCGAACCCTGAAATGGCGAGCACGCTAACCACTATTCCACCGAGGGCGACATATACTGTAAATAATTACACAATATTTTAAACTGTCAGGTATTCCACTTTTTGTGATTTTTACAGGTGCGGGCCACGAATCAGCCCACAATAGCCGTTGTGGCCCTTTGCCAAAAAGGATGTCTCTGATGTAGATTATATGCTCACTGTGCACAGGAGAAAGTTTATTTTTTTTGTGTTGGCATTGATAGTTTTTATACTTTGTTGTATTTGTATTAAACAGCTGGAATGGCAACAGTGAGTGAACGTGTTGGACTATGGCAGGTGATGCTCTTATTGCTGCTTGGCTGTAATTATATAATTGTTGGTATCAACCACACTCTACCCACATTCCAAGGCTACACACCACATTTCTTCTGCCAGGTAATTTATGGAGATGGTATTAGAACACAATTTTATTAGTTAATATTAATGTTGATGTTTTATTTTCATCCTTTTTGATAAAATTTTTATAGGTAGAAGGTACAAGTAAATTTCACCCTAGAACAAACCATGAAGGCCCAGAGGGGGAGTAGAGGTATAGCTCTACTCTTTCTTTAACCTCGGCGCGAGATGGGGGGTGGGTCAACGCCACGCCCTGCCCTCTCTACCCCCGGGAAAGAGATACGGTACCCATTATACAGGAGGCTGGGTGGCCCCCAGAGTCAGTCTGGATGGGAGCGGAAAATCTCGCCCCAACAAGGATTCGATCCCCGGACCGTCCAGCCCGTAGCGAGTCGCTATACCGACTACGCTATCCCAGACCATAATTTTATAGGATACATCCATACAGTCTATGCACACACACACACAACACACACACACACACACACACACAACTGTTCATATGAATCATCATACTTGGCACTAGAATATCTTGTTGCAAAGATTCAACTTGCTAACAGTTTGTACACTTACAAAGGTTCCGTTTCTTTAAAGTAAGCCCTTGTATCATAAACAATTGCGTTTTCCTTCATACAAAATCGTAAGACAGATATTCCACTACACAATAGAAGGTCCATTGCATTAAAAACAATTCTAGTTTCTTTTTAAAAAGCTGTGTGTTCTTTAAAATCTTTAAATGACTTGGTAAATTATTATATATTTTTATCTCCATGTTATTTAAACTTTGTTTAAAAATATCAGTTCTAGAAAACTTAGATTGAAGATCTGATATTTGCTGTGTATTATAATCATGCCTATCTGAGTTTTGTTCCAACATACTTATGTTTAATTTTATGTAGTACACAATTTCCATTATGTACATACATGGCACTGGGAGTATATTTAATGTTGTAAACAATTTTCTGCAGGAAGTAACTCTTCCTACATTACTAATTAATCTTATCACTTCCTTTTGTAGTAGAAAAATGATTAGGAATTAGTTTACAATGTGGCGACTTTGTAACTTGAACCACTCGAACACAAAGTTTGCTGAACTGCTGCGCTCGAGTGGGTAGCAGTCGTACATCAAATTCAGAGTGCCTGGCTCTAATCTCAGCCTGGAGACTCTTTGCCTGGACAGACTTGTTTTTGTGGTCTTTCTTAGCTTTTCCAGTCAAATGCAAGTACAATACCTTAAACCATGCATTGACAGCATCCATCCACATTTTCTTAAATTCTTTATTCACAAGTATCTCGTCATTTGATGTTATATATTCTGAGCTATGAACAGCATTTTTAAATATGTTATCACTAAATCCAACATAGACACATTATATTGTCGACTACCAAATGAATTTTTCTGCTTTAGACTTGTAATAATAATCATTGGATTGTTTTAAATTTTAAATTTACATTCATAAAAAATGTGTGGAGAAGGTGATACTGGGATGGGTTCTTCTCTGAGAACATTGGTGTCCACTGTCAGTATTCATTCCATCAATGATCCATGCTTATTAATTTATTTATTGTTGGTGCTATGTAATCATAGCAATTGATAGTGCCATTAAATGACATGCTTATGAAAAATATGAAACATGCCAATAAAGTACAGCAGAATCAAGAAGAACATGTGTATAACATAGGCATATTTTTTAAGTGCACTTCTCGCATTCTTGTTGTATTGATGCATGTTCCAGAATCACAGGTATCCTTTTTTTTCTGCTCTCCTATATTACTTATGTTTCTTTCAGTAGAAATTACCACTGTTACAGGTAAACATGGCATATTTTATTTTCTGGATTATGAGACATACTAGTGCTTAAACTCCACCTAGAATCTAGAGAGTAAATTTTAGGAAGGTTTGTATTTTGCTTATTTGAAGAACATCTTTAGATTGCTGCTTGCATGCACATGCTGATGGAAAATGTGTCTTGTAAAATAAATTGTCTTTTTTGGCTAATGGTGGAAGATCTTGCCCCCTTGCTTCCTCCTCTGTCTTGGTGTTAGTGGTGTTTCACATGATTACAGACCTGGCCCCAACAGATTTTACATGTGGGAAGTACAGTCATCATTGAAAAACAAGATCTGTGGGGCATGTAGCATGTGTGGGGGAGAGAGGTGCAGACAGGGGTTTGGTGGGGAAACGTGAGGGAAAAAGACAACTTGGAAGACTTAGGCATAGTTGAGAGGATAGTATTAAAATGGATCTTCAAAGAGCTGGCCAAGGGACATGGACTGGATTGGTCTGGTTCAGGATGTGGACAGGTGTTAGAATCTTGTGAATTCGGTAATGAACCTCCAGGTTCCATAATATGCGGGGAGGATCTATTAGCTTTTCAAGAAGGACTCTGTGCCATGGAGTTAGTCAGTCAGTTAGTTAGTTAGTTAGTTAGTTAGTTAGTTAGCCAGTCAGTTATCATTCACAAACCTGTCAAGTGAAACTTTGAGGTTATACACTACTAATTTAACATAGACAGAATATGTGTTAAAGAATAAGTTCTTTACAAAAATAAAATAAAACAAAATAATAATAATAATGATAGTTTTAAATCTCTTGGACTAGAAATATAAACAATAGGGATGGGGGCTTTATGATTTCTGCTCAAGACTTCAAAATTTTTTTTAAAAATTTTGCTGTCTTCTTCAATCATGTGATGCTCCAAAATATCTTCAGTTAATAACCATTATACAGAGCTGCAGTACAAGTCACATAATTTGTTCCTGACAGACCAAGGCATTAAGTGAGTAAATGAGGTATTACCCATGAAATAACCTTTAAGTATATGCTTTATTACAGTTTTCATCATGACCCATTGTCTTAAATTCTTTACAGGCTGATAATGTCAGTGCAAGAGTTGAAGGATGTGTTCCTGTGCACAATATGCAAAACGAACCAAGCTGTCCACAGGGTTATCAGTTTGAATCTGATCGTGAAGACTGGACAGTTGTTACTGAGGTGAGTAACACTAATTTGTATTGGCATTACCAAGCAATTGGTGACCAGCAGACTTTGAATTAATCTGAGTCTGCTTTATGGAACTTAATTTCTGTAATTTGGTATATTGTAAGTGTGTTTTCGGTATTATTGCTGTATGTTATATTTGTTTTCTGTTATGTCTGTACTGAGTCGACCTCGGTGGACTAGTGGTTAGCGTGCTCACCACTGGACCCAAGGTTCGCGGGTTCGATCCCGACCGAGGTCGATGGATTTTTAAGGATAATAAAAATCCGGAGCACCATGTCGTAGATTTACGGCATGTAAAAAAAAAATGTTGCGTAAGCCAAATTGCCTCCATTTCTCATCCAAGTCTCCTGACTGCCTGCCAGATGGCTCTGGCGTGCACATCAGGATCGATAGAACACTAAGCGCGGCTAGCTGGCCGGTCACCAGCTGCCATGAATGCGCATGACTTAGTAACCTCGACAAGAGGAGGCAAGAGGAGGCCCAGGCCCATACAGGGCTGTTGAGCCAAGAATTATTATTATGTCTGTACTGAATAGATTTCACATTAATGCACATACGTACCACATGCAATATCATACACGTACAGACACTTAAAACAGCTAACCAGAATATTAAACAAAACTATGAGGAATATATTATACAGATTTTCTTATGAGGTATCTATTCTTCTGCATTGTGACACCATGTCTTTGGATAATTGGTTTGCGATGTTTTGAGACAACCCTCTGCTGTGGCTTCATATCCCAGAAGAATTGATATCTCATCCACATCACTGGTGAAACTTAAGAACTCATAAATTTTATTATGTTCGTTGTATCACTGAAAATGAATTAGAAATACATTCATTTGTGAAGTACAGTCATATTTTGACCAATACAGGAAAGTTGAAGGGAAATCTTGTTTATGATGTTGACAATTTTTCTTTTATGAAAGTAATGCATTATTTATCACAATGAACTTCAAGGATGTGTGGTTATATGTGGGGATGTTCTGGGTTTAGATCGTGGCCTGGCAAGTGGCTGTACTCATTTCGGTGTTCAAAGTTCTTCTCTGTTGCGCCAGACAGATCCTGGGATAGTCTCAATTAGGCTGTGACCCCTTTCTTCATATTATTTCCAATTGACTGTTTACTAATAATCATACCACTCAATGCTACGTGATCTGGATTACGGACAGTATCATTAAGCAAACAACAGTATAAATAAATTAGTAATTATCAGAAGCTATAAAATGTGAATGGAGCTGGGTTAGTGTAATTGGTATAGGGACTAGGATACTGGATGAACGATCTGAGGTTTGAATCCCAACAGGGTCAAGAGATATTTTCTCTTCTCCCCTACATCCAGACTGGCTTTGATTCCCACCCAGCCGCCTATTAAATGGGTACTGGGGGCTCTATCACAAAGCATAAAGCGGCCGAGGCGTGAAGTTGACCACTCACCTCCATATAGTGCTGAGGTTAAGAATGAGTGGAGCTGTAGCTTTACTGCATCTGTTGGCCTTCATGGCATAGAGAGGGACAACTTTTTCTTTACCTTTCATTAAAGGGTTATATTTTGTCACATTTCTTTCAATATTTCCTAACCTGAATCTCACAGTACACTGAAGAGAGAGTGGACAAAAATATGGTATTTAACCAAAATTGCTAAGGTTAATTTCTGTGTACAGAAGAATTAGAGCATTAGGTGATGTGTGTGGACAGATGTGGAACATTGGAAATGTGTTTATTTTCCTTTATTATTGAAATTTTCAGCTTATAAATAAACAATAATACGTGATAATATATTTTCTTTTTTCCTCAGTGGCAGTTGGTATGTGAACGCCGTTACCTGCGTTCCTTGATAGCTACTTTATACTTCTGCGGTGTAACAATAGGGGCAATCGTATGTGGTCTTCAGGCTGACCGTTACGGTAGGCGGCCGGTGATGCTCATTTGTCTTTACGCTCAGGGGCTCTTGGGTGTGAGCTTATATTTTGCACCAACTTTTGAAGCCTTCATGGCTCTCCGTTTCATTCAAGGATTCTTTGTACAGGTAAGGAATCAAAGTGAAATTGAATGTTGTTACAGCTGTAAGGTTATGGTTTATGTCATAGGAACCATCACAACACTGTATTCAGTATGGCTCTCTTGATATGGGTTTAATATCTTTTTTATTCTCATGAGAGAAAGCTAAATGTATTATATATCTTGTTCAGAATAATACAGGAAACTGTAAGTTTGAACATATATTACCATGTAAAACTTTAGAAATGGCAGTCCACACTGATAACTCAGTATATTGTGATGGAATAATTGTGATATTCATATATAATCTCCTTCACTTTAAAATAGAATAAACTGTATTATGGTTCTCACACTGTAAAAGTCAAAGAAGACAACAGAAGCGTAGATGAGGCCCCGCCAGACCCCATGGCATGGAGGGGTGCTGTGGGTCAGAGATTCCCAAAGATACAGATACTAAGATTTGTTGTGGGTTCTTCTGACAGAAGGCAGTATTCTGGAGCCCCGTCATGAGGCCCAGGAGTAAATTTAATATTATACATTTTCCATGCAACTATGTTATGTATACCATATTTATTATTTGTATTTGTTATTAATTACTGCTGTGACATGTTTTGGCCATAATTCTTGGCCATCTTCAGGGAGCTATCAAGTTTCATCAATGTATACAGCTTATGCAGTGACTTATGTGATAGTGGTGGATTTTATGCACCAGTATCTAAATATAATTAAAATTAAAATCCTTAAAATCAGTTTATAGTTAAATACAATATAAAATTACTGTAATTAGGCATTGACGTGCTATGGTGTGTCAAAACATCAATGTTATGGACATTTCTTGAATTGAAATGAGTCGTGGGTTCAAGCTTCAGGTACTCTGTGTTTAGGTCTTGAATGGTTACGCTGTACTGTATACGTCGATGACACTTGCTAACTCCCTGAAGTTGACCAAGAATTATGGCCGAAACATGTCGGAGCAATAATTAATAACACATACAAATATTGTGCAACATGTTTGTAATAAATATTGCATATCCAGGAGAAACTTCACTAGTAGTTATAGAAGGGGCTCCTGTGATGGAGTGGTGGGGGCCCTCAACCGTTTATCTACACCACTGGAAGATGGATGTGTTTCCCCATTAGGCTGGAGATTTGAGACACAATGTTAGAATTTGGAAGGGTAGAAGGTAACATTCTCCCTATTAATGTGCCATGAAGGCATAACTGCAGCACTAGAGAGGGGTGGGTGGTCAATGCCATGCCCGGCCGCTTTACCCCCAGAGGAGGATGGGTGTGCCCCAGAGCTGGCCTGGACGGATTTTAGCAAAGAGAAAATCCCTTGCCTCCCACCAGGGATCAGAATACACTGTGGCGCAGTTGGTTGAGGTGCTGCACTACAAGCTGGAAGGTTGGGAGGTTCAATTCCCAATGAGGTCACTGACTTAATGCTTCCAGCCGCACTATGGCTGTGGGGTTGACTCAGCCCCTAACAGAAATGAGTACCAGGGATATCTGCTGGTGGTAAAGGCGGCCAGTGCTTAGGGCTGACAACCTTGCCACCTTTGTGTGCTGATTGTTTAGAAATTGTGGGAGCCTCAATCTCCTGGAGCCCTTAGAGCCTGTCCAGGCCTGTAGAGGGATAGCTTTACCTTTTTACCTTTACCACCAGGGATTGAACCTCAGGCTGTCCAGTCCATAGCGAGTCGCTATACCAACCACACTCTCTTGGTCCCAAATTGGAAGGGTAATGGACATAATTAACCTTGATTGACTCTGCGTTGTGTTGTTGTAACAAGTGTTGAATTGTTTAATACTGATAATAGTACTGAATTATTTCTAGCCACCATCCCTATAGTACTGGGGGATTAAAAATCCCCTATTCCTGGAAGATAATAATTAAATAAAACTATTCATGGTACTTGCATAATATGTCTGAATTGGTATGTTATTACTTAAATACTAAAAATACTGCAAAACTGATAAAACAGTAATCCATGGTTTTCTGCTTGATACAATGATACACAATTTGAAAATAGAAAGATTATCATGAAATTCATAAGAATCCTATAGTAGTAATATGATAGGTGATTGTTGTCTGAAATGCACATATTTTGCAGAGTTTATGTATGTATCAAGGGCTGACTGTAACTAAAACTTTTGGTGAATGTCAAGAGAGTAGTTTGAAAGTGACTATGATTACATCCTTCCCAGTCCTTTTACGTTCACTGCAATGCCAGATTCATGTCATCTGGGGACCTGGTGCGTTTATTTTTAGAGACCCTCTGCTTATAGTTGCCATATGCAGTTTGCAAAGTTTTTGAAAGTGATTGAGTTATGAAAGGGCAGGGGGTTAAAATAAAAGATAAAACATTGTTGTTTCTGATTCTTATCAATGTTGTTATAAAAGGATCCTCAGGTCTGGAGCAACTGTGCCAGTGCACCTAGATTATACCAGCCTTGTTTCATTATCATAATCGTCTTCTGATAATTTTGATGCTAAATAACCCTTTGAATTGTTATGGGGTCAGAAATTAAATGAACACCAATGAACATCCTTACATATGATTTTTTATGAACACTTGTATATTGATTAATGAATTCCATAATTTTCCTCATGTGTAGTGGGCTGGAGTCCATTTTATTTGTAAAACTGTTAAATTAAAAGCTAGGGTAGCGTAGCCAGTATACTGACTAGGTTATGGGCTGGATGATCCAAGGTTCAATCCTGGTAGGGGTAAGAAATTTCCTTTTCTCCAAAAGTCCAACTGGCTCTGGGTCCCACCCAGCCTCCTATTTACTAGGCATCAGGGGCTCTTTACCCAGGGGAAAGCTGCCGGGGCGTGAGGCTGACCATCTACGCCACTAGTGCCGAGTCTAAAAATGAGTAGAGCTATACCTCCACTCCCCATATTTCCCTTCATGGCATGTAAAGGGACAAATTTACCGTTAAAACTATCGAACTGTTCTGGATCTCTTAAACTGATTTATTCTTACCCAATTGTCATTCTTGCAGTGCTTTGATTTATTCTTCAGGGTCTACAGGGAACAACATATACACTGTTGGTTGAATTGTTTCCTACAAGGTTCCGTACTGCAGTTGGTGTTGCACTTGAATTGTACTGGGCATTAGGATTAATGTACCTTTCTGGGGCATCATATTATGTACCCAATTGGCACCCACTGGAACTAGTGCTGTCCATACCCACAGCAGCAACCTTGTTATATGTCTGGTAGGTGCTTTGTGTTTGAAGTGTACATGCAGTAATACTAGAAACCTCAGTCATGATAGCTGTTGTTTGACCTGAGGCTGAAACCTGGGACCTCCAAAATATGAAGTGGAGATTTTATTCTTTAATGTGTGAGTGCCATGTTTTATCATATTACACATGCAACTAAACAAATATTGTATCAGGAACTAAATATTTGAGCGTCATGTGGAATCATATCACTATATATTTGAGTCAAATACAACAGTATTCCTCATGTACTTCTGCTGCTGTGCATTTTGGTTGGGATGTACCCTCATCGGGTGAGCAGAGCCACTTACTGCATTGTTGTGACCTGTAAAGCATTATATGTGCTAAAATGTTCAGAATTAACTTTAATAAAGTGAATCAACAAGTACAGTGTATCTGGGGAAAGTCCATAATATTTTATGTTACATTAAAATTCTCACATATTTCTTTTAATTGTAATTTTAACTTATTACATCCAAGTAGTGTAATTGTAAATATTTGTAAACATGCAACTTTGAAAACATAGTCAACACCCTTTTAGTCATAGTTAATGAGTTTTTATAGGTATTTTAAATATTTGAACTTGGCCGACACAGGCCTAAACGGGACATTTTGACATCTTTTGCATCCACACTTTTGTATTATTTTGTACTTATCTGCATAATTGTATTTCGTGTATGTATTTATGTATGCTTCTCTCTGTGACAGTTGTGATGCCTTGACAATGATCCTTTTTGAGCTGAAACATGTCGAAGTTCATATATAATATAGACCATTAGGGTTTTCCATAGATACAATGTATTTGTTGGTCTAATTTATTAAAGTCTGGATTAAAAATACACGGTAATATGCAAAACTACAAGCTAGTCCACAGTTAATTAAAATTAAGATGTTAAATAACATTTTATAGATACTTATGTGTGTATTATCCCACGTGTCTGCTATGTGCTGTAGAACTTAGAAATGTCTGATGATATTATTCACAGTTTATTATATATAATATATGACTTATCTCATCATATTGTAACCATGTACCATGATGTTTGGTAGTATTATTACTGAAGACCATGAAAATCACTCCTAAAGAAGTATAATCATAAACATTTTCCTCCCAGAAAATAACTGTCATCCACCAGCTTCTAAATCCTACATCCAAATATTTTTTTGCTGTCTGTGTGTTGTATGTAAAACTGCACTGTAACACATTTTACTGTTGCATATAAACAGTGAGGAGCACGCGGTGGCGCAGTTAGTTGAGGCACTGCGCTACAAACCGCAATGTCGCGGGTTCGATTCCCGATGGCGTCACTGGAATTTTTCACTGACATAATCGTTTCGGTCGCACTATGGCCCTGGGGTCGACTCAGCCTCTAACAGAAATGAGTACCAGGAATCTTTCCTGGGGGGTAAAGACGGCCGGTGCCTAGGGCTGACAACCTTACCTCCTTCATGTGCCGATTGTCTAAAAACCTGGGAGCCTGAACCTCCTGGAGCCCTAAGGGCCTGTCAAGGCCTGTAATGGGATTGCTTTGCCTTCTTTTATATGCCAATGTTTGTAGTCACAGTCTTCCAAGAATATTCCAAGAATTATTGCTAGAATAATAAGCAGATAAAATGACACATTTCCATTAAACCTCTGTTTCTTCTCTGGCAGTTTAGTTCCTGAGTCTAAACTATGGTTGGCCGTCCATGGCAGAGTGGAAGTATGGGAAAGATTGAAGAGAATTTTATCCTGTAACCGAAGACAAAAATCGAATGATACAAATTCTATCAAAAACAGGACCAGCACATTAAAATGTACTGAGTATGCTAGTGGTCCTTTATCTCAAAACACCAAGAATCAACACATTGTACAAAATGACATAATACAGAATGAAATCAATAGTATTCCGATTGACAGTTTTAACTTTGGGCACCCAGACACTGGAACACAGTTGATGGCTCATTCAGGAGAAGAACGTAAGGGAGTAATGAAAGAGAAGTTAGTTGGCTTGCAGAATATATCAGAGATAACTGATAAAACAAGGGCTCAGGATGACCAAAATCAAGGAAAGATGTTTACTGTGGATGATAAAAATGTGGGTACTAGTCAAGTAAGCAGCATAATAATGTTAAGGGAAAATTACGGAATGGTAAATGAAAGTGAAACAGAAATAAGAGCTGATGTGACAGAAGACAGAGAAAGTATCAATGATGTTGTGCATGATGGAACTATGAAGCTGATTACAAGTGGTACAGACGTGAGCAACGATGATGAAGTTATCTGCAGTAACGTGGCTAAAAAGTTGGGAATTGTAGAAAACAGAACTGTAGCTGGTACACAAAAAATAATGGCAACAACAACAAAAAGACCTGGCTTCTTTGAGCTTTTCAGAAATCCTGTTCTTCGAAAATACAATCTAATTATGGTATTTGTGTGGTAAGTTGACATTTTGTAAAGTATAATAAGTTACAATGTTACAAAAATACTGGTTTGTTTATAACATTATTAAAATGACTTTGGAGATGTTAAAACATCCATTTATACAGAGTCCTTACTTTATCTGACCCATGTCTGCAGACACTTCACAGACTGTTTTGCATGTTGGCAGGCAGCACAATGGTTGTTAGCATTCCAGTGTGGCATGAATTAGGATCTACATGCTTTATTTGATTGTACTGCAGTAAATACTAGGTTTATACTCATTATATTTAAAGAAGGTGGTGGAACGTTTTAGTTTAGTGTATTGTGGTTTATGTTAGGTTTCCACTCACCATATTTAAAGAAGGTGCTGGAAATTGTTTCCTTCAGCTTGCAGACATGCAGCACACCTAATAAACACATTCTTTATTGCACATCAAAGTTCTGCTGATAAAACTGAAGACACTGCACCTGCATGCTTTTTTTTCAGATTGTCTTGAGTACAAGGATTGTTACTGTACACTTTGTCCTTTAACATGCTCCACAAGTAAAATTTGTATTTGTTCAGATCTGATGAATGAGGAGGCCACAATCCCCTGCTTATTATTCTCTCATCAAAAAACATTCCCTAAACAATGCATAGAATTGTTTGCATTGTTAAAAACTGGTGTCAGAATGTATGTAACATATTGGTTATAATTTATGGTCTTAGAAAATAAGTGGACCCAATAATACTAGTTGCACCTGTATCACACCATACACCAAATTTAACATAATGTAATGGCACTTCATGGATTACGTGGCAATTTCCTGCAGATAAGTACCTGTTATCCTGTGATTTCACATATCCACTGAGATGAAAGTAAGCTTTGTTGCAAAACAGAATGAGTGAGGTGTCTATTTGCCCATCACTGATGCTTGAGTGTCAACAGTGCAGACAGCAGCTGGCTCATTGAGTCAGTCAAGTTATTTGTGATAAAGTAGCCAACAGGAAGTGATCAACAGTATAGGCCAGATAAACTAAGGACCTTGTATATCTTCATGTCATTGTATAATAAACAGGACACGTGGAAGTATTTATGGTGTGATTTAATCAAAACTTTGAAAGATGTATGACAGCGACTTTGTTAACAGATTTCTTTTCATTATAGACCGATTGACGAGCGCTATTACTCAGCTTCCTTCATTTTTTAGTATTTGCCTTTCATGAAAGACCATCTAATCAACATTAATTAAATACACTTCGAATTTAACATAATGTGAAGAACTGTGTTTCTTTTATTTAGGCATTTTCTTTATTAACATTAGAATATAAAGTGTGTTACACTTCAGAGTGATCACTGACATGCCAAAGGATATTGTTCTGTGATTGTGACGAAATCTGACTTTGAAAACAATAGCAGAAAACAAGTAGTTGATAACAGTTATATTTAAATGTGAAGTTAATTCTTGTGTATTTGAAGACTCAGAAGTCAGCAGAATGTTAACCGCATAAGACATTCCATCCATGTTTCATACCAATTTATGAAAAAATTATAATTTTTTTCTCCTGTAACACTCGATTTGGCTTATATAGTGTGTTGGCTCTGTTAACTACAGATAAAAACCTCTGATTTGTGGATTAGCATGAAAGGTGGGACATGTAACATGTACAATGGGGGATGAGACTGCATACAAAATCTTAGTTGATAAGCCTGAAATGAAAGAAGTGCTTAGGACTAAGTGAAGATGTGAGAATAATATTAGAATGGATTTTAATGAAATAGGACATGGAAGTGTGGACTGGTTTAGCTAAAAACAGTTCTCATGATAATAACTCAGCCTGAGGTGGTGTGATGATCTCACATTGCACACTTCATGAAAGATAAGCAGAAATACTTGTTCTCTGCCTGAAATATAGCTGCTTTCTTTGACAGTATCACAATGCATAGTAACTAAGACTTTAAAGAAGGAGGAAGAATAACGCTGAAGTCAGAAATTAAACTTATTTATGTAATTACAAAGACCACTGGGTATAAGGAGTAGAATGCATCCAAGTCTGCTGTAAGACATGTTCAGCACCATTCATTCATTCTGTAGTCTGTCTTACGACAGGTCCATAGCCTCTTCCAAAGCGAGTTCTCCACAGGGTGCGATCTAGTGCTTCCTCTTTCAATTTCCAGTATCTTTTCTTTTCCTTAAGGTCATCCAGTAGCTGCTTACGTCTTCTCCCTCGTCGTCCCGTCATTTCTATCCTTCCTTCTAACTTTCCTTCAATCACGTGTTTCAGAAGGCAGTTTCTACGCAAGATGTGACCAATCCAGTTAGCCTTTCTTCTTTTTATTGTATGTAGTATATTCCTCTCCTCCTTGACTCTGTGTAGTACTTCTTCATTTCTCACATGATCGGTCCAACTGATCTTCTCCATTCTTCTCCAGCACCACATTTCAAAACTTTCCAGATACTTCTGATCTACTTTCCGAAGTGTCCACGTTTCAGCACCATACAAAGCTATGCTCCAAATGTAGCACTTTACTAGTTTCTTCCTTAAATTTAATTCCAGTTTGCTGGTGAAAAGATTTTTCTTCTTGTTGAATGCGTTTTTGCCATGACAATTCTGGATTTAATTTCACGTGTACACCTTGCATCACTTGTTATGATGCTACCCAAATAATTGAAATATTCCACATTCTCCAATTGTTTTTGATCTATCATAATTTTCATTGGGGATGGTTGCCTTGAGATTTTCATTACTTTAGTTTTTCCCACATTCATTTCCATTCCATAGCGTCTTCCAATTTCAATTAGTCTATCAATCATGCCCTGTAGCACGTTTTCTTCCCTAGCCAGTAGCACAAGGTCATCTGCATATTTCACAGTGCGAATTACTTGTCCTCCTATTTTGAAGTCTCCAAACCCTTCAAGAGCTTCCTTGGTAAGGTACTCGCTGTATAAGTTGAACAGAATCAGTGACAAGCAGCAACCTTGTCTAACTCCTCTTCCAATCTTCACACTTCTCGTCTCCCCTTGGTTCAGTCGTATTTTGACACTCTGTTCCATGTACAATTTGCTGATCAATCTTCTTTCGCGCCAGTCTATCCCAATTCCTTTTAGGATTTGCATTAATTTGGTCCAGTTGACACGGTCAAATGCCTTCTGCCAGTCTATGAAGCAAGCACACAATTCCTCATCTATGACCAAGGTTCGTTCTGATATTATTCTCAGCACCATATGCATTCATTTTACAGACATGACTGCCATACATATTGATAGTATTATGGAATGAATTTAATCCTCTGTTAAGTCTGTGATTGAAAAAATGGAGGACAGAAACCTGTCTATCTGAATATATTTCTTTTAAATTCAGTGTTGGAGACATTTACTAAGAGTTATGAGGCAGTTTTGGTTTTCAGCCTTGTTGATTTATAAAAAAGCCTACTTCACATAGAGCCATAAATGGACTTCTCTATATATCCTATAAACCTTTCACATATTTTGTTGGATTTTTTGATGGGAGAGAGGAATAACAATGGCATGGACAAATATGGTGGTTGGGAAAGCATTGTGGGAGAAAGCAGAGAAGGAGATAAATGTACAAAAGAGATATACTAATTTTATTACTGCCAACTATGCTATTTTTTTTTCTGTCCATTGAACTTACTTAATGATATGTGGTCTTGCCTTTTACAGGTTCAGTGTTTCACTATTGTACTATGGCATCATGTTTCATCTCCCCGATCTAAGTGGTGAAAGGCATCTGAATTTTTTTCTGGGTGCTGTTGTGGAGGTCATATCATATGTTTTGGCATATATCATACTGTCACGATTTGGACGTCGACTGCCCATGGCTAGTTTCCTACTCATAAGTGGCATCATCTGTATAGCAGTTGGTACTGTCAGTGCAGTACCAGGGAAAGATGCCTATTGGATTGGTAAGAATGTATTATAAATTTTGTACATTATTTAAAAAAAACCAGCGTACCCAAATTTTGTGTCAGCATGTTTTATATGTTTAATGGGTGTAATGCAGTTCTGAACTTTGCCCATCATCTTAATACTCTGAAAAGAACACAGCTTTATGGACACTGGATTTGTCCCCATCCTCATGTGGCAAAGTGAAGAGGTACTTACAAAGTTGGTTGCACTTGGAAGACCCTTTTTCAGTCACTGAATTATGGACCTTTTCACTTGAGAATGGACACAGATTCAGTTTCTAAAATGTTTGGTTCTCTTCAGAGCACTAATTACCTGATGATGACTGAGTACAGATCTAAACATATGTTCAGAGATGGCATTTTATTAATTATCATTATAAGTGAAATATATTTCTCGGCTGCATTAAATACATCAGATTTTATGTCAGTGAAAAGTTCAGTTATTATTTTTATAAAGTGATGTGCAGGAAAGACTTTGAGGGTGAGATCATTTCCTTTCCTTCGCTTCCTCAGACATTGCTAATTGTGTTACAGTTCAGTACACATAATTTTTTTTTTTTTGTATGGCTCAACAGCCTTATATGGGCCTGGGCCTCCTCGTTTCGTCGAGGTTTCATGGTCACACACAGTTGAGACACACCACAGTCGGTAGGACTCCTCTGGACGAGGGACCAGCTCGTCGCAGAGACCTCTACCTGACAACACACAACACTCACAAGAGACAGACATCCATGCCCCCGGTGGGATTGGAACCCACGATCCTAGTAAGTGAGCGGCCGAAGACCCACGCCTTAGACCGCACGGCCACTGGGATCGGCCAGTGCACATAATGTTTCCTTGAATTCTCTTTCTAGGTGCAACTGTGACAGCATTAGCCCTCATAGGTAAAGGAGTTGCTGTCAGTGGGTTTTGTACGATGTTCCTGTATGCATCAGAGCTGTTTCCAACAGTATTAAGAGGTGTGGCTATGGGACACTGTGGATTCTGGGGAAGGGTGGGAAGTCTGTTAGCTCCACAGCTGCTGTTTCTGGTAAGCTTCAAACTGCAGTGGGTTGTGAAAGTAGAAGGTATAGAAATACTGTCTGTTTTTGATATGATACTGTACCATTGGTAAGACTGTCTTCTAACTATAAGTGCAATAACTTCAAAATTCTGCATTATTACATCATTCTTCAGGATGAAAAGAATATTACTAAGAGGAAATTCATAATACTCAGGAATACAGTAACCCCTCGCCCAATGCGGTTTTGTCTATATGGGGTTGAAAATATTTAATGCAGGGGGAAAAAATGTTGCCGAATGCTGAAAAATAGAAATACAAGCAGATATATGCAGGCAGTTACTCGTTCAACAACCATGGAAGCTGGCAGTAGCATCTTCCCAAGCACTGTTTCCAAATGTATCTTAAGTGAAGGGGGAGGTCCATAAGTGTCCACATTCATGTAAAAGTAAAGTTTTTCCCTATAACAGGCCATGAAGGCCCAAAGGGGGAGTAGAGGTATAGCTCTACTCATTCTTGACCCTGGTGCTAGTTGGGGGTGGGTGGTCAGCACCACGCCCGGCCGCTTTACCCCCGGGAAAGATCCGGTACCCATTGTATAGGAGGCTGGGTAGGCCCCAGGGCCGGTCTGGACGTATGCGAAAAATCTCGCCCCCACCGGGATTCGATCCCGGACCGTCCAGCCCGTAGCGAGTCGCTATACTGACTACGCTATCCCGGCCCCCGTCCACATTCATGTAGAACTATTTTTCCCATAACAAGTTTGCATTACAGAGGTGAAAAAATTCCTGGTGCCAGGTCGCCTGGGTAACTAAATTTTGTGCGGTAATTCCTAATAGGTTTGTGCTGTCAGCGTATCTCTTGCTTCATGTCACACTTCTGGCACCTAGAATTTTGAGGTGGCTACTAGATTTTTCGGAAATTTGCTCACCCCTGCACAACACGGTTTTGCCCAACATGCTGTGATCACTTCTCCTAACCCCTGCATTGGATGAGGGATCACTGTTTTATTTTCTGTTACTTAAAGTTTGTTAACATGGAAGCAGAATGCTTATTGTTAAGCATAATGTTACTCTTCTTCCTCCTGCTCTTAATTTTTTTTGAACTACTGACGACTGTAAGCGTCTAAAGCATGTTCCATCAACCATCGTCCAAGAATTAGTCTTTCCAATGTGTTTATAATACAGTGATAACCTTGTTACTGTATTTTTATTTTCAGTTTTCTGATAATTGCATGTCTTCCACTGTATTTTGAACCTACACTCTTTCCCATACATCTGTATTACTTTGGTCATACAATTTTGTAAATCTTGGTAGTGATTTGAGGAATTTCAATTTCTGCTTCAAGGTGCTCTTAATATTTATTGTGCAAAACATTCATCTCTCTTCCATATCTATGTGTTATCTTTGATGTTATGTATTCTCAGTAAATATGGCTTTAATTCTAGAAATCAACTGTTCTAAGAGACGCGTTTTATACACGTGCATAATTATTGGTCTTGCTGTTTCTGTAGGGTGAATACACACTGCCACCAGTTCCGCTAGTGATCATCGGTGTTCTGGGAATGTTGGCAGGACTGTCAGTACTTCTCCTGCCTGAGACATTAGGACAGAAACTGCCTGACACTGTGGAGGAGGCTGAAATATGGGCAAGAAATTAGTGCCGGGTATAGAAACAATGAGGATGTGTGTTATAAATTATTATATTTAATTACAATAACATTTGTTATCAGGATGCATCATGAAAATTAATTCACTCACATCATGTAATTACTCAAGTATGGAAGAAAGTTGCAGAGGGTTGGTTTCACATGTCTGTTAAGTGAGATATTGTCCATGGAATTTTAATCTGTTCTGAGAAACTGTTGCCATTAGAAACGCTGTTAATCATAAATTCTAAAAGGTTCGGATGATGGTATGTAACATTGAGAACTAATGGGTTTCTGGACTTTGTCCATCATCCGGAAATCTAAAATCACTGGACCTGGTCCAGTGATTGAGGTTAGCTCTATCTAAGAGACCCAACAGAGTAGGTGTCTCCCTCTCCTTTCACCTGAGGACGGAAGCAGATCCAGTTTCTGAAACGTTGTGTTATCAAGTTATTTTAGATTTCCGGACGATGGGCAAAGTCCAGAAACCCATTAGTTCTCACTGTTCATCATATTCTGATTTATTTTAGTAAGTTATGTTTTAACATTATCCTCATATCTCTATCTTGTCTTCCAAGTGATTCTAAGAGGTTTCAATATAAGAATTCTGCTTCCTCTCAAACTATAATTTTAACAGACACAAATTGTGTGGTACTTGGTCACACATTCAGTGGGGCTGGAAAGTGGTTTGGATCTATATAATATCAGGAACAGAAATGAGTACTGTTTTGTTTTCCCTATCTTTATTTTGTAAGAAAATATTGCCTGATGTCATCTTCCACTTTCTGAGTAACAAATACCTTCCTGCAGCTGACTGTCATCTCTTTGGGCACTATAAACTGAGTTATGTAGCAGAATACTTTACATGATGAAATATTATCTACTTCCTGTTTGATTTTCAAGCTAGAGGACCAACCCTAATCAACTGTTGGCAACTGGACGTTTAGCACACAGTATTTACAGTAACCCTCCATGACCAAAAGCTCTTTCCTTTTCCTAAAAAGTTATATTTCTTATTACAGAAGAACTCATATGATCTATGTGTCCAGTGCTACTCGGATTTGTAGGTAATCATCCAGACTATTCTACTGGTATCTACATTGAGAATTATACCATTAGCCAGGCATTTTAGGCGCATTTGCAAAATTGCAAAAAGTGACTATTAGCTTTGTCATGTCTGTCTGTCTGTCCGTCTGTCCGCCTGGAAAAACTCAGCTCCCACTAGACGGATTTTCATGATATTTGATATTTGAGTATTTTTCCAAAATTTGTCAAGAAAATTCAAGTTTCATTAAAATCTGACAAGAATAATGGGTACTTTACATGAAGACCTATGTACAATTATGTAATTAAATCGCTGAATTCTTCTTAGAATGAGAAATGTTTCAGACACAAGTTGCATACAAAATCAAAACATACATTTTATGTTCAATAACTTTTTTTCTGAAAATTGTGCCATTTATGAGATAATGTGGAGAAATGCTGTAGAGCTGGAGAGGCCACACATGACAATATAACATGGGGCATGCACTTTACTACAGACACACACTCAGAATATGTAATACTTATTACTTTTCCACAGCGACAATGGTTGCATGAATGCCCCTCAATGTTATGTTATATGTACATTGCCTGTCTTGTTTTATCTTACTGAGGGGCCACAAGCAAGTGTAAGATGAAGTTAGCTTAAAATGATAACAGATATAGTTTGAGTTTCACAGCACTCTTTGTAGAGGGAAATTGGTGCTATTGGTGCAAACAAATCTAGAGAAATCACATATGTGTATTTTGTACTGTTGACCACCTGAATTTAAACACAAAGAAATGAGGTATGAATTCAGTTACAGGCAAGTTCCCTCTCTTTAATTCGTGATAGGCATAGCTGGATTAAAATAATTAAATTGTGACATTTCAAAATACTGATAAAAAATCTGCTCCTGCAACATGGAGGCAGATGTAAAGTGTCATGCACTGTGGAGCTCAGTTTCATACTGTAGTTGTCATACCATTTGGAGGAAGAAATCCTTATATCCATTTAATTGGAGCCTGAATGGACTTGAGAGGTGTTAAGATATAGTGTAAAGAGAAACAAAATCCCAGCCCCCCCCCCCCCCTCCAAACCCTTGCAATTTGAACCTCAAATATTCAGCCCATAATCAGTCACATTATTGACTGATAAAAAAATACTGAAAATAATGCTAGTTTGTCATTTTTTGAATAGGGTATTTTAAATCCCAATGTACTGTGGGGTTGGCAGCTCAATTTTAATGCAGTAAAGAAACAGACAGTAATGGGCACAACTCATAAGACTCCTTTCATGTTGCATCGATTTATACCCAGACAGATTTGTTACTATAATTATTGTTATTTTATTTTATGTTTGTGAAGAACTCGTTACGCAAGTAGCCATTTTAAGAGTATCTCGGTTGGTGCAGCTGTATTGAATTTTACGGTAAAATCACTTTGGATGTCCTTCATTGTTTTCTGCGTGTGAGCCTCTGTGTTTGTGGTGATTCATTCTTCCATGGTGTAAGTGGACTCTTCAGCCATTTGTTTCATCACTATATCACTTGAAATGGAAAAACAATTACATACATATAATTTTATTTTAGTGTGGGGGAGTAATGTGACTTTCAGAACAATGTGTCAATTAAATCTGTCAGATATAACCTTCATGTTTCATGCCATCACCATGTTTATAATTGGTGATATACAAGAAATGTTTCATACATGATGTGTAAGTATATTTATGGTCTCTCTTGACTCCCAGTTTCACCTGGACAGTTCCAGTGGCTCATAGTTGACAGCTAAAGAAAGTTGTAATTCCTTCCTACCATACCTTAGCAGTAATGCATTATTTCATTATAAAATAATGACACAACACTAAACATTTTGGGAACAGTGGCAAGTACAGCAACCAAGAAAATGTAACAAACATTCTTATTGATTTTAATACTGCAGAATATTAGGTCATTATTGAAAGTTGAATTTTTTTGATATTATCATAAAATTTGTAGCCCCATTGGTATAACAAAGGTGTCTGATCTCTACAAAAGAAGCATGGCAGTCCAAGCAGAACTCATGAAGCATGCATTCCTATTGCATTGATTTCTATTCCTGCATATCTACTACTACTACTACTACTACTACATTTTTGAGGAATTTACTAATTTATCCTACAAGCTTTTAAACGTTATTGGGGCACTTTTATATTTAAATGACCATTTATGTTGCTGGGCATGTCTTAAGCTGTATTTAATACATTTTTAAGCCGAAAACTTCAAACAAAAGAACACTCTTAAAAGTGTACAAAGTTTTGAAACACTCTGCATGTTTGTATGTGCCTTAATTTCGGATTCTTTATTTTTAATTCATTTTTTATGCATTTATATTACATTTCTTGAAAATATTTATTAGATTACTGCAGTATTTAGGACACATTGTACATTTAGTACCTCTGCTACTGCTTCATATAATCGTTTCCTTTTTGTTAACACAGCTTTCTGTCACAGGTTTATGGCTGAGTTACAGCTGCCATAAAAAATACACTGTTGACAAATACTTTGGTAACTCTTCACAGAATTCAGAGTGTAATAAACAATGTGCGCGTTACTCATGTCAGCAAACAATTGTTGAATTTTTGTGCAAAAAAAGTGTTTATAGTTGATACATTGCCACGCTGAAGATAGTGTTACATTTTGAGGTGGGACAGACACAAGGTATAATTCACCCACAAAGTTATGCAACTATTGTGTCACTAGTTTTGTTCAAAGAAATAGTATTAACATGGCAGCTGTACGAACTCTATGTTTCAGTACTGTTCAGTCGAAGCATTTTGGGTTCCAGCATGTGGTTTTATTATGCCAGACAGGAACGTTGAGAGCTCGTCAGTCGCAAGATTCATCCTAGCCATTTGTGTGATAGTATAGACGAATTTTCATTTATGATACTGAAACCACTGTAGCACATAGGTAGGCGTCAAAAGGATGTCAGTCATGAAATCAAACTTTGGATCTGAACATGCTATCGAAACGGAAGGGGTCACTTTTCTATTAGATACTTCACCCTTGTGTTTTTCATGTGCATGCTGCATGTACCCTGCCATGTAAAGATCTGTATTCTCAATTGAAAGCATTATTCACTACAATTTCCTTCCTATATTTTACAACCGATTGTAGCTTATCGTCGAGTTTCGGAGTCGAAGTAACTCAATGATAACGGCATAAGCGGAGGTTAATTTGTCAATTTGACGACTGACTCATATCTTTTTAGCCTGCATTGAGAGAAACGATTAAAATATTACTATCAATCCTGTCAAGAATTGAGGTTCATTAAAATAAAAGTACTCGGTAGTGGCTGTTATTTATCTTAGGCTCAGTCAAAAACAAGGATATCTGAAAACGCAGGAGGGACATTTAATTGACATTGCAGCTATCTGCGTTACATCACGTCGCATATTCCTTCGGCGTGCTTCTTCTCAAGCCGCACATCAATGCTTTCAAGTAATCCTGCTCCTTATCGGCGCATTTCTAGTTTGACACACCTGTGGTGTCACAGTCTAGCGCAGACGTGTGCACTCGTGGAGGCGCTGTTACTGTACGCCATAGATTTGTATTCGACGGTAGTAATCTGTGATCCAACAGAGCCTGCTGTTAAAGAAAATGAAGATAATCTGTTAAAATGAATGAGTAGTGAAATGGAATTTGAAGAAAGGTGTATGAGGTATGAATGTTACGATCATTCGTGTCCTTATCGTCTTAAGGTTGGTGATTTTGTTATTAGTTTTCATTTTTAATCTACTTTATTTGGCGCCAAAAGAAAGGGCTGTTGTTTGTTCTGCATTAGCAAAAGTGTTATTGGTAATGCCGAACGATTTGAAGTTGCAGTATGGAATGTTGAAATTTTGGTTATGTTTGGAAAGTGAGGTTATGTTACGGAGTTTACATATAAACGTGTGATCACAGAAGTAGTTATCACAGTTAGTACACAAAACAGGCAGAGTTAAAGGCACAGACACGGACTGCATAGGTCTTGAGGTTGTGTTACACATATCCATAATGAACTATAGATCACGAAATACATTTTCTCAAAGTTACGTTATGAGTTTGAGTTGCATTTGTATATTTTAGTAGAAAACTGGAACGTATGGATTTACGACTTTTTAAGAATTTATGGAATATGATTTTAATTTTTTGATTTGTGCTACGTCAGTTAAGTCATGAAAGTTGGGCTAGGAATCATATAAATTTGTCAGTTTGTGTGCATTATAAGCCTCATCCTTCAGTAGGCCAGTGGCGTAGATAAGTTTTAGGCGCCCGGAGCGAGTAATCATGTTGCTGTATCCAGAGTAGATGGTAGGAGGGAGTAAGTACATGCCAGTGTTTTACATAGTGCCGTCTTTTTATCACTCATGAAATCTGATCTCATCCTGAATGTACTGAATAGTGCACATGTATTTAACATTTTTTTGTATGTATAAGTAAGATTAATTAAAACAACAACATACCATCAGTCCAATGCAACTATATATTCTTCGAAAATGCGACAAATTTCGGATTAAATAATCCATCATCAGACTTAATACAGACTTAAATTGCAGGTAAAATGTAACTCATATTAGTACATTATGATTTTTGTTTTCATTTTTTATGGGAACCCATATCACAATATTAGTTAAAACTGTAATAAGTAAATTAGCAAATAGTAGGTAAAAATAAAGATTAAAAATTAGAATTAATTATTTTATTAAAATTTATAATATTTTAGTTTATATTCTAGTTGTGTTTTTTATTTAGTTATCTTGGTTATGGTGCTGAGGGAACATGCAGTTCAAGAAAGATGAGACATAACAGTGCTGTTTTTGTGATGAAGGTCTTGTATTGTATTGTATTGTATTGTACAGTTCATTCCACAATAAATATTTGAAATGAATGAGGTGTGGATGAGGCGTGAACTCCATAAATTGTCAGTTTTGTCATACTTGAATTTTAAGACAGTTACACAAAGGGGTGGCCGGCCTGCGGCTGAACGTGATGTTCAGCTACAAACTCATGGTCTATGAAATTGATAACATTAGGATATAATGGGTGAATAATACTTTTGAAATGTTTCAGTTTGGTAGGATGTGCAGTAGGTAGTACTGTAACACAGGACAGTAATTTTGAAGGGTGTAACATGACCTAATATGACTTATTATGTAAACATTTAATAAATTCTAATTTTATTTATTTTAGGATTATTTTCTGAATGGCTGGGAGTTGACACCTACCCAACAGAGCAAGAGGATTGCATTTTTTATAAGAAGTTGCTGGGAAAGGAGTGTGTTTCTCATCATTAAATGAAGTCTAGTGAAGTGCACTAGAGGGCATTAATGGACATTATGGATACTGCTGTCTACTGGTTACTTGAAAGTGCTGAAGTCCTTGAGGAAGAGGACATGCCATTACTCTTGAAAGTTATCAATCTTAAAAGTAAACAAAAGGAACTGGTTAATAAAGTTCTCGATGCCAGTGATCAGTGTCAAGATACCATTGATATGATTTTATCTTCGACAAACACCACGTTAGATGTAGTACAGAAAATAATAAGAGCTAACACTGAAGACTTGAATTTAATGAGGAAGATAACAGAACTTAATAATAAAGAATGGGACTTAGTCAGAAAAGGTAAACATCTCTGTGATGGAAAAAGGTATTTTGTACATAAATTTATGGATTGGTATCTCAGTGATGAGAATCTTGATTTCCCTTGTTCATGTTCAGGAATAAAAGGAGTTGAACATGTTGGTAAAGATGGAACATGTAATGTTAAAAAATGTAATAGTACTGTGGGAAAAATGCATACTGCAGTTTCAAGTTACGCATCACAACAAGGGAGCAGCAGTGAAAACATTAGAACACATCTAACTAACCAGGGTACCTCCACAGAGAAGTTGGATAAATCGTGCAGAGAAAATGGTTTTTCACTTTGTAAGACAGACACATGTACAGAAAACAGAAGTGTTGCAAAAGAAGTTAATCTAACTGAAAAGGATAGAAGTTCAGCAGGATATAATTCTGAAGAGGTAGCACAGCCTGCTATGATAGCAAACAATTTGCTGTGTTATGAACATCTTTGCTCAGATAGTAGTCAGTCCTCTGAAGATGTTTGTGAAAATTTTGTATCACATATTGAACACAATGACCTTGGCTGCCAGCTGAAAACTACAAAACAGTCGGATGATGGCAGAGATAAAGGGAACTTGACTTCGACAGTAACTGTGTTATGTAGTACTTCAGATTCACCTGAAGGTGTAACACATGAAGAACGGTTATTAAGTACAAAGTCTTCCGTACCGCTGTATGAAAATACAGCGATAAGAGAAGAACAAACATTGGTACGTGGGACAATCATAATTGGTATGCAAGAGAAATGAAGGAAAGTGTACAAGAATTATCTAATGCTGGTATGAAGCAAACAAAAACACCTTTGTTACCAGAACAGAATATGGATACAGAAGTACATGAACAACAAATATATAATGAATCATTACAAGGGAATGTATCACATGTACTTACATCTGCTTTGTCAGCTGTGGCAAGTGGTGGAATACAATCACAAAATTACATGCTAAATGACTGTTATTTTCCGGTGAGGGGAAGAACAGAAACTCAGCTTGATCAATCAGGAAAGGTAAGTAGCAAAACTTCCTGCTATACAGAACCAAAAATTGGCATTTATGTTTTGGGAGCTGGTGAAATCTCAGCTTGAAATTGAGCTTGGAGCTTTTATGTTCTGTTGTATGTTCAGATGTCTTTATTTGTTTTCATTGATAAATGTGGATGTTATTGTCAGTTACCAACATTAAAATGTGTGTAATTTTGTTTAGCTTTTCATCAACCCAAGAGAAGAGTTTGTGCTAAAAGACTGCTACGTCAGATTGGTAAGTTTGTGGTATAAGTAACGATTTGCTCTGAGAAAAGATAATGAAGGAATATTTCCAGTTAGATAACCAGTGTATGTGTAAAAACAAGTGAATATTCAAAGTAATAAGTGTAAAACATTGACCAATTGGAGTGCCATCACTGTAGAGTAAACCCAGACAAATTATATAATTAAAACAAGAATAAATTACTAAAAATTAATTACAGTACATTTATATGTATTTTATATGCAATTTAATAGCTTGCAGTGAATGTAATGTGAAAGTCGTATGTAGGCTTCAGCAGTAATGCAGTTAATAGTGGTTTGTCTAATAATGATACTCCACAGACTTGTTCCTTCCTAGAAAAATGTTCAGTTGCAGCTACTAATAGTAAGTAATTAATTTTTTGTATTTATTTGTGATTTATGTATTGATAATGTCAGTAGCTCAGTATATTATTTCAAGTGCTAGAATGATTAGTGGGTAGCAAATTGGAAAGGATGTGGAATGTGCTGCCTACATCATCAGGGTAGATCATTTATCTCCTCTGAGATGATGGATGCAGCAGCTTGCTGTTAGGCATCAGTATACATCTACTGGACTACATGACAGCAATCTTTAAAGACAGCAATTGTGAAATGTTGACAGTAAAATCATGTTTAATGTTTCTTTGTCATGGGTAGGTTCCTGCTGTTTTTAACCTTTACCAGCTGTGCATTATTTCAGTGGTCAAGCTTGCAAGTGTTTCATTTTTCGGTGCTCATACTGCTACCCCCAAGTTGAAATATGGCCACCAGCATCATAATGTTAGGAGATTTCCCTACTCCCAGACAGGCAAGACTAAAAACAAGTAGTTGAACTTGAATAGATAGTTCATCCCTTGTATAGTAATGTGCATGAAAATAGGGCCATTCAGGTGGCCTTTTTTTGGTGATTTTTTGCATTTATTAATTGACCAATGTTTTTTAAAAACTTCACATCATACAGTAATATCTGTGTTAAATGGGGCCTGGGCATGACGGAAACCAGTGTTTAATGGAAAACGTGTATAGTCCCAAGAATCTGGGAGTCCTGAGGATCCAAACTTAAAGTACCTGTATGAAACGGAACCTGACTGAAGTGGAAAAAATTTTCTTATATTTCCCTTATAGGCAGGTTTCACAGTATCTGTTTTTTAGTTTATTTAACGAAGCTATCAGTAACTAAAACTGTATAGCATCAAATAGATGCTGTGATGGCTGAAGGGTATGAGTATAAGATTTTTCCTCTTTGTGGTGGATAATTCCTGCAAATGAAGGAAATTCAAAATTGTGTTTTTATGTTAGGGAAACTTATAAAAATTTGGTTTCTGAAAAATAGAAAAATATTTTTTATTGACCCTTTATGGAAGTGGTAATTTATTATTTATATTTAGTTTGCAGTTGTTGAATACTTATTATTCAGTCAGACCACTGGTAACAACATGTCCTTGCATAGCACTTTCACGTCTTGTCTGTTTGATTTATAGATTTTATCTTAACTTAGGAGAACATGGCTTATGTGCTAAGGGACAAGAAGACTGTAAACTTGAAGGATTTGGAAAGCCCCCAAGGGGATAGAATGAAAAAGAGCATCAGCAAAAATGAAGCATCAGATGTTCCTGACTGTGGCATCAAGGGATCCATTAATGTATCACTAAATAAAAAGCGGGAAAAGGACACGAGACAGAGGTGTTATGTAAATAATGCCAAGAAAAGGAGGACACAAACGTCTGAAGATCTTGGCTTTCAGGTTTGTTATCACTGATGCCAACAGAACTTGCTGACAATCAGTATTGGATTCCAAATTGCAATTATAATGTGCAGTGAGGATATAAGTATGTTATTTTGTTAACTGTCTAATGTTGTACACATTTACATGGCAGCTGATCTGCAGCATATGTGGTTTTCATTCTGTTCTGTTGTGATTTAAATGGAAAAATGTTCTGTCAGTGACCCTCTGTGGGAGTGATTATTTCTTATTTATATTTAGTGTGGAGTTACTGTTATTTGTTAATGAATGAGACTGTTGGTAAGAATGTATGTCATTGCATAATACAGAGTGTCTGATCTAGAGGCAACAGAAAATATAGGATAAGTCTGGAGACGTACAGATTTATTAATTCTTTTATGCCAGATATAAATGCCGCCAGTGATCGCAGCAGACTGGAATTCAAGTGGGGGCTGCATAAGAGCAGTCATACATATATATGATATTTGGCGTTTTGAGCATCACAGTGCACGTTACAAACATATAACGTTTGGCACCAAAGGCTTAAGCGTACAAAATACATGAAATGGTGACAAAAGTCTCCAGGTTTACGTTATTGGTCAGTACAGCTCAATGTGTTCACCTTGTCTTGTCTGACAGATTCCAAATGACATTAAATCTCTTGCCAATTGTTTCCAACATGTTGTGTGCTACCTGTGCCACTGCATTGCCATGAACTTTCTCTTAGTATGTGATGTTCTTCACAAATCCCCACAAAATGGAAGTCCAGTGACGTGGGTGCCTATGTGCATGTGTTCCACTGTTCAGGAAATGTTTGATTTAAAGAACCACATGCTTTACTGTTGTAGTGTAGGGGAGTGCCATCTTGTTGAAGTGTTGATGCATGGAGAGTTATTTGATCAACAACAAAATTCTGAATCATGTC
Organism: Reticulitermes speratus; assembly: GCA_021186555.1. Lineage (NCBI taxonomy): Eukaryota > Metazoa > Arthropoda > Insecta > Blattodea > Rhinotermitidae > Reticulitermes > Reticulitermes speratus. The sequence continues at coordinate 8,975,321 of JAJKFL010000010.1, read as the reverse complement.
CAGATACACATTTCTTGTCAGTCACCTCGTGGAAGAAGAAGGAACCAATGACATGACCTTTCATCATCCAACACTACATACTCATTATGATTGTGTTCGTTTCATGTTAGAGCACAACGTGAGGGTTCACAGACCCCTCATATGTTACAGTTGTGCATGTTGACTTTGCTGTGCAGGTGGAAGGATGCCGTCTTCACATGCTGCTGCACACAATATCATTTCATGCACTTAGCTAGTTGTGTTTCTTCATTTCCTGTCAACTAGGCTTTTTTTTTTTTTGTATGCATGTAGCTGTTGGCAGCCTTGCACATTTGCACACTGGGAATAAAATCTGTAGGGTTTGTACATTATATGTGACTTGTTTTGTGAAGCTATCTTTTGTCATTTTGAAATGAGGTGTGGGGAAGGGACATTAATTTAATGATGCCTTTGGCCAGGACACTGTACTTTTGCCCCTTTTCCATGTGACTGATTTAGGTACATATTTTATTTAACTTAGGAGGACACACAACATGTGTTAAGGGGCAAGGAAATGGTAAATTTGAAGGATCTGAAAATGCCCAAAGAGAATGTAATGAAAGAAAGTGTCACTGAAAATAAAACACTGACTGTTACTGGTTGGGGCTTCAAGGGTGTCAGTAGTACATTATTGAATATGAAGAAGAAGAGGGATACAGGATTGAGGTGTTACACAAATAATGTCAAGAAAAGGATGCAAACTTCTAAAGGTCTTGGCTGTCAGGTATGTTGTGATGAAACTCGATAGAAGTTCTCGACAGTATTGGATTCCAGATAGTATGAGTAATTATGATATGCAGTGAGGTTATAAATTTTTTTTCATCTGTCCCATGCCCATGTGAGCCAAAGAATTTTCAGTTTTTAAAATCTGTTTACATCTTTCGTTAATTTTTAGGTACATTCACAAAGTTGTGAAAAGCGGCGGTTAGCTTTGTTGTGTCTGTCTGTCTGTCTGTCCATCCCTCCATATCGTGCAGCAACTCAGCTCCCAATGAATGGATTTTTGTGAAATTTTATACTGGGGACTTCTACAAAAATTTGTCAAGAAAATCCAAGTTTTCTTAAAATTGGACTAAAATATCAGGCACCTTATCTGAAGATTTTCAGGATGTTCATGATACCTTGCCAAATTCGGTCTGAAATGAAAAACGTTTTGCACAGGAGTTAGAGAGAAAATCAAAATACATGTTTAATGAGAAACACAGTTTTACTCCTGAAAATCATTCCGTTTGCAAGATGCCGTAATTACGAAGAATACAGCAGAGCCAGACAGGCCATAGATCATTGAACACAGTGGGGTGGAAACGAGATTCGTTAGAGTAAGAACTTAAGGAAAATAAAAATGTGGAATCATAATCTTTGATATTTATTGCTTTTATATAGGAATATGAAATGTGGTGTGCAGATGGATTATGAATACACCTGTAAGTTGAGTATGAAATGTTGTTTGTAAGAAATTACAGAACATTTCATTGGGGTGAAGTTTTGAGGTTACGTATGACCGATAAATTTAACAAAACAAGATCACTGCATACTTCTATTACATTTTTAAAAGAACTATACAGCGTAACCTAATAATAGTAACAACACTATGTACAAACTGTGAACAACAAAAAGTACCGGTAATGTTTTATGAATTTTTAAAGGACTCCATCCCTGGCTTACCCACTTTGTATATCACTGTTACAGTCAGCTGTGTTTATGTTTGGATAAACCAGTATACCTTTCATAATAACATTCATGCATGACTGATATAAACAGAACAGAGTAACCATTTAAGTTTGTTTTACCACTCAGAAGTGCATCTCGGCTAATAATAATTCATGAATATTTGTCATTGAGAGACTGAGAGGTATGTTACAGATGTTCACATTTTCTGCTAGATTGTATCTTCATTTTGATTGAAAGTATTATAATCTTAGAGCTGGGACAGCATAGTCAGTATAGTGACTAGGCTACAGGCTGGACAGTATGGGGTCAAATCTTAGGAGGGGCAAGATTTTTATCTTCTCCAAAAAGTCCAGGCCAGCTCTGAGGCTGCCTCCTATTCAGTGGGTACTGGGGTTAAGAATGAGTGGAGCTGTGCCTCCTCTCCCCCTAGAGGCTTTGTTGTGTGGACAAGGACAACTTTTGTATTGTAATCATATTAAGGTTTTCTATCAGAAATATAGGTGTATCATTTAAACTTGTTTCCTCTTTCTCCAGCAAGTTCTGCTATAAACACAAAATTTTTCTTTACTACACTATACCGTCTGTATCACAGAACACAGGAGTATGGACTCGCCTCACTTCACTTACCAGTGATTTCTGTGCTTTGTCTGCAGAGGGGAAATTTAGGATATGCTGGACCCTGTATTTCTTGTGGTGTCATTGTATGCATGGGATGGTACTCCTCAGCATGCTTCTTGAATTAAGTAATTTACTGAAACTCAGGAATTGACTGATGAAAGTGTTAATTGCATTTTGTCCATAAATAGATGTCAGTTAGATGTATATAATGCACTACTGTGAAACTTAGCTGTACAGACAGTTTTTAATTGGCCCACTATAAATGTAAATTCATATCTAAGCTTTAAAAAAATACATGTATCAATGTGTCATTGATTGTCTTATTCCCTTCCTTAATTAAGGATCAAAATACCATACAGCCCAATACAAAAATGTTAGCCCAAGCTGAAAGCCACAGGGAATAGCAACATCTGGAGTCCTTTCCCACTGATAAATTTCAGCTACCGTATATTCTCGAATCTAATCCGCATCCGAATCTAATCCGCACTCAGGTTTTGGCGATTTCTTAAACGAAAAAAAGTTAGTTCGCGATTCTAATCCGCACCTTTCCTTCAACCAACCCTTGCCCACGGGGCGACTGATTGAATAATATTGGATGTTACCAATGCGTTAAAATCCGACGCTACGCCTGTGGCCGATGAGTCATACCGATAGAGGCGGGGCCTTTCTCAACAGACGTGCAATCTCGTCTGAAGTCAGCTGAGCCTTAGTTGTTGAAACGTGGGAGGTGCTTGTTCCAATTTGTCGTGTACCGTAGTTATGGAAGAGGGACGCCTGAAAACTAAACGACTCTCATATACGGCAAAGTTCAAACGTGAAGTTATTCGGTGCGCAGAGGAGAATGGAAACCGCAAAGCCGCTGCAATTTTTGGAGTTGATGAAAGCAACATTCGACTATGGCGGAAACACAAGGCAGCGATGACATTGTATGGGAGGACGATGTTGAAGATAAAGATGATAGTGACTGGGCGGAGAGCACGGATAACGATTCAGTTATGAGTGATGACGGCGAGTCTGATGAATAATAAATTATAATAATAAATAATAAAATAATAGATTATTGTATTGTAGTGTTCTTACGGCACGTACAGCAGCTCAATCATTTTTCCAAAATCCAGCTCTAGACCGCGAATCTAATCCGCATCTGATTTTTTAGCCCTCTAAAACTGTAAAAAGGGTGCGGATTAGATTCGAGAATATACGGTATTAAGGAAGGTTATGTAGAAATATTTAGGGAAAGATGGCAAGGGACCCATATGACAAAGTTTGTGTAGGTTGTGTGCTCATCCCCGTATAGTTCCATGGTATTGTTTTCTTCTATTAGAAAACAAAATAACTGTCACAAAGTCCTGTTACATAATATGCTGTGTGTCTAGCTCTACAGTGGACAGGGTAGGAATAACACTGTCATGACTTAAAGGACACAGCAGGCCCTTAAAGGTTAAGACACAGTTCTCATTCAAATTATTATGTGTTGATTTATTATGCTATATCATGTGTCCAGCACGTAATGTACTTAAAATTCCACACCCTCGCTTATTTGTGGATAACATACACCAGTCAGAGTTTGTGGGTGTATTGTACCAGAGCAAATCATGGGTTTCTGTGTCCAGGAAGTAAAAGATATTGCACACGCAACTCAGTGATGCCATTACTACAGTGAACACACATTAAGGAACTTGCAAAATTGTGTGTGTATGAAGACATCTTAGGGGGTATGTAAAATTAAAAAAAAAATAAATATATTATTTTATGATAAACACTGAATAATCAGGGCCAGATTTAGGATTAGCCACAAGAGACCCGGACAATAACGACATGCCATTTGGGAGCGTGATTTTTTTCTCTCTCACTCTATGCGATTCTTATCTGGGCAGCTAGTTTCACTTTATTCCACACAGTGCATATGATTTTGCTTTGCTAAAATACCTTTGTTCCTTTATTAATTTTTATATGATAGGCAGTAATATATTTGTTATTTAATAGCTTCATTCTCCTTTTTTTCATTTAAAACTTATTATTTAATACATTATTTTGGATGTAATTTATTTAACTTATTTTAGATGTAGATTTTAGACTATGTATAACTTGAATTATGCACCAACAACTTTGGGGGTACAAAGTTGAAGAGAAATTATATGTGGGGGTACGCGAACAAAAGAGGTTGAATACCACTGAGTTATAGAACCTGAGCCTGCCTTTGGCATTTCTAAAAGGTTGCCAGGGAAGTGATCAGGGACTGGACAAGTAGGAAACACAAGGAGCATTGGACAAAGGTAGGCTAAAGGCTTCCTTAAAAGACCCTCTGCTAAAACAGCTGGAGAGTTATGCCATTTTTGCTGGAGCCATCTAAGAATATTGACGGGACTGCTAGCAGGGGACTGTCACTTAAATGGACATCTCTTGGAACTGGGGCTCATAGACAATCCTGGCTGTGTTAGATGTGAAAAGGCATTTGAAACGGCCGTGCATGTTCTTTGTGATCGTGACGCATTGGCTGCACGAAAGTTTGAATACAGTCAGTGCATGGGTCACTATGGTGCCTGCCATTATGTATTCTATTCTATTCTGTTCTATGTGTGTGGTTGCTGAGTGCGGGATGCAGGAAATAGTCTGACCCTGTGGAGCAGAATCCTTCTTAAGAGAAGCTTACAGGTCCTTAGCTAGTCAAGTATATCCCAACATTTTATGGAACCCAATGGTTCATTATTCTTTTCGCCTGAGACAGTCACTTATTCCTGCCCAGAGCAAGATGAGTCCAGTCCATGTCATCCTAACCCATTTCTTTAAGATCCATTTTAATATTACCTTTCCATCTATGCCGGGGTCTCACAAGCAGTCTCTTCTCTTCAGGTTTTCCTACGAAAACCTTGTATACATTTCTCTTCTTCCCCTACATGCCATATCCATCTCATCCTTCTTGATTTGATCACACATAATATCTGGCGTGGAGTACAAATCATGAAGCTCCTCACCGTGTAGTTCTCTCCAGTCTCCCTGTTGCTTCCTCCCTCTTAGGTCCAAAAATGCAGAGCATAACCTTAATTTATTTGTTTACATTTTTTTAAAAAATTGCAGGTTATGTGATATGGAATGGGAAGATGATAGTGATTATGACCTGTTTTAAGGTAATGTTCCAGGATTTGCCTTGAGGGACTGAGAAAAAATATGAAAAATCTGATAAGTGGAGAAGGATGTGGGAAGAAGCAGTCATGAGGAAAAGTATGGATTTTTGATCGTAAATCTTCCATGTATGAAACAGGAGTGATAGCAACTGAACCATGATGTTTGATGTCAATTATATTGTTTGATCCTTTTTCATATTAGAATACTGAATAACTTCTGTGGGGCCATTCATGATATTGGCCTGTATTAGAACCTTTCCTGTGCTATTTATAATTGGCTCTTTTACTATATAACTCACCTGCATCCCATTCCATTCACTACTGCGCTCAAGATGGTAGGCAACAGGCTCCTTTCAAATGCACCTTGCTACACTCTTTCATAACCCAGAAGACCACAGTATTAATTTTTGCCACTGAGAAATCCTCAAATATCATGCAAGAGATTTCTTGATTTTAATTTTTATAGAGTGCTTATGTAATTCAATAGGTCGACCTCGGTGGACTAGTGGTTAGCGTGCTCGCCACTGGACCCAAGGTTCGCGGGTTCGATCCCGACCGAGGTCTATGGATTTTTAAGGGTGATAAAAATCCGGAGCACCACTTCCTTCGGAGGGGAAGTAAAGCCGTCAGTCCCACGTCGTAGATTTACGGCATGTAAAAGAACCTTACGGCATGAATAGAACTAGTAGTGCTTGTAAGCAAAATTAAGAGGCCATTTCTCACCCAAGTCTCCTGACTGACTGCCAGATGGCTCTGGCAGTCACATCAGGATCGAGTTGAAAAGCGCGGCCAGTGATCCGGTCCCTCACTGCTGCAAATGCACAAAAAAAAAGACCTCGGAAAGAGGAGGCCCAAGCCCATATAGGGCTGTCGAACCATGGTTATTATTATTATTATATTATGTAATTCAATAGACTACATAATTTTTAACCATCAAAGGCAGTATCTTTATTTATTAAATTATTACAAGAATCCTACCTGTTTCAATTCTAAATACTGAATCATTGGCAGGATTACAAAACACACACATGGGTTTACAACTTACTAAGGATCAGTTACAACCAGGTATAGTATATATTAATTGCCTTGAACTTTTCGCTTCATAATAAAATGTATAATTGCAGGCATGCCTGCTTATTTAATTTTGTAATGTAATGGTAAAGGTCACCTTACAACATGTCAGTGTTGGTACAGATGGGAGGCAGAGGCATAGCTCTACCCATTCTCGACCTTGATGCTAGAAGGGAATGGGTGGTCAATGCCACATTCTGGCCTCTTAACTGCCGGAAAGCGTCCTGGTGCACGTTGTACAGGAGGTTGGGTGGACCCCAGGGCCCGTCTGGACAGGTGTGGATAAGAGAAAATCTCCTGGCCCACCAGACTGTCCAGCCCATAGCGAGTCGCTCTACCATCAATGCTTTCCCAGCCCTTATGGAATATTGTAACACACCATAATTAAAATGTAAAGATATTGTGGCGTGTAATATTGTGACCCCTGAGGATGATTTGGTGTTTAGAATCATAACATAGGTTATGATTTGTTAAATAAAGATGTTGTGTGCCTTTGATGGCCATTAGAAAATATGTTCTACTCAAATATTCTCTAATTCTTGAGCTCACAGAAGGATGATGTACCATTAGTACAAATTGTGTGTATCTGTGAACAGGATGCTGTTGTGAAGGAGAAGATGGTGGTAGAAGGACATTCTGAGTTTGAAGACTTGGAGTGTGACAAGGAAAAGACTTGCTCAGGTTTCAGTACTGATACTGCCAACAATAAGTACCAAAATTTGAGCAGCAAGAATCTGAGTACAGTAAAATTTGCCTGTAATGGAGGTATGCCTGAGGACACTCGGTTCACTGGAGAATACAGACATCATCAGCACAGGGTTCCAGAAATTCAGAATCCAGAAGTTGTGTGTAGGGAAGAAGGTTGTTATCAGAGTGTTGGAAATGTGCAGAAAGGAAATGCTGCATTTTTGGGAAAAGTGGCATTTCATGAAGGCAGTGCTGGTAAATGTGTTGAAGAGACGAGCAACAGTAGGATTAGAGTGAAACCAGAGTTCAACGAACGAACTGGCATGCTGTGGAGGTCTTTGTCTGGGGAAGCAGAGAAAACTGTGGGCGAGAAAGAGAACATTTTAGGCATTCAGCTACGACCCTTTTCCCTGGAACGAGTAGGAAGTTTAAAATGGTAAGCTTTATTTTGTGACAGATACTGGATATCTCATTTGGATTTGGAATCATTCAGTCTTTGGACTTGTCCATCCTCCCCTGGTTAGGAAAAGCTATTCTGAACCTCTGGACTCAGAGGACGAAGTCCAAGTCCAAAAATTGAATGATTCCAAATGTGATACACCATCACCAGGATCCTGTAATTATATCTCATTTGGAATTTAAGAGCTGATTATTTCTTAAATTGAATATACACTTCATTGAATGGACATGTTGAAGTAGGAAGTGGTTTGTTGGTGTATTGTAATCTTTGTATGTGGAAATCTCAGTAAATTAGTGAGATCTTCAGTAAATACCTGATGTGCTTTCTTCAGGAGTGGATGAATGAAGCTGGCCACATAACCCCTTCATTGCTTCAAAATCTCACATTTTGCTTTTGCATCAAAACAAACGTTTGAACAAGGTATAGTTTTGTGCTTGGAATTGCTAAGCCCAGTTTAGGATGTGATTACAGGATTCTGTTTATGTACTGAAACTCTTCTTTTTTTTTTTCATGGAATTGCAAACCCTCACCCACATCATAGCATAACCTACCACAGAAATTGATGTTGTGCTTAATGAAGCTGTCAAAAACAACACATCTGTTCTTCACATTATTGAACTACAAGTGAACACTTGTACTGAAGTGTCACAATACTTTGCTTGATTTACATGTTAGGGAGAAGCACAGAAAATACCTGATTCAGTTTACCCATTTTAATCTTCAACCTGGACGTGTAATTACCTTGATTTTGTCCTCTGTATGTGGTGGTGCAGTTGCGTGAGGCACTGCGCTACAAGCCTGAAGGTCACAGGTTCAAATCCCAATGGTGTCATTGGGATTTTTCATTGACTTAATCCTTCTGGCCACACTATGGCCCGTGGGTCGACTCAGCCTCCAAACAGCAATGAGTACCAGGAGTATCTCCTGGGGGGTAAAGGCAGCCGATGCGTAGGGCTGACAACCTTACCACTTTCATGTGCCGATTGTCTAGACATTCTGGGAGTCTCAACCTCCTAGGGCCCTCAGGGCCTATCCAGGCCTGTATAGGGATTGCTTGCTTTTCCTCTGTACAACGTTTACATGGTACACCTAAGTTTTCTGGAAGGTTATCTGATTGCTTTGTATTATATCAGTATAATCAGATGCAACACACATTGTAAGCAGACCATAAGCCTTTGAAGTACCTCTGCTTATCCGTCCACCCAGCAGCATTACTATAATTTTCTTTCCCATAGCTCTCCTAGAATTTCAGTGATTTTCTAAACCCAAATTTTTAAACTCATATAGAAGGCATTCAAGGTGTATTATGATTCTCTTACAGGATGCAGTTTACCACTTACATTGATCACCCATATGCGGAAGAAGTGAATGTTATGTGCACGCAACAAAAATATAGCTCGGTGCTCTGGCAATAAAATAAGGATTTGTAATTTTCAGCAGCATACAAGACACAAGAAAACTGCATCGAAGCAAATGACAGAAATGTTCCTAGATGCCAGTGGGATCAGACACCGTGAATACTAATTCATGAATACTGAACTTCATAACACATTGTGTAAATTATGTGATACAGAATGGGAAAATGATAGCGATTCTTTAATTAAGAAGGCTGTGGAAGTGATTATGGCCTGTTTTAAGGTAATATTCCAGGTTTTTACTTGTGGGACTGACGGAAAACGTGAAAAGTCTGGTGAGTGGAGAAGGGTGTGGGAAATGCAGTCATAAGGAAAAGTGTGGATTCTTGATCATAGATCTCCCAAGTATGAAACAAGTGCTAGCAATTGAACCATGATCTTTGATCCTTTGTCATATTAGAACACTGAAGAACTTTTGCTTGGCCTTTCATGATATTGGCCCATATTAGAACCCTTCGGCAGCTGGGATAGCATAGGTGGTATGGCGACTCACTACAAGGTGGTCGGTCCAGAGTACGAACCAGTGGCAAGGCATGGGATTTTCTTATGGTAGGGCTGGGGCTAGGATTATTATATGATTAATTAGAAGCGCTTAATTTAATTTTCCATGTTGTTTGTTTTTAAGCTGTGATGAAACACTGCAGGTTTTTAAAGTTTCAGTAAAAGACATACATAAGAATGTGCAAAGAGATTTTTTTAACTTTAATAAAACGAATTATAAAAATGTCATTCCATAACTTATTACTTCATTTATTATTTTATTTATCTCGCCTTCCATAGTACTGACGTAACTGAAACATCACACCTCGCACTCAACACGCATGCGCTAGGAACAGTGCAAGTTAGGTTGCAATCGGTAAACATTGAAGGGCACTTTATTTGAAGACCATAGTACTTTTTCGACTGAGTCTCGCCTTCCATAGCAGTGACGTAACTGAAACATCACACCTCGAACTCTAGACGCATGCGCTAGGAACAGTGCAAGTTAGGTTGAAATCGGTCAATAATGAAGGGCACTTTACTTGAAGACCATAGTACTTTTTCGACTGAATCTCGCCTTCCATAGCACTGACGTAACTGAAACATCACACCTCGCACTCAACACGCATGCGCTAGGAAGAGTGCAAGTTAGGTTGCAATCGGTCAATAAAGAAGGGCACTTTACTTGAAGACCATAGTACTTTTTCGACTCTATCTCGCCTTCCATAGCAGTGACGTAACTGAAACATCACACCCCGCACTCAACACGAATGCGCTAGGAACAGTGCAAGTTAGGTTGGAATCGGTCAATAATGAATGGCACTTTACTTGAAGTCCATAGTATTCTTTCGACTGAATCTCGCCTTCCATAGCAGTGACGTAACTGAAACATCACACCTCGCACTCAACACGCATGCGCTAGGAACAATGCAAATTAGGTTGCAATCGGTCAATAATGAAGGGCACTTTACTTGAAGACCATAGTACTTTTTCGACTGAATCTCGCCTTCCATAGCAGTGACGTAACTGAAACATCACACCTCGCACTCAACACGTATGCGCTAGGAACAGTGCAAGTTAGGTTGCAATCGGTAAATATTGAAGGGCACTTTATTTGAAGACCATAGTACTTTTTCGACTGAGTCTCGCCTTCCATAGCAGTGACGTAACTGAAACATCACACCTCGCACTCAACACGCATGCGCTAGGAACAATGCAAATTAGGTTGCAATCGGTCAATAATGAAGGGCACTTTACTTGAAGACCATAGTACTTTTTCGACTGAATCTCGCCTTCCATAGCAGTGACGTAACAGAAACATCACACCTCGCACTCAACACGCATGCGCTAGGAACAGTGCAAGTTAGGTTGCAATCGGTAAATATTGAAGGGCACTTTATTTGAAGACCATAGTACTTTTTCGACTGAGTCTCGCCTTCCATAGCAGTGACGTAACTGAAACATCACACCTCGAACTCTAGACGCATGCGCTAGGAACAGTGCAAGTTAGGTTGAAATCGGTCAATAATGAAGGGCACTTTACTTGAAGACCATAGTACTTTTTCGACTGAATCTCGCCTTCCATAGCAGTGACGTAACTGAAACATCACACCTCGCACTCAACACGCATGCGCTAGGAACAGTGCAAGTTAGGTTGCAATCGGTCAACAATGAAGGGCACTTTATTTGAAGACCATAGTACTTTTTCGACTGAATCTCGCCTTCCATAGCAGTGACGTAACTGAAACATCACACCTCGCACTATAGACGCATGCGCTAGGAACAGTGCAAGCTAGGTTGCAATCGGTCAATAATGAACGGCACTTTTCTTGAAGACCATAGTACTTTTTCGACTGAATCTCGCCTTCCATAGCAGTGACGTAACTGAAACACCACATCTCGCACTCAACACGCATGCGCTAGGAACAGAGCAAGTTAGGTTGCAATCGGTCAATAATGAAGGGCACTTTACTTGAAGACCATAGTACTTTTTCGACTGAATCTCGCCTTCCATAGAAGTGACGTAACTGAAACATCACACCTCGAACTCAATATTCATGCGCTAGGAACAGTGCAAGTTAGGTTGCAATCGGCCAATAATGAAGGGCACTTTACTTGAAGACCATAGTACTTTTTCGACTTAATCTCGCCTTCCATAACAGTGAAGTAACTAATACATCACACCTCACACTCAACACGCATGCGCTAGGAACGGAGCAAGTTAGGTTGCAATCGGTCAATAATGAAGGGCACTTTACTTGAAGACCACAGTACTTTTTCAACTCTATCTCGCCTTCCATAGCAGTGACGTAACTGAAACATCACACCTCGCACTCCACACGCATGCGCTAGGAACAGTGCAAGTTAGGTTGCAATCGGTCAATAATGAAGGGCACTTTACTTGAAGACCATAGTACTTTTTCGACTGAATCTCGCCTTCCATAGCAGTGACGTAACTGAAACATCACACCTCGAACTCAACACATATGCGCTAGGAACAGTGCAAGTTAGGTTGCAATCGGTCAATAATGAAGGGCACTTTACTTGAAGACCATAGTACTTTTTCGACTGAATCTCGCCTTCCATAGCAGTGACGTAACTGAAACATCACACCTCGTACTCAACACGCATGCGCTAGGAACAGTGCAAGTTAGGTTGCAATCGGTCAATAATGAAGGGCACTTTACTTGAAGACCATAGTACTTTTTCGACTGAATCTCGGCTTCCATAGCAGTGACGTAACTGAAACATCACAACTCGCACTCAACACGTATGCGCTAGGATCAGTGTAAGTTAGGTTGCAATCGGTCAATAATGAAGGGCACTTTACTTGAAGACCATAGTACTTTTTCGACTGAATCTCGCCTTCCATAGCAGTGACGTAACTGAAACATCACACCTCGAACTCAACACGTATGCGCTAGGAACAGTGCAAGTTAGGTTGCAATCGGTCAATAATGAAGGGCACTTTACTTGAAGACCATAGTACTTTTTCGACTGAATCTCGCCTTCCATAGCAGTGACGTAACTGAAACATCACACCTCGCACTCGACACGCATGCGCTAGGAACAGTGCAAGTTAGGTTGCAATCGGTCAATAATGAAGGGCACTTTACTTGAAGACCATAGTACTTTTTCGACTGAATCTCGCCTTCCATAGCAGTGACGTAACTGAAACATCACACCTCGCACTCAACACGCATGCGCTAGGAACAGTGCAAGTTAGGTTGCAATCGGTCAATAATGAAGGGCACTTTACTTGAAGACCATAGTACTTTTTCGACTGAATCTCGCCTTCCATAGCAGTGACGTAACTGAAACATCACACCTCGCACTCAACACGCATGCGCTAGGAACAGTGCAAGTTAGGTTGCAATCGGTCAATAATGAAGGGCACTTTACTTGAAGACCATAGTACTTTTTCGACTGAATCTCGCCTTCCATAGCAGTGACGTAACTGAAACATCACACCTCGCACTCACACGCATGCGCTAGGAACAGTGCAAGTTAGGTTGCAATCGGTCAATAATGAAGGGCACTTTACTTGAAGACCATAGTACTTTTTCGACTGAATCTCGCCTTCCATAGCAGTGAACGTAACTGAAACATCACACTCGACTCAACACGCATGCGCTAGGAACGTGCAAGTTAGGTTGCAATCGGTCAATAATGAAGGGCACTTTACTTGAAACCATAGTACTTTTTCGACTGCATCTCGCCTTCCATAGCAGTGACGTAACTGAAACATCACACCTCGCACTCACACGCATGCGCTAGGAACAGTGCAAGTTAGGTTGCAATCGGTCAATAATGAAGGGCACTTTACTTGAAGACCATAGTACTTTTTCGACTGAATCTCGCCTTCCATAGCAGTGACGTAACTGAAACATCACACCTCGAACTCAACACGTCATGCGCTAGGAACAGTGCAAGTTAGGTTGCAATCGGTCAATAATGAAGGGCACTTTACTTGAAGACCATAGTACTTTTTCGACTGAATCTCGCCTTCCATAGCAGTGACGTAACTGAAACATCACACCTCGCACTCAACACGCATGCGCTAGGAACAGTGCAAGTTAGGTTGCAACGGTAATAATGAAGGGCACTTTACTTGAAGACCATAGTACTTTTTCGACTGAATCTCGCCTTCCATACAGTGACGTAACTAAACACACACACTCAACACGATGCGCTAGGACAGTGCAAGTTAGGTTGCAATCGGTCAATAATGAAGGGGACTTTACTTGAAGACCATAGTACTTTTCGACTGAATCTCGCCTTCCATAGCAGTGACGTAACTGAAACATCACACCTCGACTCAACGCATGCGCTAGGAACAGTGCAAGTTAGGTTGCAATCGGTCAATAATGAAGGGCACTTTACTTGAAGACCATAGTACTTTTTCGACTGAATCTCGCCTTCCATAGCAGTGACGTAACTGAAAATCACACCTCGACTCAAACATGCGCTAGGAAAGTGCAAGTTAGGTTGCAATCGGTCAATAATGAAGGGCACTTTACTTGAAGACATAGTACTTTTCGACTGAATCTCGCCTTCCATAGCAGTGACGTAACTGAAACATCACACCTCGCACTCAACACGCATGCGCTAGGAACAGTGCAAGTTAGGTTGCAATCGGTCAATAATGAAGGGCACTTTACTTGAAGACCATAGTACTTTTTCGACTCATCTCGCCTTCCATAGCAGTGACGTAACTGAAACATCACACCTCGCACTCACACGATGCGCTAGGAACAGTGCAAGTTAGGTTGCAATCGGTCAATAATGAAGGGCACTTTCTTGAAGACCAAGTACTTTTTCGACTAATTCGCCTTCCATAGCATGACGTAACTGAAACATCACACCTCGCACTCAACACGCATGCGCTAGGAACAGTGCAAGTTAGGTTGCAATCGGTCATAATGAAGGGCACTTTACTTGAAGACCATAGTACTTTTTCGACTGAATCTCGCCTTCCATAGCAGTGACGTAACTGAAACATCACACTCGCACTCAACGCATGCGCTAGGAACAGTGCAAGTTAGGTTGCAATCGTCAATAATGAAGGGCACTTTACTTGAAGACCATAGTACTTTTTCGACTGAATCTCGCCTTCCATAGCAGTGACGTAACTGAAACATCACACCTCGCACTCAACACGTATGCGCTAGGAACAGTGCAAGTTAGGTTGCAATCGGTCAATATGAAGGGCACTTTACTTGAAGACCATAGTACTTTTTCGACTGAATCTCGCCTTCCATAGCAGTGACGTAACTGAAACATCACACTCGCACTCAACACGATGCGCTAGGAACAGTGCAAGTTAGGTTGCAATCGGTCAATAATGAAGGGCACTTTACTTGAAGACCATAGTATTTTTCGACTAATCTCGCCTTCCATAGCAGTGACGTAACTGAAACATCACACCTCGCACTCAACACGCATGCGCTAGGAACAGTGCAAGTTAGGTTGCAATCGGTCAATAATGAAGGGCACTTTACTTGAAGACCATAGTACTTTTTCGACTGAATCTCGCCTTCCATAGCAGTGACGTAACTGAAACATCACACCTCGCACTCACACGCATGCGCTAGGAACAGTGCAAGTTAGGTTGCAATCGGCAATAATGAAGGGCACTTTACTTGAAGACCATAGTATTTTTCGACTGAATCTCGCCTTCCATAGCAGTGACGTAACTGAAACATCACACCTCGACTCAACACGCATGCGCTAGGAACAGTGCAAGTTAGGTTGCAATCGGTCAATAATGAAGGGCACTTTACTTGAAGACCATAGTACTTTTTCGACTGAATCTCGCCTTCCATAGCAGTGACGTAACTGAAACATCACACCTCGCACTCAACACGTATGCGCTAGGAACAGTGCAAGTTAGGTTGCAATCGGTCAATAATGAAGGGCACTTTACTTGAAGACCATAGTACTTTTTCGACTGAATCTCGCCTTCCATAGCAGTGACGTAACTGAAACATCACACCTCGCACTCAACACGCATGCGCTAGGAACAGTGCAAGTTAGGTTGCAATCGGTCAATAATGAAGGGCACTTTACTTGAAGACCATAGTACTTTTTCGACTGAATCTCGCCTTCCATAGCAGTGACGTAACTGAAACATCACACTCGCACTCAACACGCATGCGCTAGGAACAGTGCAAGTTAGGTTGCAATCGGTCAATAATGAAGGGCACTTTACTTGAAGACCATAGTATTTTTCGACTGAATCTCGCCTTCCATAGCAGTGACGTAACTGAAACATCACACCTCGCACTCAACGCATGCGCTAGGAACAGTGCAAGTTAGGTTGCAATCGGTCAATAATGAAGGGCACTTTACTTGAAGACCATAGTACTTTTTCGACTGAATCTCGCCTTCCATAGCAGTGACGTAACTGAAACATCACACCTCGCACTCAACAGCATGCGCTAGGAACAGTGCAAGTTAGGTTGCAATCGGTCAATAATGAAGGGCACTTTACTTGAAGACCATAGTACTTTTTCGACTGAATCTCGCCTTCCATAGCAGTGACGTAACTGAAACATCACACCTCGCACTCAACACGATGCGCTAGGAACAGTGCAAGTTAGGTTGCAATCGGTCAATAATGAAGGGCACTTTACTTGAAGACCATAGTACTTTTTCGACTGAATCTCGCCTTCCATAGCAGTGACGTAACTGAAACATCACACCTCGCACTCAACACGCATGCGCTAGGAACAGTGCAAGTTAGGTTGCAATCGGTCAATAATGAAGGGCACTTTACTTGAAGACCATAGTACTTTTTCGACTGAATCTCGCCTTCCATAGCAGTGACGTAACTGAAACATCACACCTCGCACTCAACACGCATGCGCTAGGAACAGTGCAAGTTAGGTTGCAATCGGTCAATAATGAAGGGCACTTTACTTGAAGACCATAGTACTTTTTCGACTGAATCTCGCCTTCCATAGCAGTGACGTAACTGAAACATCACACCTCGCACTCAACACGCATGCGCTAGGAACAGTGCAAGTTAGGTTGCAATCGGTCAATAATGAAGGGCACTTTACTTGAAGACCATAGTACTTTTTCGACTGAATCTCGCCTTCCATAGCAGTGACGTAACTGAAACATCACACCTCGCACTCAACACGCATGCGCTAGGAACAGTGCAAGTTAGGTTGCAATCGGTCAATAATGAAGGGCACTTTACTTGAAGACCATAGTACTTTTTCGACTGAATCTCGCCTTCCATAGCAGTGACGTAACTGAAACATCACACCTCGCACTCAACACGCATGCGCTAGGAACAGTGCAAGTTAGGTTGCAATCGGTCAATAATGAAGGGCACTTTACTTGAAGACCATAGTACTTTTTCGACTGAATCTCGCCTTCCATAGCAGTGACGTAACTGAAACATCACACCTCGCACTCAACACGCATGCGCTAGGAACAGTGCAAGTTAGGTTGCAATCGGTCAATAATGAAGGGCACTTTACTTGAAGACCATAGTACTTTTTCGACTGAATCTCGCCTTCCATAGCAGTGACGTAACTGAAACATCACACCTCGCACTCAACACGCATGCGCTAGGAACAGTGCAAGTTAGGTTGCAATCGGTCAATAATGAAGGGCACTTTACTTGAAGACCAAGTACTTTTTCGACTCTATCTCGCCTTCCATAGCAGTGACGTAACTGAAACATCACACCTCGCACTCAACACGCATGCGCTAGGAACAGTGCAAGTTAGGTTGCAATCGGTCAATAATGAAGGGCACTTTACTTGAAGCCATAGTACTTTTTCGACTGAATCTCGCCTTCCATAGCAGTGACGTAACTGAAACATCACACCTCGCACTCAACACGCATGCGCTAGGAACAGTGCAAGTTAGGTTGCAATCGGTCAATAATGAAGGGCACTTTACTTGAAGACCATAGTATTTTTCGACTGAATCTCGCCTTCCATAGCAGTGACGTAACTGAAACATCACACCTCGCACTCAACACGCATGCGCTAGGAACAGTGCAAGTTAGGTTGCAATCGGTCAATAATGAAGGGCACTTTACTTGAAGACCATAGTACTTTTTCGACTGAATCTCGCCTTCCATAGCAGTGACGTAACTGAAACATCACACCTCGCACTCAACACACGTATGCGCTAGGAACAGTGCAAGTTAGGTTGCAATCGGTCAATAATGAAGGGCACTTTACTTGAAGACCATAGTACTTTTTCGACTGAATCTCGCCTTCCATAGCAGTGACGTAACTGAAACATCACACCTCGCACTCAACACGCATGCGCTAGGAACAGTGCAAGTTAGGTTGCAATCGGTCAATAATGAAGGGCACTTTACTTGAAGACCATAGTACTTTTTCGACTGAATCTCGCCTTCCATAGCAGTGACGTAACTGAAACATCACACCTCGCACTCAACACGCATGCGCTAGGAACAGTGCAAGTTAGGTTGCAATCGGTCAATAATGAAGGGCACTTTACTTGAAGACCATAGTACTTTTTCGACTGAATCTCGCCTTCCATAGCAGTGACGTAACTGAAACATCACACCTCGCACTCAACACGCATGCGCTAGGAACAGTGCAAGTTAGGTTGCAATCGGTCAATAATGAAGGGCACTTTACTTGAAGACCATAGTACTTTTTCGATCTGAATCTCGCCTTCCATAGCAGTGACGTAACTGAAACATCACACCTCGCACTCAACACGCATGCGCTAGGAACAGTGCAAGTTAGGTTGCAATCGGTCAATAATGAAGGGCACTTTACTTGAAGACCATAGTACTTTTTCGACTGAATCTCGCCTTCCATAGCAGTGACGTAACTGAAACATCACACCTCGCACTCAACACGCATGCGCTAGGAACAGTGCAAGTTAGGTTGCAATCGGTCAATAATGAAGGGCACTTTACTTGAAGACCATAGTACTTTTTCGACTGAATCTCGCCTTCCATAGCAGTGACGTAACTGAAACATCACACCTCGCACTCAACACGCATGCGCTAGGAACAGTGCAAGTTAGGTTGCAATCGGTCAATAATGAAGGGCACTTTACTTGAAGACCATAGTACTTTTTCGACTGAATCTCGCCTTCCATAGCAGTGACGTAACTGAAACATCACACCTCGCACTCAACACGTATGCGCTAGGAACAGTGCAAGTTAGGTTGCAATCGGTCAATAATGAAGGGCACTTTACTTGAAGACCATAGTACTTTTTCGACTGAATCTCGCCTTCCATAGCAGTGACGTAACTGAAACATCACACCTCGAACTCAACGCTATGCGCTAGGAACAGTGCAAGTTAGGTTGCAATCGGTCAATAATGAAGGGCACTTTACTTGAAGACCATAGTACTTTTTCGACTGAATCTCGCCTTCCATAGCAGTGACGTAACTGAAACATCACACCTCGCACTCAACACGTATGCGCTAGGAACAGTGCAAGTTAGGTTGCAATCGGTCAATAATGAAGGGCACTTTACTTGAAGACCATAGTACTTTTTCGACTGAATCTCGCCTTCCATAGCAGTGACGTAACTGAAACATCACACCTCGCACTCAACACGCATGCGCTAGGAACAGTGCAAGTTAGGTTGCAATCGGTCAATAATGAAGGGCACTTTACTTGAAGACCATAGTACTTTTTCGACTGAATCTCGCCTTCCATAGCAGTGACGTAACTGAAACATCACACCTCGCACTCAACACGCATGCGCTAGGAACAGTGCAAGTTAGGTTGCAATCGGTCAATAATGAAGGGCACTTTACTTGAAGACCATAGTACTTTTTCGACTGAATCTCGCCTTCCATAGCAGTGACGTAACTGAAACATCACACCTCGCACTCAACACGCATGCGCTAGGAACAGTGCAAGTTAGGTTGCAAATCGGTCAATAATGAAGGCACTTTACTTGAAGACCATAGTACTTTTTCGACTGAATCTCGCCTTCCATAGCAGTGACGTAACTGAAACATCACACCTCGCACTCAACACGCATGCGCTAGGAACAGTGCAAGTTAGGTTGCAATCGGTCAATAATGAAGGGCACTTTACTTGAAGACCATAGTACTTTTTCGACTGAATCTCGCCTTCCATAGCAGTGACGTAACTGAAACATCACACCTCGCACTCAACACGCATGCGCTAGGAACAGTGCAAGTTAGGTTGAAATCGGTCAATAATGAAGGGCACTTTACTTGAAGACCATAGTACTTTTTCGACTGAATCTCGCCTTCCATAGCAGTGACGTAACTGAAACATCACACCTCGCACTCAACACGCATGCGCTAGGAACAGTGCAAGTTAGGTTGCAATCGGTCAATAATGAAGAGTACTTTACTTGAAGACCATAGTACTTTTTCGACTGAATCTCGCCTTCCATAGCAGTGACGTAACTGAAACATCACACCTCGCACTCAACACGTATGCGCTAGGAACAGTGCAAGTTAGGTTGCAATCGGTCAATAATGAAGGGCACTTTACTTGAAGACCATAGTACTTTTTCGACTGAATCTCGCCTTCCATAGCAGTGACGTAACTGAAACATCACACCTCGCACTCAACACGTATGCGCTAGGAACAGTGCAAGTTAGGTTGCAATCGGTCAATAATGAAGGGCACTTTACTTGAAGACCATAGTACTTTTTGTACTGAATCTCGCCTTCCATAGCAGTGACGTAACTGAAACATCACACCTCGAACTCAACACGTATGCGCTAGGAACAGTGCAAGATAGGTTGCAATCGGTCAATAATGAAGGGCACTTTACTTGAAGACCATAGTACTTTTTCGACTGAATCTCGCCTTCCATAGCAGTGACGTAACTGAAACATCACACCTCGCACTCAACACGCATGCGCTAGGAACAGTGCAAGTTAGGTTGCAATCGGTCAATAATGAAGGGCACTTTACTTGAAGACCATAGTACTTTTTCGACTGAATCTCGCCTTCCATAGCAGTGACGTAACTGAAACATCACACCTCGCACTCAACACGCATGCGCTAGGAAGAGTGCAAGTTAGGTTGCAATCGGTGAATAATGAAGGGCACTTTACTTGAAGATCATAGTACTTTTTCGACTGAATCTCGCCTTCCATAGCAGTGACGTAACTGAAACATCACACCTCGCACTCTAACACGCATGCGCTAGGAACAGTGCAAGTTAGGTTGAAATCGGTCAATAATGAAGGGCACTTTACTTGAAGACCACAGTACTTTTTCGACTGAATCTCGCTTTCCATAAAAGTGACGTAACTGAAACATCACACCTCGCACTCTACACGCATGCGCTAGGAACAGTGCAAGTTAGGTTGAAATCGGTCAATAATGAAGGGCACTTTACTTGAATACCACAGTACTTTTTCGACTGTAGAGAGACTGCCTTCATGTACGTGTCAGTGATGGTTCCTAAATCATCCATGTAACGTTTAATTCTGAGAGGTATGTTGACTGAGAACACTGATAATATGAACATAATGTTGATATGAACTGTCCCTACCATATGAGCTTTGAGGTTCTCACAGAGGTGCTGCTGAAATTTCAGGTCTTTTGGGATGATATGCTGTGTCAAATTGGAAATGGTTGTCAGTGTTTTGAAGGATTGTAATACTAGACACTATAAAAATGAATCAAAATGTCAGTAACTATTTACCAGTCACCAAAGCACAACATCCCAGAAGCTGCACTGACAATCACCATCATGTTTGCATCTCTGTTATTTCCAGTTCATAACTTCTTTCACCAAACTGAAGCAGTGTGAACAGAGCAGAAAAGAGCACTGCCCCTCTGCATGCCACAATTTGATTGAGCTGTACCAGCTAGCCACCAGCAGGTGATGAAGACGTACACGTCCCAATAATGTGGTGATTCTGGATTGAATTTTATTTGGTTTTTGTGCCTCCCCATTTACAGAGCTACTTTACAGTCCCTTGCGTGGGAAATGAAACGTGCAAGAATATGAATACAGCGCAGGACTGGCAAACTGTGTAAGGGTGTGAACACAGCACAAGCTGTGTCAAGGTGAATACAGCAAAGGGTTCTGTCAAACTGTGTAGCTAATGTGTGTAGGGTTGCATACACATGTTTTGAAGAATATTCCTCCAATGGGGTCCAAGATAGGAACAAAAATGGACATTGGTCTTTATGGAAAGTGCCCTTAATTGTAGACCAATAGCAACCACTCTTTGAGCATTTGTAGTGAATGTTTATAATATTCGAGATGTCAATTCTGAGGAGAAAATATACATACACACAGAGGTGCATGCAGAGAGAGAGAGAGAGAGAGAGAGAGAGAGAGAGAGAGAGAGAGGGGGGGGGGGTAGGCATGAAATAAAAATGCCCTGAATTTTTCTGATAGTTACATTGTGAGGTAACCAATCCACTGCCAGTGACACAGAGTTTGTATTTTGTAGCGTTTATTAGATTACATTATCACATTATGAACAAACGTAAGTTTATATCATTTTAATATACAAAGTTTTAATTACATAAAACGTCCTTGTAGGCCTAATGGCAATTTTTATGAACAATGTGTTATCAATATTTTGATTAAATTGTTTTTTTTCTGCTATAAAGTTTATTATAAAAGATAATGAAACTCAGAAATTATGTCACAATAATGCCTTACATTAATCGTCTGTGGTGCTAGGCACACTTCAATTTTAGAGCTATGACTAGAACTACTGAAGAAAAACTCCACTATTATAATTTGAAGCCTTCATTCTGATATTGCATCTGGATTAGTTTCACCTTCCTGCATATGTTAAGATGCACTTTGGTTCTGGTATGTCACACTGTACTGTACTTCAGAGAAAGTAATGTATTTTGTGCAAAAAAAAAAAAAGTTGCCTTACTTAACCATACACCCAAGTAAAACTGGTTATTTAACTTGAAAAAAATATGTGTAACTTGTTGTCATATATAGAATATAAATAGAACGTGAGTTTTATTGTAAAGATTCTAAGTAGGTAGTGTGCGAATTTTTGTACGGTATTATACTGGCTCTGTTTACAACAGACCTGTTGTAAAAAGTAAAGCAATCCCATTACAGGCCTGGACAGGCCCTTAGGGTTCCAGGAGGTTGAGGCTCCCAGATTTGCAGACAATCGGCACATGAAGGTGGTAAGGTTGTCAGCCCTACGCACCTTTACCCCCCAGGAAATATTCCTGGTACACATTTCTGTTAGAGGCTGAGTCGACCCCAGGGCCATAGTGCGACCGAAACGATTATGTCAAGGAATTAATTCCAATGACACCATCGGGAATCGAACCCGCGACGTTCCGGTTTGTAGCGTAGTGCCTCAACCAACTGCGCCACCGCGTGCCCCGAACTGTTGTATACAGTTTGTAAATCAGATCAGTATTCCTTGGAGTCTAGACATACTTCTACAATGATATGTCACCATCACATATCTCAAGTGTTCAAGAAGTTACATGTAAATGAATAGTCTTGTACATTTAGTCTTCAAATATTCAAGCATGATTTTCTACAACATTTTAAGTTGGGCACTGATGACATTGTAATAGGTTTGTTGACGATATGTATGAAAGTTATTTTTCTATAGACAATTTTTTAAATAAATGACTACAGACCATGTTAAAAATGCTTTAGAGACTGGATTTAAACATTGTGCAATATGGCAAGGCTTATATTAACATTGATTCATTTAATATAGTAGGCCAAAATATCATTAGCACATACATATGTACTTATTTGATTTGGGTGTGGAGCAAACTTCTAATTTCTTTGTATTGTCAAGCTTTCAGTCATATGCTTTCAGAGCCATTGTTCACTGTCTTATATACAGCTGCTAAATATAACAATTGGTGCTAATTTATAAAACAAAGTCTGAACAAAGATGCCACTTACACTCCACTGACCCCAAATTCCTTTATTGCCTGCTGTACCAGGAAGACTGTTTGTTTCCAGGTGCACGCCCCCCCCCACCCCCCAACTTTCACAGAGCAGTTCTTTCATCATACACTATCACTGCTTCATTGTCTACTAGAGAATCAGTGTCTTTGTGGAGGTACTGGCTTCGAGACTTGCTGAGTGCAATTATGGCAGCTTCATCATTCCTCATACGGTTCTTGCGCTTTTTGCTAAAATTCACCTGAAAATAACAACATAAATATGAGCATCTCAGGAATTAGTGAAAAGGATGACAAATGCCACCTTCAATTCTTTAACCAACGAATGCATCTTTTATTTTCTCACTTCCATCCACCCTACATATGTTTCGACCGTATTTTGGTCATCATCAGAGGTATACCGATATAGTCACTTCACTGTTCACTCATTCATCAGGTATTAACGTAGAACATTATGCTGTTTACAATAATTGGCAGTCACCAATAGCTAAAAACACAGTCACAGTTTCTTCAAGTTGTCTCGGTGTGTGTGTGTGTATATATATATATATATATATATATAGCTAAGATACACGGTGAACATAACCTAAAATTCGACAAATACCACATTTACATCTCCATTCTTCTGAAATACAGTGCTCTGTGTCTGAGCATTCATTGCCTTATGTTCTGAGACTGCAGAGTGGCCTTATCTTGAAGGGCCAGATGTCCATTGAACATTCGCCATTGGACATATGAGCCCTGCAGATGAGGTCACTACACAGTCTAGAAACAATGGACAATAGTCTCCCTGCAATGGAGCGCAGTCCCAGAAGAACAAAGACCTCAACCGCAACCACTTCAAAAGCCTGAAAACTTGCAAAGTGCCACATTCACAGATAATCCACCACCACAACTTTCCATTACATGGTTCTATACTGCTTCTCTCTTAGTATTACCCATCTGTCTGTGTTGCTGCTATCTCCATCCCAAACTCAGTGACAATCACACTTTACTCAATGGCGTAAACGATTTCATATCCATAATTTCCATATTTCTTGGCTGAGTTTCACGAAATTTGATGCAGAAGATACGCCTGTAATGTTGTTCATTAATTCTGAGTTTCGTGAAAATCGGCCCAGTGGAAGTCATACCTTACTTCAGGGTGTCAATGAAGTTCTATTGATACTTTCCACATTTATTGTCCAATTCATATAAAATTCTGTTATAACAGATATGCACATGATGAAAGCGAGTATTTGTGAGTTTCGTGAAAATCGGGGCAGGAAAGGGCGTACTTTTCTTATGAGTATAAATTAAGTCGCATTTATATGTGTACCGTGGCATTTTGAAAGTAAAGAGTAGCTTTGTAAAGACTGTGCAGTATGTCATGAAGTACATAATTCGCAGTCTCGTTACATTATGCATAACTGTATGTCCTGTTCTGTAACTTGCTACTTTTTATGGAGAGGAGTTGTTAGCCACTCACCCAACCCCAAAGCTGAAGGACAACCCCTTATTGGCTGTCTGTGACTACTTATAAAGTACAGTAGAACCCTGTTAAGAAGTCTTTCAAGGGACCAGAGGATTAGGGACTTCTTAAGTGGGAAGACTTATTAAGAGGGAACGCTTATTAAAAGCAATAGGATAGTAACTAGTACATTAAACATACAGAAATAAAAACAAATTCATCTCGGCAGAAATCGATCGCATCATAGCATGTATCGATATATCACATATATCGATAGTCAGATAGCAAGTGATCGATGAATCAACAGCAACTTAAGATCTTTCATATCTGAAGGAAATAAAACTTTGGAAATGAAATTTTTTTATACATATCTTTAAAAACTTATTAAACGGGTAAAATTTCATAAAAAATCATATTCTTGGTATCATGAGATTCGACTTCTTAGGTGGGAAAACTTAATAAGCGGGAAGCTTCATATCCGGGAAAATTTAATGTACGCATTATGGATTTTATTTCGGGATTTTAAAAATCAGACTTCTTGCAGGGGAAAACTTCTTATGCGGGGACTTCTTATCCGGTGTTCTACTGTACATTTGCAGATGCCCTTCATATCTGGAGGCCATCTCCTACATCTGCAACCTGAGGACGTGCCCTGTTGTATTGGCAGAGACACATTTATCAAGGCTTCTCAAGAAGGACTCTGCTCCTTGGACTTAGTTATATGTTCTTATATTCCCAGGGACATATATTTATTGTGTACTACCTTATCACATAGCGATCACATGATGCATTAAACAGCTAACAGGCAATCAAATGCTAATGGACTTAGCTTTTGCACTATAATATATGAATATTTCTTTATTGAGTCTCAAATGTATAAACATCTCATAAAGGCAATGACTGCTAACACCAGGTTTTCTGCAATTCACATCCATTATATTAAGTCTTCATATATATATTATACACAATTAAATCTATTGGCTCCTATTACAATATTTCTCAGTTCTCTTCCTCTACTTTGTGTGCTATTTTCTTCATTCGGTGTTCCTCTTTACATTTTATCATATATAAACTTTGAACTGTAAAAACTGATCACAGATGGACGAAGGTGATTCACACAAATATTTAGCCTTTAGCCGTAAGAACATATATTGTTTTGTATAATCAGTCAGGAACAGCATGAAACTTGGTAAGGAGTGGTGAGATGGCAGAAAAGTTAAAGTTTTCCTGTATGTATGAGTATGAGTATAAATATGGGTCGGGCCCTTACGGTCCCAATGCACATAGGCCTTTGACAGGCCCTTTGTGCCCCTTAACTAAAGTCACAAGAGCCCTATCCTTGTAATAAAGGTCCAGATCGCCCCCAGACTCAGTTCTCTGATATCTTCAGGGTTCAAAAAGAAAGAACCCAGATAAGTGTGTCTGTGTGTCGCCAAAGCTTCACACTCACACAAGACATCAGCTGAGGTCTCCTCCTCTGCTCCGCATTTCCTACACAAGGGACTGTCACTCAGTCCCATAATGTGAAGGTGTCTTCTCAAGGTGTTATGTCCAGTTAAGAAGGCCAATAACCACCCTGGATTGCGTCCTATTAAAGGACAGCAGTCTGGTCCTAGCGGCAGTACGGGGGGCCACAGATCAACTCTCGAGCCTGTCTCTGAGTGCAAGCTAGTCCCTGCCACATTATCAAGTGCTGTTTATCCAGCCTGCACTGAATTAAGTTTTCCTGTAACAAGTCATGAATACTCAGAGGGGGATGGAATGTTGGGCTTCCATCGTTACTTTGACATTCGGCACAACTATGACAGCACAGTTGTCAGCTCAACCCGCCAGCTGCACTTCACCCACAAGGAAATTCCTTGGTACAGGCTGTTACAGGCTGAGTGGACCGCAGGGCTACTGAATGTGGACACAAGGAATAGGTCACTTGAAAATTTCCAAGGACCCTACCAGCAATCAAACCTGCAACCTCCCATCTTGTGGCGCAGTGCCTCAACCAACTACGCCGCTTGCCCCTGAGATGGCAGAATAAAAGGGAATTTTCCATGAAACAACTTGCAAATTTCCTGTCATCTTAAAGGTCGGTAAAGATAAAAAGAAATGCAATGTCCCTATGCTTAATTATCCCTTCAGTGATGTTGAGGTTTAAATTCAAACTACTGCGCAGGACTGAGGGGTTTTTAACTGACAGTACCCTTAAATGCTTTCATGACCACATAGAGCATCGAGGCCACAGCATGTGAAGGGTCAAGCACCAAGCCATAATGGGGAAGTAGGGGTATAGCTCCACAAATTCTTAACCTTGGTACCAGATAGAAGTGAGTGATTAGTTTCATGAACCAAATGCTTTACCCAAGATGAAAGATGCCCTGGTACCCAGTGTGTAGGAGGCTGGGTGGGACCCAAAGCCTGTCTGGACGTTTCAGAAAAGAGTTGCCCCTGCCAGGAATCAAACCCCAATTCCCTGGTCATCCAGTCAATATACTGACTAAACTGTGCCGGCTCTCCCTGAAGGTAAGTAGCCACTTTAAAATAATGAAGCTGATTTTAATAGATGTAGAGAATGATCATACTTTTGGCCTTGTTTCCATTCTGGCTTCTCTAAAACCAATCAAATTGTGCTACATTACTAATGAAACATGTGATTATTGTCAAATGCAGACCCTGTACCATTTAATTTTGCCATCTTCTATCATTATAGTAAATAACTAAAGTAATTTTATGTTTCCATGGAAGGGATATGACAAATACTACCGTCATGACTAATTAGACACCGATGTGCTATGCCCCCAACTGTGTGGGTGGGGGTTTGGGGGCGTAGCACATCAGTGTCAACTTCAGTTGTGCTCTGTTCTCTCTTTGGTTTATACATGATGATTTGGTGATGCAGGGCTTGGTTTGGCTGCGCATAGTCCGGTTTACAGCGATCCGGTTTGGTGCTTCATATGCAAATTTAAGATGACCTCACGTATTTAAGTGCCAAATTTAAGTAAAAAACCTTATCTTACATTTGAGTAAATACCATAAATGAAATTGGAAGATGCTATGGAATGGAAATGAATGTAAAAAAAAAACTAAGGTAATGAGCATCTCAAGGCAGCCATCCCCAATGAAAATTATGATAGATCAAAAACAGCTGGAGAATATTTCAACTATTTGGGCAGCATGATAACAAATGATGCAAGGTGTACACGTGAAATTAAATCCAGGTTTGCCATGGCCAAAGCAGCATTCAACAAAAAGAAGATGCTTTTCACCAGCAAACTGGACTTAAATTTAGGGAAGAAACTAGTAAAGTGCTACATTTGGAGCATAGCTTTGTGTGGTGCTGAAACGTGGACACTTCGGAAAATAGATCAGAAATATCTGGAAAGTTTTGAAATGTGGTGCTGGGGAAAGATAGAGAAGGTCAGTTGGACCGATCGTGTGAGAACTGAAGAAGTATTACACAGAGTCAAGGACAGGAATATCCTACATACAATAAAAAGGAAGGCTAACTGGATTGGTCACATGTTGAACAGGAACTGCCTTCTCAAGCATGTTATTGAAGGAAGAAGGATAGAGGGAGGACAGAAGTGATGGGAAGACTTAAGAAGCTACTGGATGACCTTAAGGAAGAGAGAGGATATTGTAAATTGAAAGAGGAAGTATTAGTTCACACTCTGTGGGGAACTCGCTTTGGAAGAGCCTATGGACCTGTTATAAGACCGACAACAGAATGATGATGATGATGATATTGTGATTCAAGTCATTTTTACAATAACTTACTACAGGCTGCACCAAAACGCAGAGTAAATGATGAGCGTTTTGATACAACTGCAGACACTCATAGGCATTCTTCCACATTTCATTAGCGTCATTTTGTTACCAAACAGAGTCTTCAGAGTCTTGACTTGCTACTGTACCCACAAACCTTGAGATGAATGTGGGACGTCACCCAGGTATTGCAGAAACCCTAATCTTGTTGGGACCTCTCAAGATGGCATTAAAAACACTTGTTCTCCATATTTGATAGGGACAGGTGGCGGGCTCTTGTGAATGCGGTAATGAACCTTCGGGTTCCACAAGACGCGGGGAATTTCTTGACTAGCTGAGGACCTGTTAGCTTCTCAAGAAGGACTCTGCTCCATGGAGTTAGTTAGTTCTCCATATTTTGCTTACCACTCTTGCCAATTCAGGAACAAAGTCTGCCACTTCATGTAACAGTTTTGTTACGGTATATTCAGTACAGAACGGAAAATTTCTCCCCTCTGGAACTAAGGAGGAAACATTATGCACGAAGATGGCATGACATGCCCAAACTGCAAGAATATGAACCAGGTAAACAACGCTGACAGCTATTCAAAAAAGCTGTACAGATCTGATCGTTAGTCACACAAAGGATGAAGCATTTGGCAGTTAAGGTTTAAGAACTCTTATTTCATCTCTGACAAGAGTGTTACATATCATCATGAAACAACAAATGTGGCAGTTGAGACCAACATCATAAAAGTGACTGCAAACCGTCATAGTCACCTTAGCATACAGCTCCGCAAGATCATCCTCAGTCGACAAGGGACGCGATTTAGATCTGACCCACGCAGGCAGGCTCCTTGTCTTCAGCACAGCTGGACCAGGGGGTGCCTCACCCCCTTGGGACCCAACTTCATCCAGTACTGTCAACAAATATGAAACTGTGTCATGTTAGCTAAGAGGACAAAACCAAAAGTAACGTGAAATTAAAAATTAGTACTAAAATGCTTGCAGAAGATTATAGAAGTAAATAAAAACACTAATACATTTAGTCAGCTACAAGAACAGATCTTTTAAATGTTACAGGCCATAATAAAAAGTTACAAATTCAAGAGACCCCACCTAAAGAGAGGTTCTACTTTCTTTTTTTAATTATGACATTGATTTATTTATCATAAATAAATTTATTAAAAATATAAAAAAAAACAACTCACTGGACTGAAGTGATCACTTTCAACTGATAAACGTTCAGTTTAGGATAGGTTTTGTTATACTATTTAGTGCAGTATCATACTGTTCTGAACCATCGATGGCACTAGTTAACCCCAGTACAGTGCCACTGTTTGATCACTGCAATTTATGGCGGTATAGCAAAGGTGGAGGTAAATCGGAATACTGAGGGGCACTAAATGAGGGTGTTACTATAACAGGGGTTTGATTCGTGTGTGTGTGTGTGTGTGTGTGTGTGGGGGGGGGGGGGGGAGGGCGTAGCATATCGGGGTCTAATTAGTCATGACAGGGTAGTGTTTGTCAAATCCCTTCCATGGAAACATAGAATTAATTTAGTTATTTACTACAATGGTAGAAGATGGCAAAAGTAAATGGCAATTTTTCAGTCAATACTAGTGTCATCAGTCGGTACTGCAGTGTAGACCTTTGCTGCATAAATGTGTGCCATATGTAGAGGTCATGTCTGACCATCTGTGACCTATCAGTGCCTAAACTGTTGGAGAGTTGTTTCAGAAGAATTTTACAGCATAAACTTTCAGTAAAAGATGTCTGGCAATTCTGATTTCTAGTTGCAATTAAGCAAAACATTGGCATGTCTCAACGAGAGTCTAGGAGTCAATAAAAAATGACACAACTGAAGTATGCGAAGGGGAAAGTAAAAAAATAGATAAATCCTTAAAAGAGAAAATTTTTAATTTGCAGTTAGACTGCAGTGATGGCCAGGAAGAAAATTGTAACACCCTAGACATCCTGAAAAAAGCAATGATGCCAAGTAAAATTATGTCATATTTCCATACAAGCCAGGGAATCTTGTGAATGTAATACATAAGCCAGGGAATCTTGTGCACACAATACTGAACATTTGTATTCCACATAAGGCAGGGCATCTTGTGAACACAATACTGAACCTTTGTGTTCCACATAAGGCAGGGATCTTATAAACATAATGTTGAAATTTTGTGTCCCACATAAACCGGGATAGTTTTTTGACCAACTGAGTGAAGAACAGCTTCTTATTAAGGACTGCTCGTTGTAGACAGTTCATTATCACAATACAGTATGTTATATGACGGGTACCAGTACCTATTATACAAAATCTAAAATGTTAGTCTCATTTATAGTTATAATTGTAGCCCCAGGTAATTGTTAACCTATTTACTGAACTGTATCTCACAAATATACTTGTATCATGTAAAGTAATAGTCCATTATATCAAACTTTGTAAATATATTTTAATGGCGACTCTCAGGAACCAAATTGCATTAGCATCCATTTGTGGAGAGAGAATTACTACATGCATTGCACAGCTCTGTGCTATTTAGGTGCCATGACTGGGACAGTTTGTCATTTTCCTGAATCCCACAAGAAAAATACCAGGATAGAACCTTCAAATAGGTATGACTGCCTTAATTCAAATCGTTAACATGTGTACCATTCAAACCTTTGCAGTTGAGTGGTAGTACTTACTAATCTAATTATCAAAATCATCTGAAAATGCTTTCTTAGTCGTGGGTATGTTCAGCACACAAGTACCTCTCATTTACACAGATTGTAGCTGAAATATGATATAAATTTTTATCATATTTATGCAAGGAAATTTTGAAAATTTGATACAGCTGTATGAAACTGCAGATCTTCAGTGTGTGCATACTCACTGCTGCTTGAGGCATACTGGGTACTCTGAGCAGTAAATTCCGAGATCTCCGGCAGATGGTTGTGCTGCCTTCTTTCTGCATTCATTGCTAGGTCACAAGGCCCAAATCTAATTGGCTGACTTACTGGTCTTCTCCTTTTATCTGAGGTATTTGGTGGCTGGGACACAAACAAGGAGAAAATTAACTTCTCAACATATCAGTGGTATCTCCTGGCAGTAAATCAAAACAATGGTGATTCAGTCTCAAAAAAACCTTTTACTGGTAAAATGAATATATAAGGGGTTTGAGCCCTTAAGGACCCAATGCCCGTAGGCCTTTTTATGACAGGCCCTTTGTGCCCCAATGAATTCAGAGTACCCAGCAAAGGAGCCATCCCTCCAGGTTCCCCTCATAGAGCTGCTACAGAGAGAGACGCTCCTCTTCCAGAGGCTTCTTTTACCTGTCTCTCAAAGTCCCCGGTGAAGGAACCCCCCTCCAAGTTCCCCCAGCGGGGCCCCTATGGAGAGAAATGTCTGTTTCCAGAGCCTTCTTTTACATATCTTCAGAGTCCCCAGCAAAGGAGCCCTCCCTCCAAGTTCCCCTCTCAGAGCTCCCATAGACAGAGATGCTCCATCTCCAGAGCCTTCTTTTATCTGTCTCTCAAAGTCCTGGTGAAGGAGCCCTCCCTGCTGGTTTCTCTGACGGGACCCCTATGGAGAGATGCCCTTTTCCAGAGCCTTCGTTTTCATATCTCTTTACCCAGAGAAGCCCTTGGACGTCCGCAGGAGCCTTTAGGGCACGAATCCAGTCCTCCCTGGATATGAAAAATAGCCGTATAAAACGGCTCCAAATTATATTTAAGCTTCATGGAGTCACTTCCATCCTAAAAACGGATTAGGACTCTTGAAGTCTACTCTAGGTTCCCCTTGAGGAGCGCCTATAAAAAGAAATGCTCTATTTCCAGAGCCACTGGCTTATTTGTTCATTCATATCTCTTGGAGTCTCCCTTTAAGGAGCTCTCCCACAAAACATGGGGAAAGCATATGGTCACTGTCCACGGAACCCCATGTGGACATAAGGCCTACATACAATGGGGTGTGGCCTGGTTCCCCAAGGGGATTGTTCATGACACTGCTGTTACTACCCCAGTGCCATGCAGCCTTTGGCATGATACCTTCCACCTTGGTTTGGGTAGACCAGAGCCCTGTTAGCCAGCGTGTCATAGTAACCCTCTACAGAGTATCCCCTCCACACCTGTTACCACCTCCCACGTGACCCAGGGTACGGATTGTCAGCATGAGTCAGAGTAGCCCCCTTCAGGGCACCCCCTCCACACCTGTTACCATCTCCACATAACCCTGAGGTGCGGACAAGGGGTTGGATTTATGGGAGGCTTTTACTGGTAAAAGAAATTACTTTGTTTTACAATGTATCAGCACGGTCTTCAGCTTAAGTCATCAACCGACCTGATGATGGTGTAACCTAAAACTGAAACATGCCACTAAGTTGAAAAACAAAACAATTTGTTTTACCAATAAAAAGTTGTGTTACACTGAATCACCATCATTTTGATTTCTTGTACTGTAAACACAATGGAATGTCCCGTACCAAGATCATTCAACAAATTCATACTGGTTTTGTACGTGTTAAAAATTTCATATGCCAAAAAACCAACTAAAAAATCTATAAAATCCTGAAGATAAAATCTGAAACACAAATATACAGTTAATAAATAAATAAACTATTGAGAGACACACAATGCCTATTAATACTGGTTCTATTGTCAAGCTGTTCTGTATACCACTGCTAATTTGACATACTTCAGGATTTATTATATTACAGTTGAACTTGGTTATAATATCGTGAAAGAGACTGAACATTTTGTGTCGTTATAAACGAGTGTTGTTACAACCGAGCAGAATAATGTTATGGTTAACAGTGAGGAATTAATTGGTACCACATAATATCTGACACAATAGACGTGACGTATAAAGCAATGTCGTTATAACCGGGTTTGACTGTATTATTATTATTATTATTATTATTATTATTATTATTATTATTATTATTGGTGGTGGTGGTGGTGGTGGTGGTAGTAGTAGTAGTAGTAGTAGTAGTAGTAGTAGTAGTAGTAGTAGTATTTCAAATTCAATTCCTTTGTAAAATCATATGGTATTTAAAAATTTTTTCACAAGATTACATGTTTGGAGAAGCACAACTTTTGTATTCTGCATAAAATGAATAAAGATACTAAGACAGGAGGCACCGCCTTTGCCCTATATTATTGTTGGGTTTACACTTACCTTTCTATTTATTTGGGTTCTAAAATGACAAGGCATTTCTTGACCAGCAAATAAATATCTGCCGCTCGAGAAAACCCCGATTTATATTTACGACTGAAGCATACCAAATAGGAGGACTTACCCCTGCATGACGTGATGGAGGGGCACAACTTGTTGAACGTGTGAGGGGTCCTGGATCTAGCCGTTCCAAGTTGGCTGGACTTAGCACCCTGCTGTTGTAAAACCAGTGTGAACCAGGACCAGGCTGGCACGGAGGACCCACCAACCTGCTGCAGTATGCCCACTGTCCACTCTTTGGGGCTGCATACACTGCCGAATGGCTGCAAAATGCATGCTTGCTTATTTCTGTCATAAATTTTAAACTTGTAAACCACTGGAAGAGTCACAACTACGAAAACTTTACACACAAGAGTATTCGGCATGACAATGAGCTCGGACAGTTCAGTCCATAATACACTGACTGGCAGGGACATCTCTCTTCACCATCACATCTGGACTGCGTCTGAGGTTTACCCTGGCTTCTACGTAATGCATACTGGGGCTCTTCGCACAGGCGTAGAGTGACCACAGCATGGGGCTGGCCAGACACCTGGTGCCACATTTAAGAATATGGAGCCATAGGCATGCCTTCCTGCATGTCTTCATAACACAGTGCTGAGGCACAGGGACAGCTATAAATATGATATTAGATATAGTAATTTTCATACTTGAAAATGGAACCTGGTGTAGTGTAAAATCCAAAACACATTTGGTTGAGATAATTTAGTTCACAATAACCCCTTCTTGGGCATGAAAGCTGTGACAGTAACTCACATATATATTGTAGTAGCACAGTAGAGGTATGGGCTGTTCAAATACAGATTGCGATGGTTACAACGTCTCTCGCATTAAAGGAAGGGCATAGGCTGAGGGTGTTCAAGAGGATATCTGTACCTAAGAGGAATGACATAACAGGGGATTGGGGGAAATTGCATGAGGTAAAAGCATGTAGGAGAAGCAGGGGTATAGCTCCACTCATTCTTAACCTCAGCACTACATGTAGGTGAGTGGTCAACTTCAAGTCCCTTCTGCTTTACTCCTGGGGAAGAACCCCCCCCCCCCACATTACCAATTGAATAAGTGACTGAATGGGCCCCACAGCCAGTCTGTACAGTTTGGAGAAGAGGAAAATCTGTCTGCTGGATTGCATCATGAGAAGATTCGTGATTTGTACCTCTCAAGAAATTTTATTCAGCCAACCAAATGAGGAAGAATGAGGTGCAGGGAATGTGGCATGTATGGAGGATAGGAGAGGTTCATATGGGGTTCTGGTGGAGAAACCTGAGTAAAAGAGACCACTTGGGAGGTCTAGGCATAGATGGGATCTTAGAGATTGGAGAGCTTGGACTGGATTGATCTGGCTCAGGATATGGACAAGTGGCTGGCTGTTGTGAACACAGTGATGAACCTTTGGGTTCCATGAAATGTGGAGAATTTCTTGACTAGGTGAGGAACTGTTAGCTTCTCAAAAAAGACTCTGCTCCATGGTGGTAGTAAATTAGATTGTTACAATTGCTACAAATCCACTGAATTAGGCACACAATGCATCACTTAGTTAACATAACACAAAATACGCTCAGTCATGATCGGTATTTGCCACTTAGAACCCAAAGTAACGTACAAAAGTGAACACACAATGTCTGAATAAGAAGTCATACAAAACAAACACCCTGTTTAAATATGTACCTATACCAGCAGAAGAGGTTATATTTCCAAACAAACACCACATTTAAATATGTTTTACTATTAGGAAGAGGTTTATTTACAGAGGCAAAATACTGTAATTTGCATTTCTTTCAGAGTCTGTGCTGTTTCCTTCACAGTAGCTTCTTATTATAAAGGGAAGACAATTTCATTACATCATCTAACACCAACAAAGACATTTTAAAGTGCACCTGTCTGGAAACAATGTTTTCTAATCCCGCACCAGATGAGGTTTAGTTTTGGATAGTGCAGCTTCTCCTATAATATTCAGTCCCAAATCATAACTGTGTCTGTTTATCCTTACTTACAAACACCTCAAGTGAAACCACCAGCTATTTTCATAAGCAATGCACAAATGCCAGAGGCAGGTACCCAACTTTTACAGTATTTTTGTCTTGTTCCAATCTTTGGATTTGTTTTTCTGCATACCCTGAATAAAGTCTATACCATAATAGTTTATATGATTAGTACATTTATATGACTCAAGCTTAAGTTAATGCTTCTTATATGTTTTGGAACATACAGATTAAAATGGAAAATGTTCTGTTTCTGGATGCTGCTATGGTAAACTTGCTGAAATAGTAGACATGTCTTTGTTTGCTTTTGTCTGTTGCTTTGCTTAGCCAGCACTAAAGTACCCTTCCATGTTCATAATGAAATTAATATGGATGACAGATCTTAAAGATGCACACAAGGATAGTCATATCAAATAATAAAGACAACATGAATTGCTTGCAGATAATTCCAAGATGTTGCTCTCCTGTTGTGTGTCTTTCACAGTATTTAACAGTTTACAAAGGCAGTTTTTCCAGGCTTGCATGTTTATATTTTGTTGCAATCATAAAACGAATATAGATTGCGATGTCTCACCTCGGCATAACGGACAGCCCCGCTCTTTGTCTGGCTGCTATTTCCTCTCCCAGTCTTGCACCTATAAATAAGTAATAAACACATCCTGATTAATAACATAAATGAGTGTAATTGCATCCTGCTGGCTTTACTGGGTTGGCCTGTTTAATCAGCTTTGAAGCATTTTTTTGTAACTAAATAGGTTAGTTACAACAAGGAACATGTTCAAGAGGTGAAATGTGGACATGTTTCCTTTGCCAACTAACTGATTCAAGTCATGTTCAAAAACTATACTTGAAAAGATGCTTATTTACACATCTACATTGTGAAGAGAAAAACAGCTGGATAATTAAATTGAGATATATAAAATGTGTTTTCATAAGCAGACACTTAATCACCATGTTTACCACTAAAAAGTACCTGTTGGGGAAAATACCTCCCATTTTTAACACAGCTAAAGGTAAAGTCTTCCCTGTCCATGTCATGAAGGCATATAGGGGGAAGAGGGGTACATGTCCACCTCATTCTTAACCTCAGCACTACGCAGAGGTGAGTGGTCACCTTCACACTCTGGGGGCTTTACCCATGCATAAAGCACTATTGGTACCCACTGAATCAGGTGTGCACCCAGAATTTTTCATTGGAGGGGGCTGACCATGTGGCTATAGGTAATTTATCTTTGATTTTAAAACCTATGTTATAAAAATCATGTCATACATATAACTGTAACATAACACTGTTTGCAACTGCATTTATATACATATAATATAACTACATGTTCCATGACTCACTCACCCAATTTAAATCACAAGGTATAATCGGGTCATTTTAGCCTTAATAAGTTTTTACTTTATTTTTCAAAATTATAATGTGTTAGTCATCTGCCAATTTCAGTGGTTGAATTTGGCTGAAGGTTAATTATCACGTAAAACGTTTGGTATCATCATGCCTAGAAAGTCTTTGGTTTCATGCCCACACTGAATAGTGGCCTGCAAGGGACCTTGAGATGGTGCGAACATTTTGGAGAACAGAAATCACAGAGTCAGGGGGGTAAAAATAATTGATTTTGAAGATGTTACTTTGTGCAATGTTGTCCAGATAAATCTATCACTACCTACATTTAGGTTATGAATACAAATTATGGCAGCCTGGAATAGAGGCATTACCAGGTAAATGTAATTAAAAAAATTGCTAAACCTACTGAGACACTTGCATGAGCAATTTCCTTGCTGAACCAGTCTTTTTTGCCCATCACAAACTACATAATTCAATCCCGTTGAGATGTAATTGCTCAATTTCCTCTGATCCAAATTGCCTCACTTATGAACTACGGAAGTTATAACATCTTCTGCTTCCCCTTCGACCCATGATGGGCCAAGCAACTTGGACACATCATTGAACAGTAAAATCACTTCATTTCCTAACAACCTGTCTCTGTCATGAATGATTACGGATAGGATAATTCAAGCTTTGAGTGTTGCACTTCATACAAACGGAAATGATTCCATGAGCTAGTGTAGTGGAACAAACTGCATGTCTCATATGGCCAGCTTTATAGGCATGTTGATCACTGTAATTGTATTCCCAGTGCCAGAGGGTTCACAAAACACACCATGAATGTCATACAAATGTAATTTAGCTAGCAACATTTTGTGGTTTTCACAGTCAAAAGCCTTAGCCAAGTCAAAGAAAATTCCTCCAACATGCTGTTTTTGGTTAATAGATTCAGGCGCGCACCCAACAGGGGGAGGGGCTGCCGGCCTGCAGCCCCCCCCACCAATAAAAAAAAAAAAAAAAAAAAAAAAAAAAAAAAAAAAAAAAAAAAAAAAAAAAAAAAAAAAAAAAAAAAAGATTTTGTAACACGATGATTCACGCGATTTACCCTTCAGCCAAAATTAGCCACGGAAATTGGCTGATGACTAGTACATTGGAATTTTGCAAAATAAAAAAACGTAGGAAGTCTTAGACAAACTTAAAAAAACCAAGACTAGACCTTGTGATTTAAATTAGGTGAGTCACGGAGTTATAATTATAATGACATGATGTTTTATAAACAATTTTTAAAAATAAAATATAAATTATATAACAGCCTCACAGTCAGCACGCCCAATGAAAAATTCAGGGTAAAGCTAAAGGTAACGGTAACGTTCTCCCTACAACGGGCCATGAAGGCCCAGAGGGGGAGTAGAGGTATAGCTCTACTCTTTTTTAAAACCCTGGCACTAGATGAGGGTGGGTGGTAAACTCCACACCCCGGCCGCTTTACCCCCGGGAAAGAGACCCGGTACCCATTGTACAGGAGGCTGGATGGGCCCCACGGACGGACTGGACGGCTGCGGAAAATCTCGCCCCCACCGGGATTCGATCCCCGGACCGTAGCTAGTCGCTATATTGACTACGCTATCCCGGCCCACGAAAAATTCAGGGTGCACACCACCTGTTAGCTTGAAGGCAGCATCTTCAGTACATATCCCTTCCATGCAACCAAACTGTTCTGGGACCAGTGCAATAGGCCTATGATTTTTCATACTACTTTCGTCTCCTTTTTTTTGTAGAGTGTTTTGATATTAATATTTTTAGATGGTCCAGGGAAATATGAATGTATGGTTGGTGATTACACACGTAACTTAATAGGTGACTAATTTCAGATCAGCAAGTTTTTAAAAAAAAATTTATTTCATCATAACTTGATGAGATATTTTTCTTATTTGGGGGAACGTATTATACACTTATCTCAATTTCAGTGGGTGAAACAGTTCTAAGACCAGTGAATTTGCAGGAAATGATTCCTTTAAAAAATGGAATAGCATCTTCTTTCCCAACTTGATGTAAATTTAAACTGTCAGTAACTGTTAAAAATAAATTTTATATTCTACTTGGCATTATTTATCTTCATATTTCTCTAGATTAATTCTTAGTACTCTCATTAACTGCAGATCGATACCATAAACTGGGCCATGTCCTCTCATCTCCCTTCTCCTGATTTAATAATTATCATTCAGTGACATAACAGACAATACCCATTTTCTGTATTAAAAGACCTAGAACTGAAAACTGTGTTTGATAAAAGTATTATGTAATTTTAAATAGCAACTGTTAGGGCTCATCTGTATGAGACAATTCAGTGCTGCAATTAAATAGTGCCACAGACAATTACAGACTCAAAACTGACATTCATTCATTCATTCATTCATTCATTCCGTAGTCTGTCTTACAACAGGCCCATAGCCTCTTCCAAAGCTAGTTCTCCTCAGAGTGTGATCTAGTGCTTCCTCTGTCACTTTCCAGTATCTTCTCCTTTCCTTAAGGTCAACCAATAGCTGCTTACATATTCTTCCTCACATTCCCATCACTTCTCTGCTTCCTATCGTTTGTTCATTCATTTTACTGTACATATGATATTCCTCTCCTCCTTGACTCTGTGTAATACTTCCTCATTTCTCACACGATCGGTTCAAATATCTTCTCCATCCTTCACCAGCACCAAATTTCAAAACTTTCCAGGGTTTTCTGATCTACTTTCTGAAGTGTCCACGTTTCAGCACCATACAAAGCTATGCTCCAATTTGCTGGTGAAAAGAGTCTTCTTCTTGTTGAATGCTGCTTTTGAAAACTGACATAAGTGTTTTAAATATGGTTCAATGACACTTCTACATTCTCTGTTCCAGGTAACCTAGACAATTCCAGATTCACATATAGATTTCTGGACATTTTCTGGTAAAACAAAATATAAAGACCTTACTAAATGATGGAACCATATCACTGTCTTTCCCAACAAACAGTACTGAGAGGTCAGTGAACAGACAAGTTCCTTATGCTGGAAGCCTGTGTTCAATCTTCAGAACTTCTGCTGGAAAAAATTGCACTGGGTAGGATTACCTACAAGTAATCTAGTTCCTCCTACCTATAGTCATTCTACTGACACACCATACTTATCTTCACCCTAGAGTATGTAGTGGGCTGCAATTTAAAATTGTAGTTTCTCATGTGATCCACTTCTTAGTCAAACTGTTTAAAAAAAAACTCTGTATAAGAAAAAGGACTTACAATAAGCTTTGTCTCGGCGAGGCACCACACAGCAACGCCCACAATGGCAGCAATAATGGTGAGAAGTATCAGTGCTCCACCACATACTGCACCCACAAGTAATGGCAGGTATTCACTTGGGATGCGCCAGCTACCCCACTTCCAACCACCAGGAGAAGATGCTGGTGATGCTGTGCCATTGTCCTGCAACATCAGATACACTGTAATCATATACTGCTGGTGATGCTGTGCCATTGTCCTGCAACATCAGACACATGTGTAATCATACTGCTGGTGATGCTGTGCCATTGTCCTGCAACATCAGACACACGTGTGTAATCATACTGCTGGTGATGCTGTGCCATTGTCCTGCAACATCAGACACATGTGTAATCATACTGCTGGTGATGCTGTGCCATTGTCCTGCAACATCAGACACATGTGTAATCATACTGCTGGTGATGCTGTGCCATTGTCCTGCAACATCAGACACATGTGTAATCATACTGCTGGTGATGTTGTGCCATTGTCCTGCAACATCAGACACATGTGTAATCATACTGCTGGTGATGCTGTGCCATTGTCCTGCAACATCAGACACACGTGTGTAATCATACTGCTGGTGATGCTGTGCCATTGTCCTGCAACATCAGACACATGTGTAATCATACTGCTGGTGATGCTGTGCCATTGTCCTGCAACATCAGACACATGTGTAATCATACTGCTGGTGATGCTGTGCCATTGTCCTGCAACATCAGACACACGTGTGTAATCATACTGCTGGTGATGCTGTGCCATTGTCCTGCAACATCAGACACATGTGTAATCATACTGCTGGTGATGCTGTGCCATTGTCCTGAAAAATTAGAAACACGTGTAATCATACAGCTGGTGATGCTGTGCCATTGTCCTGCAACATCAGACACACGTGTAATCATACAGCTGGTGATGCTGTGCCATTGTCCTGCAACATCAGACACATGTGTAATCATACTGCTGGTGATGCTGTGCCATTGTCCTGAAAAATTAGAAACACGTGTAATCATACAGCTGGTAGCACTGTCATTGTCCTGCAACGTCAGACATGTGTATAATCTTACTGCTGTTGACACTGTGACACAACACTAGCCACGTCCATTCATACACCCAGTGATGCTATGCCATTGTCTTGCAAACATCAGACACGAAATTCAGAATAACTTGAACTCCGAGAAAACATGCTTAAAGAACCCAAACTTACATCGCTTGTAGCGCATGTGCTGAAAGTGCGGAGTATGAAGTTTCAGTTACATCACTCCTATAGAAGGTGAGATACAAACGAAAACAGTAATTTGATCTCCAAGTAAAGTGCCCTTCATTATTGACCAGCTTCAAGAAACTTACACCGTTTCTAGCACATAAGTCGGAAGAGCGAGGTATGAAGTTTCAGATAAATACGTCGAATGGAAGGCGAGATAGAGACGAAACGGTACTTAGCTGTCCAAGTAAAGTGCCTTTCATTATTGACCGATTTCGACCAATGTTACAATGCTTATAGACCATGCGAGGAAATTGCAAGGTATGAAGTATGAATTACACCCCTCCAATTGAAGGCGAGAAACAGACGAAAAAGTAGTTTGGTCTCCAACTAATGTGACCTTCATTATTGACCGATTTCGACAAATCTTGATTTCTTTGCAGGGCATGCGAGTACATTGCAAGGTATGATGATTCAGTTACATTCCTCCAAAGGAAGGCGAGATACAGACGAAAAACATCTTTCGTCTTCAAGTAAAGTGACCTTCACTATTGACCGATTTCAACCAAACGTGCCTGGTTTGTAGCACATGCGCTGTCAGTGCGAGGCCTGAAGTCTGACTTACATCTCTCCGATAGAAGGAGAGATACAGACGAAAAAGTACTTTGGTCCACGAGTAAAGTGCCTGTCATTAGTGACCGAAATCAACCAACCTTGCACTGCTTGCAGAACATGCCAATATATTGCGAGGTGTGATGTTTCAGTTACATCCCTCCAATAGAAGGGGCGATACGGAAGAAAAAGTACTTTGTCTCAAAGTAAAGTGCCCTTCATTATCAAGCGATTTCGAACAAAGTTGCACTGCTTTAGCGCATGCGTGTAAATTGCGAGTTTCAAGTCTGCGTTATATCCCTCCAAACAGAAGGCGAGATACAAACGAAAAACTGCTTGCGTCTACAAGTAAAGAGCTTTCCATTGTTGACCGATTTCAACCAAACTTGTATTCCTTGTAGCGCATCTGACATCGTTGCGAAGTGTGACGTTTGACTTACATCCCTCCAATAGAAGGCGAGATACAGACGAAAAGTACTTTGGCTCCCAAGTAAAAAGCCCTTCAATATTGACCGATTTCAACCAAACTTGTACTCCTTGTAGCGCATCTGACATCGTTGCGAAGTGTGATGTTTGACTTACATCCCTCCAATAGAAGGCGAGATACAGACGAAAAGTACTTTGGCTCCCAAGTAAAGAGCCCTTCAATATTGACCGATTTCGACCAATCTTGCATAGCTTGTAGAGCATGCGAGTTC
Source organism: Reticulitermes speratus (assembly GCA_021186555.1). Lineage (NCBI taxonomy): Eukaryota > Metazoa > Arthropoda > Insecta > Blattodea > Rhinotermitidae > Reticulitermes > Reticulitermes speratus. The sequence goes on along the minus strand of JAJKFL010000010.1, from coordinate 8,932,377 downwards.
ATTGCGATGTATGAAGTCCGCGTTACACAAACCCAATAGAAGGCGAGGTATAGACGCAAAATTACCTTTGTGTCAAAGTAAAGTGCCTTCATTATTGACAGATTTAAACAAAACTTACAACATTTGTGGCGCATGCGTCGGAAAAGCGAGGTATGAAGTTTAAGGAAATCACGTCGAATGGAAGGCGATATACAGACGAAACGGTACTTTGTTCTCCAAGCAAAGTGCCCTTCGTTTGTGACCGATTTCACCCAAACTGATAATATTTGTAGCGCATGCGCTGGAAGTACAAGGTATGATATTTCAGTTACATCACTCCCATGAAAGTCGACATACAGACGAAAACGTATTTTGGTGTCCAAGCAAAGTGCCCTTCATTACTGACCGATTTCAACCGAACGTAAAAGGGTGGTAGCGCATGCGCAGAAACTACGAGGTATGAGGTTTGAATTTACAACACTCCTATAGATGGCGAGATACAGACGAAAAAGAAGTTTGGTCTCCCAGTAAAGTGCCCTACATTATTGACCGATTTCAACCAAACGTACAGAGTTTGTAGCACATGCGCATAGAATGCGGGATACGAAGTTTCAATTACGTCACTCACGTGGAAGGCGAGATACAGACGAAAAAGTACCTTGGTCTCCCAGTAAAGTGCCCTACATTATTCAGCAATTTCGGCGAATCTTAAGACCCTCTGTAGCGCATGTGTCGGAACTGCGAAGTATTAAGTTTCAGGTAAACACGTCGAATGGAAAGCGAGGTACAGATGAAAAGGTTGTTTGTTCTCCAAATAAAGTGCCATTTAATATTGATAGATGTAAATTAAACTGACAAAGTTTTTAGCGCATTCACGTAGCGTGCTAATTGTACGTACGGTGCACGTATGGTATAAGGCTGGTTGCAGTACGACAATAATTGTACGTACGGTGCACGTATGGTATAAGGCTGGTTGCAGTACGACAATAATTGTACGTACGGTGCACGTATGGTATAAGGCTGGTTGCAGTACGACAATAATTGTACGTACGGTGCACGTATGGTATAAGGCTGGTTGCAATACGACAATAATTGTACGTACGGTGCACGTATGGTATAAGGCTGGTTGCAGTACGACAATAATTGTACGTACGGTGCACGTATGGTATAAGGCTGGTTGCAGTACGACAATAATTGTACGTACGGTGCACGTATGGTATAAGGCTGGTTGCAATACGACAATAATTGTACGTACGGTGCACGTATGGTATAAGGCTGGTTGCAATACGACAATAATTGTACGTACGGTGCACGTATGGTATAAGGCTGGTTGCAATACGACAATAATTGTACGTACGGTGCACGTATGGCATAAGGCTGGTTGCAATACGACAATAATTGTACGTACGGTGCACGTATGGTATAAGGCTGGTTGCAATACGACAATAATTGTACGTACGGTGCACGTATGGTATAAGGCTGGTTGCAATACGACAATAATTGTACGTACGGTACACGTATGGTATAAGGCTGGTTGCAACACGACAATAATTGTACGTACGGTGCACGTATGGTATAAGGCTGGTTGCAATACGACAATAATTGTACGTACGGTGCACGTATGGTACATGTACGGTGCACGTATGGTTTACGTACGGTGCGCGTATGGTATAAGGCTGGTTGCAATACGACAATAATTTAGGGCCCTTTACATGAAGACCAAAGTTCGCATTCTCCTCTATCTCGGCTAGCAGTCGTGGGATTACCGTAGAAATTCGCATCTGGTACACTGAACACATACACTACGTACGGTATAACACTGGTTGCGATAGCGCAATAATTAAGGGCAATTCACATGACGACCAATGTACGCAGTCGTGGGGTTTCACTTGGGCTTGGTCTGAAAGGGTTAATTTGTAAATCGACAAATAATTATACTACCGAGAAGGACAAAAACATATGCAATATATCGGGTTCCGGGCCCCCTTCCGGACGGCCGGGCCCCGGTAATTTGTACCGGCTTATCCCCCTTTCGTCGGCATTGTATATTCTTTATATGCACACAAAACTAAGATATATTATGAAATATATTCCACAAACATGGCTGTAAGCCGCAACAGGATGGTTTACACTAAATGATTCGTCGTAAATGGAAAACACAAGAGATGCTATTCGCGATGATGATTGTGCATATGCGGCAAATGGTTAATATGAGTGACAGGGGAGACATCTGTAAGCAAAAGGAAATACGGGGGTCACGTGACACGCCGTGGATGGGATTCCCGGTTTTTCGGTGGAGCGGGATTCCTTTCAATTGCAGACGTGTTTTATAAAATGACAGATATAAGTCCACCCGCCATCGAGGGGTGTGTGGTGAGGATGTGGGTTCACTAGAAAGGATTAAGGGGTCAAATATATGACGAAATAACAGCGAACTTTGCCTTTCGTTTTAATAAAGTAGATCCGACTGAGGGTGATTTAGGTAAACTGGAGACAATAACATACCTAAGCGGTTCTGTGCAAGACTTGAGGCGAAATGGGCGACCACAGACACATGCGGATGTCAGTACACATGTGGAGGAATCGGTACTTCGATCTCCCAGAAAATCCATGAAGAAACTACGTGTGTAATTCCAGATCCAGGAACCGTAAAATAAATATGGAAACTGTTTAGGCCAGATATAAGCATTTGGAGACTTTGCGCTGAGATATACTGCGCCTTTATGAATGAGCAAAACGTTGCGATTTGCAAATTTCTCAATATCGGTCCAATAAAAAAGAGATGAAGAAACACTACAATTACGTAAGATACCAGGGGTGAACACAACACAGCTGGCGCTCGTCACTTTTGCGGCTTGCCCCAAGTTGTCTCTAAAGATAGTTTACATGCACGGGATATCAGAGTTCAGCGAGCACGCAATAAAGGTGCACATGTCTGCCACCACACGACCATGTCGTGGTCACATAATTCGTTGACAAACTTGGACCGATACGTATTGCAGTCTTCCTTCCTCATCACATGTCCAAGCAAGTTCCTGGAGTCTGTAATTATGCAGACCTTTCCTTCGGGAATTTTCTTGGAGCTCGAAGAACATTCATTCATTCATTCATTCTGCAGTCTGTCTTACGAAAGGTCCGTAGTCTCTTCCAAAGCGAGTTCTCCACAGGGTGCGATCTAGTGCTTCCTCTTTCAATTTCCAATATCTTCTTTTCCTTAAGGCCATCCAGTAACTGCTTACGTCTTCTCGAAGAACGGACTCCTCTAAACGTGTACCGACCTCCGCAAGTTTCCGTTGTCTTCCACTTCGTTTCGCACCTTCCACAAAACCGGTTTGGGATGTTATTTTCTCAAATTTACGTAAATTAGCTCCAGTCGACTCTTCTTGATTAAAACACAAGGCAGAATTCGCCCTTATTTTCACATGTTTGGCCACTTCGTCCTTGCAGTGAACCATCACGCTCCTGGGACGCTCTTCGATGGTGAATGCCCTTGTATCAGTCATGAAGATATCACAACACGCTCGCTATAACACGCCTGCAGTTATACACTCGGCAAAGGCAAGCCCCCGACAAAACTGGTAATCCCAGCAGCCACGATGTGTGTCACGTGACACCTCCCTTTCCCTTCCTGCGGATGTCTCACCCGCCCCTTATACTAAATATTGGCAGTATACGTACAGTCAAACAACAACATAGTCTAGTGCAGTGGTATTCAACCTGGGTATGCGTACCCCCGTGGTACGCGAAGACATATTAGGGGTACGTAAAATTAAAAAAAAATATAATATATTATTTCATGATAAACACTGAATAATCAGGGCCAGATTTAGGGTTAGCCACAAGAGACCGGACGTAAGGACATGCGATTTGGGAGCGCCATTTTTTTCTTTCTCTCTCTCTCTTCCTTTTTGCGATTCTTATCTGGGCGGCTAGTTTCATTTTATTCCACAAGTGCATATAATTTTGCTTTGCTAAAATACCTTTGCCCCTTTATTAATTTTTATATGATTAGGCAATAATATATTTCTTATTTAATAGCTTGACTCTCCTTTTTCTCATTTAAAACTTATTATTTAATACATTATTTTGGATGTAATTTATTAACTTATTTTAGATGTAGATTATAGTCTATGTATAACTTGAATTATGCACCAACAACTTTGGGGGTACAAAGTCGAAGAGAAATTATATTTGGGGGTACGCGAACAAAAAAGGTTGAATACCAATGGTCTAGTGTTTTCCATTAATGATAAATCCTTTATTACAAACCATCGCTCGCAGCTCCTGGCCATCCCTCTACACGCATAACAACAAACTGGGAGGACACGCTACTTTAGACAGCCTGGTCTTACCCACGAAGGAGAATAAAAAAGCTAAAAGTATTTACTCACATCTGGCCACATCTTTGCAGTCAGCGTGACGGACTGCTGGAACACATGGGTCTGAAATCGACCCTGTCGCAACGGATCCTCATCTCCTGTAACAATGGGAACAACAAAACAATTAGTCTGAATAAAAACCACACGTCTGGTGCAACCGAACAAGTCCCGAATTCGACGCCAGACTTGATACAATCCACCCAAGCGGGTTATTTTTTTCTTCCAATGGCTCGACAGCCCCTTGGGGGCCTAGACCGCCTCGTTTTTTTCGAGGCTTCACGATCACACACTTTTTAGACACACCACACTCGGTAGGACTCCTCTGGACGAGGGACCAGCTCGTCGCAGAGACCTCTACCTGACAACACTCACAACAGGCAGACATCCATGCCCTAGGCGGGATTCGAACCCACAATCCCAGTAAACGAGCGGCCGCAGACCCACGCCTTAGACCGCCTTAGACTTAGATACATTCATGTTTTACAAAGTATAACAGAAGGCCTGCCTGCCAGCAGTGACCAAACAGCTACAAACGTCAACAGAACTGCTAAGACATTGGGAAGAGCAACTGCACACCACATACACCAAATGTACACTACGGCTTCATTGTCGCCTGGCCACGTACTGAAGGACACTAAAGAACAGCGAAAGTTAGAGGGAAAGACAGAAATGACGGGAAGACGAGGAAGAAGGCGTTAGCAGCTACTGGATAACCTTAAGGAAAAAAGAAGATACTGGAAACTGAAAGAGGAAGCACTAATCGCACCCTGTGGAGAACTCGCTTTGGAAGAGGCTACGGACCTGTCGTAAGACAGACTGCAGAATGAAGAGGTTACGGACCTGTCGTAAGACAGACTACAGAATGAAGAGGCTAGGACCTGTCGTAAGACAGACTACAGAATGAAGAGGCTACGGACCTGTCGTAAGACAGACTACAGAATGAAGAGGCTACGGACCTGTCGTAAGACAGACTACAGAATGAAGAGGCTACGGACCTGTCGTAAGACAGACTACAGAATGAAGAGGCTACGGACCTGTCGTAAGACAGACTACAGAATGAAGAGGCTACGGACCTGTCGTAAGACAGACTACAGAATGAAGAGGCTACGGACCTGTCGTAAGACAGACTACAGAATGAAGAGGTTACGGACCTGTCGTAAGACAGACTGCAGAATGAAGAGGCTACGGACCTGTCGTAAGACAGACTGCAGAATGAAGAGGTTACGGACCTGTCGTAAGACAGACTGCAGAATGAAGAGGCTACGGACCTGTCGTAAGACAGACTGCAGAATGAAGAGGTTACGGACCTGTCGTAAGACAGACTGCAGAATGAAGAGGCTACGGACCTGTCGTAAGACAGACTGCAGAATGAAGAGGTTACGGACCTGTCGTAAGACAGACTGCAGAATGAAGAGGCTACGGACCTGTCGTAAGACAGACTACAGAATGAAGAGGCTACGGACCTGTCGTAAGACAGACTGCAGAATGAAGAGGCTACGGACCTGTCGTAAGACAGACTGCAGAATGAATGATCTTATATCTGAAATGAAATGTGTCCTGCCTTCTTGAACACAGTAGTTTATGACAATTTATAACAGTCGATACTGATGACAAAACAAAGGTAAGTCAGTAGCATTTTTTGTAGTTTTTTTTTTTAAAAATAAAGGAATTGGAAATTATTACCCTATTCTATTCAGCGAGCAACGTATTCATTCGTTTCCTGGAACGTAATTTTATTACGTGTGCAAATTGAAGTATGCCCCATTTTATAAAATCTGGGTGTTAATTTTGTTGCTTATACTGCAGGAGACTTCAAGAACCCCACCTAACTTTATACTGTAAAGTCTTAACTTCCGCTTACGAAAATAACATTACTGCTGCTTAAGTGCCGCAGTCTTGAGCCATTAGCGTGAAAACTCTGCAGAAACATTTCCCGTCAATCTGCAATTTAGTAGATTTTTATGACATCTGCAGGACGATAAAGACACTGTGACACCCGTCTGTCCTAGTCAGTGTCTCCTGTCAACACAGACACAAGAACCTCACAACACGACACAGACATCTGTGTCCCTAGTATGACACTTACGTTACGTCACACTACAATTTGTGACCTAGCCTAAATAACTCTTACCTCATAATTATAACACCTTTTGTTACTACAGTGGAACTTGGTGGGCCGGGATAGCTCAGTCGGTATAGCGGGAGGACGGTCCGGGGATCGAATCCCGGTGGTGGCGAGATTTTCAGCACCCGTCCTGACCCAGCCTCCTGCATAATGGGTACCGGGTCATTCCCGGAGGTAAAGCGGCCGGGGCGTGACGTTGACCACCCACCCCCATGTAGCACTGAACTTAAAGAAAGAGTAGAGCTATACCTCTACTCCCCCTCTGGGCCTTCATGGCCTGTTCTAGGGTGAACTTTACCTTTACAGTAAAACCTGTCTTAAACGGAACCTGGACATAACGAAAACCTGTCTTTAGCGGAACAATTTCACAGTCCGGATGAGCTGAAGTTCCGATGATCCATACATACAGTATCCGTATTAAACGTAAACCTTCCTACAACGGAAAAATATTTCGGTCCCTTGCGGTTCAGTTATAGACGGATCTAACTGCATAAGTAACATAGGCTGAGATAGCTCAGTGAGTACAGTGACTTTTGGCTGAACGGCCTGGCTTTAGATTGCTGGTATTGGTAAAGGACTTCAAACCTCGACACCAAGTTCAGATTCCCTCCTGAGCTCTTTTTCCTTTCTCTGTGGCGCATCAGGACAACTCGGGTCTACGCCGCCTCATTGTTGAGGTTTCTAGATCACACACAATCAGACACACACACACACACACTCGGTAGGACTCCTCTGAACGAGTGATGAGCTCGTTGCAGAGGTCGCTACCTACACAGCACATAACAAACACAAGAGACGAACATCCATGCCCTCAGCGGGATTTAAACCCGCGATTCCACCAATCGAGCGGCCGCAGACCTACGCCTTAGACCGCACGGCCACCGCGATCGGCCTCTAGAGCTCATACCAGCTCTCTAATTAAGTGGGTAAGATGTAAATAAGCTAGATCGTGATGGCAACGACTCATCTACATTTAGCTTGCAGAGGTTCAGAAAGCCAGGACGTTTGCCTTCTGTTACATCTCGACAAATGTTACAAAAAAGGACAAATGCATCAACACAGTACACATTCTTACAAAGAAACAAAATTATGTTCATGATTATTCATTATAACCGATTCCGGTAGCCGCGCGGTCTAAGGCGTGGGTCTGCGGCCGCTCGCTTGCCGGGATTGCGGGTTCGAATCCCGCCTGAGGCATGGATGTCTGTCTGTTGTGAGTGTTGTGTGTTGTCAGGTAGAGGTCTCTGCGTCGGGCTGATCACTCGTCCAGAGGAGTCCTACCGAGTGTCTGTGTGTCATTGAGTGTGATCAAGTACAACAATAACCCTCTACACTTACAATGAGTAGGTAAAAGAGGTCAGACTAGAAAATAAATAAAGAAAAAAAGATTACTCATCAGAAACATACCCATTATAGAAAGAAATGTCCTACGTAACGACGCTGTTAGTTGCTACTATTATACGGAGTCAAAGTCACAAATGAAATACGATTATGTGTCATTGGTGGAAAGATAATTTTTTGTTGTTCTGACAGGAGAAAACCGAGCACCCGAAGAAAGACCTATCCTAATATCATTTCGACCCCCTAAACTCCCATAAGCAATGACTGTGGATCGAACCCGGGCCTCCGAGATGAGAATCCGGCGACTAAACATGCCTGAACCATAGCATATGTACAGTACAACCCGCTTATAACGACATCGGTTTATGCAACATCTCGTCTATAACTTTACATATTCTGTGTTATCAATTAATTTCTCACTGTTAACCGTAACATTACACTCCTCGGTTACAACAACACTCGTTTATAACGACACAAAATATTCTGGAACTTTCATGACGTTATAAACTGAGTTCGACTGTATATTGTACTCGCACATACAACACGCACTGGTGAAAAAATGTCATAAGTTTCATCTGTGACTTCATTAACCTGAAGCACAGGTCCGTAACACAGGTCGACGGTATGGAAATCACATCCTCAGTACTGACTGTAGTACCGTTTGAACTGTAATTGAGACACGTGGAGTTGAATGCTGAGCATAAATTGTAGCCGAACATTATTGAAACATTATTAAATGCTAGTATTGTTGGAGCAGTTCGGCTCTCCCCTTCCACTCGTCTAAATATAGCAGCAACGACAAGGGACCAGGTGTCCCGAGTCAGTTGGCGGGAGTAAAAGGAAAGGAGTAGACGGATGGCATTGTGCTAACGTTTGTATTGTAATAAAATAAATAAAGTTAAGCCTTTGGAGAGAACGGTCTATTAATTTGATGTATATCAAATTAATAGTAACCAGCAAAGTTCGGTTATAAAATGCCAGCGTAACTTTCATTGTAGCTACCTTTATGTACTCCAACTGCAGCACTAGAACTGAGTAAGATACATAGAAATTAAAACCTGAAGTTATCCCTGTCCACGCCATGAGGCAAATAGGGGACCTTAGGTATAGCTCCACTCCTATAGGCGAGACAGTGAGTGGTCAGCTTCACGCTTCGTCTGCTTTATCCTAGGGGAACGAGCTTACGGTGTCTATTGAATAGATGACTGAGTGGGCCTGAGAACCAGTGTGGATGCTTTGGAATAGAGAAAAATCTGATGCCTCTGTCGGGAATTGAACACAATTCCTTGGCCATCCACCCCGTGGCCTAGTGTCTATACCAACTGAGCTGACGTGGAGTTCAACAATTAGTGTACTGAGGCTATAAGAGCTGTTTCGTGGAGGCTATTGACAAAATAATACTCCTTTATCTCAGAGATTTAAGCTTATAACCAGAAGTAACCAAGGAACACTTATAGAGACACTACCTCAATATGAGGTGCACTGCGTTCTAAAACGGTACGTAAATACAAATAATTAAAAAAAGACCCAACCAAGCAAATAGTAAACTTTGCATTTTTTATTGACTTTAAGTAAGTTAGCGTTTGCAGCTTTCTTTATTCAACAAATTAACTTTATTAAAGAATAAAATTGCAGACAAATAGTAACGATAAGCTGAACCGTTTAAAGACAGAGATTAACAGGAATTATATTTAAAGATCCAGTCCGTACCGCGCAGTAAACACACTCCGTCTCAGTTATACAAACCAGTCAGTTAATGTTGTACAATGAAATAATCGCTGTTTGTTCTGAGATCCACACAAAACACATAAATACACTGTGTGGGCAGAACGTAGAATTTGTGTATGTTAAACGTGGTGGTACGTATAGTAACCACTGGGCTTTAGGTGTGTACATATAAAGATCCAGCCCGTACCGCGCAGTAAACACACTCCCGTCTCGGTTATAAAAAAAAACCCAGTCAGTTAATGCTGTACAGTGAAATAATCGCTGTTTGTTCTGAGATCCACACAAAACACATAAATACACTGTGTGGGCAGAACGTAGAATCTGTGAATGTTAAACGTGGTGGTACGTATAGTAACCACTGGGCTTCAGGTGTGTACATACAAAGATCCAGCCCGTACCGCGCAGTAAACACACTGTCTCAGTTATACAAACCAGTCAGTTAATGCTGTACAGTGAAATAATCGCTGTTTGTTCTGAGATCCACACAAAACACATAAATACACTGTGTGGGCAGAACGTAGAATCTGTGAATGTTAAACGTGGTGGTACGTATAGTAACCACTGGGCTTCAGGTGTGTACATACAAAGATCCAGCCCGTACCGCGCAGTAAACACACTGTCTCAGTTATACAAACCAGTCAGTTAATGCTGTACAGTGAAATAATCGCTGTTTGTTCTGAGATCCACACAAAACACATAAATACACTGTGTGGGCAGAACGTAGAATTGTTTACTATTAAAGATGGCGGTACATAATGTAAGCCCTAGGCTTTAAAAAGTTAATATGGAAATAGAGTAAACTCCTCGCCCAACGCGGTTTTGACTATTTTTTTTTCCAATGGCACAACAGCCCCAGTGGGCCAGGACCACCTCATTGTCGAGCCTTCACGATCACACTCAGGTAGGATTCCTCTGGACGAGTGATCAGCCCGATGCAGAGATCTCTACCTGACACAAGAGACAGACATCTATGCCCCCGGCGGTATTCGAACCCACAATCCCAGCAAGCGACCAGCCGCAGACCCACGCCTTAGACCGCGCGGCTACTGGGATCGGCGCGGTTTTGACTATACCGGTTTAAAGTATTGATATGGGGGAAAGAAATTTACCGAGCGCTAAAAAATTTAATGGCACGCGGATAAAAGCGGGCTGTTAGTTACTCAGCCGCCACGGCAGATGGCAGCATCAGCTACCCAAGCACTGTGTAAATGTTTAATGTACAGAAATGTGTAAACACGCATGCGTGTTTACACAAATTCTACACTACGCAAAAGTAAATGTTTTGGAAATGAAAAATATATTATATTACGTTTCTTGTACACCTGAGTGAGCAATGACTTTCTTCTTAAGTTTATAGCATAACCCAGCGTTTTCTAGCCCTTCTTCGATACAGAAACCAATAAAATCATTTTTCATATCCCGAGGAACCCCCTACATATGAAAACGTTTAACAGGTCAGGAGTTGATAATGAAGGCTGTTCTGTCAACTAAATGTGACCTTATATACGAACTGACCACAACAAAACAAAGGGACAGTTCGTACCTCACGGAGATTATTCCAGTATTGCCAATTGCTGGACAGAAATTCCCGCCATACATCGCGGAGGGTACTTGGAATTTTTCGCGGTATTTCAAAGTTTATTTATTTACCCATTACTTCGAATTTAAGACGCATCTTTGTTTTCACATTTTTCCGAACCGAAAATTAGGGCGCGTCTTATATTCCAGGCATTATTTTTCACTCTTGGAAAGTCTCGAAAATATCGTTTTCCTCGAAGCACAAGTAGCCTCGCTAAAAAAAAAAATAGTAAATTTTACGGACGGTGAAATTTGTTTGCAAAATTTTTTCGACTCGCACAAAAAATTCCTGAATACCAAAACACTGACGTCGTATCATACAATGCGTACAGAACGTCAAATTTGCCGACGTCAGCCGATCCAGTGCACAAGATGGAACGCAGGACGACATTCTTTGGGACAAGAGTGGATCAAGGGACGCAGACGGTTCAACTTCAGAATATGACAGTGAGTTAGTAGAACTATCTGAGGAACGTTCTGATTAAATAAACTAAACAGGAAGAAAGTTTATTGCAACGAAAATTTTAAATTTCCTGTATATTTTACATATTTTTATTACATTTCATTTTAAGTACATAATTAATATTTTTAATCCGTTAATAAACTCCTTTAAAACATATTTATTCCTTTATAATTATAATCCAAATTTTTTCCCTGATAATCCCCTTTTAAAAGCGGGGTGCGTCTTAAATTCGAAGTACTACGGTATTCCACGATTTCTCGTGACACCCTGGTTGGGCGGCAGTGCAGTGGCCCCTTTGGGAAGCAACTTCAGCAACACATAAGTGCCACTGCTCTGAATTCGGCGTCTGCAGGGAACCATGACGAAAGGAACCAGTTCCAGGCTGCAGAGGAACAGAACCATGACGAAAGGAACCAGTTCCAGGCTGCAGAGGAACAGAACCATGACGAAAGGAACCAGTTCCAGGCTGCAGAGGAACAGAACCATGACGAAAGGAACCAGTTCCAGGTTGCAGAGGAACAGAACCATGACGAAAGGAACCAGTTCCAGGTTGCAGAGGAACAGAACCATGACGAAAGGAACCAGTTCCAGGTTGCAGAGGAACAGAACCATGACGAAAGGAACCAGTTCCAGGCTGCAGAGGAACAGAACCATGACGAAAGGAACCAGTTCCAGGTTGCAGAGGAACAGAACCATGACGAAAGGAACCAGTTCCAGGTTGCAGAGGAACAGAACCATGACGAAAGGAACCAGTTCCAGGCTGCAGAGGAACAGAACCATGACGAAAGGAACCAGTTCCAGGCTGCAGAGGAACAGAACCATGACGAAAGGAACCAGTTCCAGGCTGCAGAGGAACAGAACCATGACGAAAGGAACCAGTTCCAGGCTGCAGAGGAACAGAACCATGACGAAAGGAACCAGTTCCAGGCTGCAGAGGAACAGAACCATGACGAAAGGAACCAGTTCCAGGTTGCAGAGGAACAGAACCATGACGAAAGGAACCAGTTCCAGGTTGCAGAGGAACAGAACCATGACGAAAGGAACCAGTTCCAGGCTGCAGAGGAACAGAACCATGACGAAAGGAACCAGTTCCAGGCTGCAGAGGAACAGAACCATGACGAAAGGAACCAGTTCCAGGCTGCAGAGGAACAGAACCATGACGAAAGGAACCAGTTCCAGGCTGCAGAGGAACAGAACCATGACGAAAGGAACCAGTTCCAGGCTGCAGAGGAACAGAACCATGACGAAAGGAACCAGTTCCAGGCTGCAGAGGAACAGAACCATGACGAAAGGAACCAGTTCCAGGTTGCAGAGGAACAGAACCATGACGAAAGGAACCAGTTCCAGGTTGCAGAGGAACAGAACCATGACGAAAGGAACCAGTTCCAGGTTGCAGAGGAACAGAACCATGACGAAAGGAACCAGTTCCAGGCTGCAGAGGAACAGAACCATGACGAAAGGAACCAGTTCCAGGTTGCAGAGGAACAGAACCATGACGAAAGGAACCAGTTCCAGGTTGCAGAGGAACAGAACCATGACGAAAGGAACCAGTTCCAGGCTGCAGAGGAACAGAACCATGACGACAGAACCCAGTTCCAGGCTGCAGAGTGAACAAGACCATGACGAAAGGAACCAGATTCCGGGTGCAGAGGAACAGAACATGACGAAAGGAACGTTCGCTGCAGAGGAACAAACCAGACGAAAGGAACCAGTTCAGCTGCAGAGAAAAAACCATGACGAAAGAACCAGTTCAGTTTAGCAGAGGATAAGAACCATGACGAAAGGAACTTCCAGTTGCAAGGAACATAACCATGACGAAAGAACCAATTCCAGGCTGCAAGAACAACCATGACGAAAGGACCAGTTCCAGCTGCAGAGGAACAGATCCATGACGAAAGGAACCAGGTTCCAGGCTGCAGATGAACAGAACCATTGACGAAAGGAACCAGTTCCAGGCTGCAAGGAACAGACCATGACGAAGGAACATTCAGGCTGCAGAGGACAGAACCATGACGAAAGGAACCAGTTCCAGGCTGCAGAGGAACAGAACCATGACGAAAGGAACCAGTTCCAGGTGCAGAGGAACAGAACCATGACGAAAGGAACCAGTTCCAGGTTGCAGAGGAACAGAACCATGACGAAAGGAACCAGTTCCAGGCTTGCAGAGGAACAGAACCATGACGAAAGGAACCAGTTCCAGGCTGCAGAGGAACAGAACCATGACGAAAGGAACCAGTTCCAGGCTGCAGAGTAACAGAACCATGACGAAAGGAACCAGTTCCAGTTGCAGAGGAACAGAACCATGACGAAAGGAACCAGTTCCAGGTTGCAGAGGAACAGAACCATGACGAAAGGAACCAGTTCCAGGCTGCAGAGGAACAGAACCATGACGAAAGGAACCAGTTCCAGGCTGCAGAGGAACGGAACCATGACGAAAGGAACCAGTTCCAGGTTGCAGAGGAACAGAACCATGACGAAAGGAACCAGTTCCAGGTTGCAGAGGAACAGAACCATGACGAAAGGATCCAGTTCCAGGCTGCAGAGGAACAGAACCATGACGAATGGAACCAGTTCCAGGCTGCAGAGGAACAGAACCATGACGAAAGGAACCAGTTCCAGGCTGCAGAGGAACAGAACGGGTAATTATTAGCACCTCTCTGAGTTTGGAGGTCTTGGGTTCGATTACAGGCCAGCGACAGTCTATACTCACGGTCGCTTTCCTCAGTCTCTCAAGCCAAATGCCGAGATAAGATACCTTAAAATAGGCCACAGCCACTTTTATGTGCGTTCGCATGTATCGGCGCGGCTTACACTGAACGGATATCCGCGAAATTTTGATATTGTTGACGTTTATAAAAATCTGTCGAGAAAAATACAAATTTGGTTAAAAATCGGGACAAAAATATCGGACACTCTACACGAACACCTAACAACGTTCTTATTGTTGCCGGCGACATAAATTCGCCATAAAAGCATTGTTGTGAAACACTCATTTTTTTTATATAGCTGACAGTGACATGTAGCTCAACAATAGACAAAGAACGCATTGTAGCGTTTCCATTACAACAATGGTCACGCGAACGCGCCACCATGTTACGTTACACGTACATTGCCTGTCTTGTCCCGAATTATTTCAAATTCATCATTCGCCGACACAGCTGTGTAATCAACGCAGTTTTATTGGCGTTGTTACATAAAGGACGATCCCAAGAAACAGCCAATCCAAACTTGGCTCATATTTTATATATATGAACTAGACTTTTCCAAATGAAGCGTGCCAGAAAAGTGCTAATACACATACACGCGGCCAATGTGGCGCCATGGGGGGGGGGGGGGCCATGCATGGTATCGACTGCGCTCAATTCCTGCCTGTTACGAAACAAGACGCTGACTTAACAAGATCTGTACAGAAAGCCTCCCCGCCGTCCCGCTGAGCCGCAAATTAACACACACAGACACCAACGGACGAGGCAGCCATCTTGTAAAATACGGCAAACATAAGGCCAGTCCGCCCCCCACAGGAAACAGCAGCACAGAAAAGTAGGTGTCGCCTTATAAGCGAGACCTTACGTCACTTCCCAGTAACACGTCATTTGCTAGTAAATTGTACCAACAAGGCACGCTAAGCGCTGTTCTTTATCATTCACTTTTATATCTGCCACTCTGAAACTTTATTGTTATGGTAAAGGTAAAAGCAATCCCATTACAGGCCTGGACAGGCCCTTAGGATTCCAGGAGGTTGAGGCTCCCAGATTTCCTGACATTCGGCACATGAAGGTGGTAAGGTTGTCAGCCCTACGCACCGGCCGCCTTTACGCCAAGGAAATATTCCTCGTACTCATTTATTTTAGAAGCTGAGTCGATGTTAGGGCCATAATGTGGTTGGTAGGATTAAGTCAATGAAAAATTCCGACTCCTTCGGGAATCGAAACCGCGACCTTCCGGCTTGTACCGCAGTGCCTCAACCAACTGCGCCACCGCGTGCCCCCCTTATTGTTGTTACACATTTTCTATATTTTCTGAGGTTTTTCTCTAAATACCCCAACGGAAGAGGAAGTCGCCTTATATTCGGGCTAGTACGGTTATTTTGTTGCAAAGCTTAGAGTGGAAACGGTTGGTGGGTCAATTTCAAATAGGCCTACGAATAATATCAACTGCTCAGTCTGCCCATCTTTTGGGGGGGGGGGGGGGACTGATGCGTACAGCATTGCAGTCGACAAACCAGAGGAGAACAGACTACTTGGGATATACAGTTGTAGGGAGGAGTACAATACGAAAACATTTTGTGTTCAAAATATTCAAATTAGCAAAAAAGGACCGGCAGGGTCTACAAAAAAAAAACGTATCACGCAGCGATGACACAGCAACGCAACGTAACGCAAAGCACGCAGAGCCACACACGTTTGCAAGTGTGTGTTATAGGGATCCCATGTGTTATAGGATCCCATGTGTGTTATAGGATCCCATGTGTTATAGGATCCCATGTGTTATAGGATCCCATGTGTTATAGCGATCCCATGTGTGTTATAGGGATCCCATGTGTTATAGGGATCCCATGTGTGTTATAGGGATCCCATGTGTTATAGGGATCCCATGTGTTTATAGGGATCCCATGTGTTATAGCGATCCCATGTGTGTTATAGGGATCCCATGTGTTATAGGGATCCCATGTGTGTTATAGGGATCCCATGTGTTATAGGGATCCCATGTGTGTTATAGCGATCCCATGTGTTATAGGGTATTGCCCATGTGTTATAGGGATCCCATGTGTTATAGCGATCCCATGTGTGTTATAGGGATCCCATGTGTTATAGGGATCCCATGTGTGTTATAGGGATCCCATGTGTTATAGGGATCCCATGTGTGTTATAGCGATCCCATGTGTTATAGGGATCCCATGTGTTTATAGCGATCCCATGTGTGTTATAGGGATCCCATGTGTTATAGGGATCCCATGTGTGTTATAGGGATCCCATGTGTTATAGGGATCCCATGTGTGTTATAGCGATCCCATGTGTTATAGGGATCCCATGTGTTATAGGGATCCCATGTGTTATAGCGATCCCATGTGTGTTATAGGGATCCCATGTGTTATAGGGATCCCATGTGTGTTATAGGGATCCCATGTGTTATAGGGATCCCATGTGTGTTATAGCGATCCCATGTGTTATAGGGATCCCATGTGTTATAGGGATCCCATGTGTTATAGCGATCCCATGTGTGTTATAGGGATCCCATGTGTTATAGGGATCCCATGTGTGTTATAGGGATCCCATGTGTTATAGGGATCCCATGTGTTATAGGGATTCCATGTGTGTTATAGCGATCCCATGTGTGTTATAGGGATCCCATGTGTTATAGGGATCCCATGTGTGTTATAGGATCCCATGTGTGTTATAGGGATCCCATGTGTTATAGGGATCCCATGTGTGTTATAGGGATCCCATGTGTTATAGGGATCCCATGTGTTATAGGGATTCCATGTGTGTTATAGCGATCCCATGTGTGTTATAGGGATCCCATGTGTTATAGGGATCCCATGTGTTATAGAAATCCCATGTGTGTTATAGCGATCCCATGTGTGTTATAGCGATCCCATGTGTGTTATAGCGATCCCATGTGTGTTATAGGGATCCCATGTGTGTTATAGGGATCCCATGTGTGTTATAGGGATCCCATGTGTTATAGGGATCCCATGTGTGTTATAGCGATCCCATGTGTTATAGGGATCCCATGTGTGTTATAGGGATCCCATGTGTGTTATAGGGATCCCATGTGTTATAGGGATCCAATGTGTTATAGGGATCCAATGTGTGTTATAGGGATCCCATGTGTGTTATAGCGATCCCATGTGTGTTATAGCGATCCCATGTGTGTTATAGGAATCCCATGTGTTATAGGAATCCCATGTGTGTTATAGCGATCCCATGTGTGTTATAGGGATCCCATGTGTGTTATAGCGATCCCATGTGTTATAGGGATCCCATGTGTGTTATAGCGATCCCATGTGTGTTATAGGGATCCCATGTGTTATAGGGATCCCATGTGTGTTATAGCGATCCCATGTGTTATAGGGATCCCATGTGTTATAGGGATCCCATGTGTTATAGCGATCCCATGTGTGTTATAGGGATCCCATGTGTTATAGGGATCCCATGTGTGTTATAGGGATCCCATGTGTTATAGGGATCCCATGTGTGTTATAGCGATCCCATGTGTTATAGGGATCCCATGTGTTATAGGGATCCCATGTGTTATAGCGATCCCATGTGTTTATAGGGATCCCATGTGTTATAGGGATCCCATGTGTGTTATAGGGATCCCATGTGTTATAGGGATCCCATGTGTTATAGGGATTCCATGTGTGTTATAGCGATCCCATGTGTGTTATAGGGATCCCATGTGTTATAGGGATCCCATGTGTGTTATAGGGATCCCATGTGTGTTATAGGGATCCCATGTGTTATAGGGATCCCATGTGTGTTATAGGGATCCCATGTGTTATAGGGATCCCATGTGTTATAGGGATTCCATGTGTGTTATAGCGATCCCATGTGTGTTATAGGGATCCCATGTGTTATAGCGATCCCATGTGTGTTATAGGGATCCCATGTGTTATAGGGATCCCATGTGTGTTATAGGGATCCCATGTGTTATAGGGATCCCATGTGTTATAGGGATTCCATGTGTGTTATAGCGATCCCAGTGTGTTATAGGGATCCCATGTGTTATAGGGATCCCATGTGTTATAGAAACCCATGTGTGTTATAGCGATCCCATGTGTGTTATAGCGATCCCATGTGTGTTATAGCGATCCCATGTGTGTTATAGGGATCCCATGTGTGTTATAGGGATCCCATGTGTGTTATAGGGATCCCATGTGTTATAGGGATCCCATGTTGTTATAGCGACCCATGTGTTATAGGGATCCCATGTGTGTTATAGGGATCCCATGTGTGTTATAGGGATCCCATGTGTTATAGGGATCCAATGTGTTATAGGGATCCAATGTGTGTTATAGGGATCCCATGTGTGTTATAGCGATCCCATGTGTTATAGCGATCCCATGTGTGTTATAGGAATCCCATGTGTTATAGGAATCCCATGTGTGTTATAGCGATCCCATGTGTGTTATAGGGATCCCATGTGTGTTATAGCGATCCCATGTGTTATAGGAATCCCATGTGTGTTATAGCGATCCCATGTGTGTTATAGGGATCCCATGTGTGTTATAGGGATC
Organism: Reticulitermes speratus; assembly: GCA_021186555.1. Classification (NCBI taxonomy): domain Eukaryota; kingdom Metazoa; phylum Arthropoda; class Insecta; order Blattodea; family Rhinotermitidae; genus Reticulitermes; species Reticulitermes speratus. Next base: position 8,913,544 of record JAJKFL010000010.1, on the reverse strand, counting down.
CCATGTGTTAATAGGGATCCCATGTGTGTTATAGCGATCCCATGTGTGTTATAGGGATCCCACGTGTGTTATAGGAATCCCACGTGTGTTATAGGGATCCCAGTGTGTTATAGGGATCCCATGTGTGTTATAGGGATCCCATGTGTGTTATAGCGATCCCATGTGTGTATATAGCGATCCCATGTGTGTTATAGGGATCCCATGTGTGTTATAGGGATCCCATGTGTGTTATAGGGATCCCATGTGTGTTATAGCGATCCCATGTGTGTTATAGCGATCCCATGTGGTGTTATAGCGATCCCATGTGTTTATAGGGATCCCATGTGTGTTATAGGATCCCATGTGTGTTATAGCGATCCCATGTGTGTTATAGCGATCCCATGTGTGTTATAGGGATCCCATGTGTGTTATAGGGATCCCATGTGTGTTATAGGGATCCCATGTGTGTTATAGCGATCCCATGTGTTATAGCGATCCCATGTGTGTTATAGGGATCCCATGTGTGATATAGGGATCCCATGTGTTATAGGGATCCCATGTGTGTTTATAGGATCCCATGTGTGTTATAGGGATCCCATGTGTGTTATAGGGATCCCATGTGTTATAGGGATACCATGTGTGTTATAGGACCCCATGTGTGTTATAGGGATCCCATGTGTGTTATAGGGATCCCATTCGTCACGGTTTTCCCTCGACAGTTATGATTTTATCGGTCTTGAAGATCTGTCCCGGTGTCCCGTAAAATTCAGTTCGGGACGCCAAATGTCCCGGGCTTTCCCAAGTCATACAAATACGACATTTCTGACAATGCGTACAAACACATTTCACCGCCATCATCTTCCGCTGACCTGTAAAAGTTTTCATACCTTGGGGTTCCTTCGCGATATGAAAAATTACTTTAGGGGTTCCTCCACGGAATAAAGGGGGGGGGGGCACGCGGTGGTGCAGTTGGTTGAGACACTGCGCTGCTAGCCGATAGGTCGCAGTTTCGATTCCCGATGGTGTCACTGGAATTTTTCATTGACATAATCCTTCCGGCCGCATTATGACCCTGGGATCGACTCAGCCTCTAACAGAAATGAGTACCACGAATATTTCCTGGGGGGTAAAGGCGACCGGTGAGTAGGGCTGACAACCTTACCACCTTCATGTGCCGACTGTCTTGAATTCTGCGAGCCTCAACCTTCTGGAACCCTCAAGGCCTGTACAGAGTTTTTTTTGTTTGTGATGAAGGGCCCTCGCACCACAGCCTTAAGGCTTTTTGTGCAACCCCAATGATGATGATAGATGGATGAGCAGTTTTTTTACCAAATTTTACAATTAATGGAGCACCAGTGGAATGAAATCGACAGGGGAAAACCGACAACTCGGAGAAAAACCTGTCCCAGTCACTTTGTCCACCATAATTCTCACATGGACTTGACCTGGGACGGAACCCCGGGCCTCCGTGGTGAGAGGCCGGCGACTAACCGCCTGAGCCATGGCACGACCTGTACAGGGTTTGCTTTACCTCTTATCCACGGAAGAAAGGTTCGGATCACCGGTCTAGACTGTGCACTTACAACACACGGCACACAGACCAGCCTTGTGGAGTTGCAGGCTGTGTTGAGTGCTGCGTGTCTTTGGTGTAGGCCCTGAGCGGTGCCGGTACACCGCATGGTGTAGGCCCTGAGCGGTGCCGGTACACCGCATGGTGTAGGCCCTGAGCGGTGCCGGTACACCGCATGGTGTAGGCCGTGAGCGGTGCCGGTACACCGCATGGTGTAGGCCGTGAGCGGTGCCGGTACACCGCATGGTGTAGGCCCTGAGCGGTGCCGGTACACCGCATGGTGTAGGCCCTGAGCGGTGCCGGTACACCGCATGGTGTAGGCCGTGAGCGGTGCCGGTACACCGCATGGTGTAGGCCCTGAGCGGTGCCGGTACACCGCATGGTGTAGGCCTGAGCGGTGCCGGTACACCGCATGTGTAGGCCCTGAGCGGTGCCGGTACACCGCATGGTGTAGGCCCTGAGCGGTGCCGGTACACCGCATGGTGTAGGCCCTGAGCGGTGCCGGTACACCGCATGATGTAGGCCCTGAGCGGTGCCGGTACACCGCATGGTGTAGGCCCTGAGCGGTGCCGGTACACCGCATGGTGTAGGCCCTGAGCGGTGCCGGTACACCGCATGATGTAGGCCCTGAGCGGTGCCGGTACACCGCATGGTGTAGGCCCTGAGCGGTGCCGGTACACCGCATGGTGTAGGCCCTGAGCGGTGCCGGTACACCGCATGGTGTAGGCCCTGAGCGGTGCCGGTACACCGCATGGTGTAGGCCCTGAGCGGTGCCGGTACACCGCATGGATGTAGGCCCTGAGCGGTGCCGGTACACCGCATGGTGTAGGCCCTGAGCGGTGCCGGTACACCGCATGGTGTAGGCCCTGAGCGGTGCCGGTACACCGCATGATGTAGGCCCTGAGCGGTGCCGGTACACCGCATGGTGTAGGCCCTGAGCGGTGCCGGTACACCGCATGGATGTAGGCCCTGAGCGGTGCCGGTACACCGCATGGTGTAGGCCCTGAGCGGTGCCGGTACACCGCATGGTGTAGGCCCTGAGCGGTGCCGGTACACCGCATGATGTAGGCCCTGAGCGGTGCCGGTACACCGCATGGTGTAGGCCCTGAGCGGTGCCGGTACACCGCATGGTGTAGGCCCTGAGCGGTGCCGGTACACCGCATGGTGTAGGCCCTGAGCGGTGCCGGTACACCGCATGATGTAGGCCCTGAGCGGTGCCGGTACACCGCATGGTGTAGGCCCTGAGCGGTGCCGGTACACCGCATGGTGTAGGCCCTGAGCGGTGCCGGTACACCGCATGATGTAGGCCCTGAGCGGTGCCGGTACACCGCATGGTGTAGGCCCTGAGCGGTGCCGGTACACCGCATGGTGTAGGCCCTGAGCGGTGCCGGTACACCGCATGATGTAGGCCCTGAGCGGTGCCGGTACACCGCATGATGTAGGCCCTGAGCGGTGCCGGTACACCGCATGATGTAGGCCCTGAGCGGTGCCGGTACACCGCATGATGTAGGCCCTGAGCGGTGCCGGTACACCGCATGGTGTAGGCCCTGAGCGGTGCCGGTACACCGCATGGTGTAGGCCCTGAGCGGTGCCGGTACACCGCATGATGTAGGCCCTGAGCGGTGCCGGTACACCGCATGATGTAGGCCCTGAGCGGTGCCGGTACACCGCATGGTGTAGGCCCTGAGCGGTGCCGGTACACCGCATGATGTAGGCCCTGAGCGGTGCCGGTACACCGCATGTGTAGGCCCTGAGCGGTGCCGGTACACCGCATGGTGTAGGCCCTGAGCGGTGCCGGTACACCGCATGATGTAGGCCCTGAGCGGTGCCGGTACACCGCATGATGTAGGCCCTGAGCGGTGCCGGTACACCGCATGATGTAGGCCTGAGCGGTGCCGGTACACCGCATGATGTAGGCCCTGAGCGGTGCCGGTACACCGCATGATGTAGGCCCTGAGCGGTGCCGGTACTAGCACAACTACACCGCAATCTACGCGGGCCCAAAAATACTTGTTATATTTAAAATCATCTTACGTTTTCATCCGCATTCTGTGTTCTATCAGCACGGCCAGCTCAGGGCTACGCGCAGCCTATGTAGGGCCCCTGCATTTATTTTTGTATTGGGCCCAGATCCCACACATTCATCAGACTGTCACACTATATTAGCAAGACACTACTTCGGCAAACGTCATTTAAAAACCGAGAGAAAAACAGCCCCATCGATCTGTTCTCAACAATTAAATTGTGAAATGCATTCTTCCCTTCCTTCCTCCTCATCCTTTCTTCTTCCTTTCCTTCTTCTTCTTATTCTAATGGTAAATTAATATGTTAAGACGAATACGAGAGACCTTCTGACATGAACGACCAATCACAAAACACATTCCTTTCAGTAACGCACGAAGCACTGGCAGTCTGTACATCGTGATTCAGACCGGACCAAAGCACCAGCCGATACAAGGGGAAGTCAGATGCGCTTGCACGCTTCTCTTTGTATCGAATTTCTCGCAAGACTTCACCTACAACCCTTTACTGGGGGGGAAAAAAGCAGCACGTGGGTGCAGATATTCAACCATGAGGGCGAGCAATAATCATTATAAAGGGCACTGTGCCGGTTCACGGGAGCGCAAGAACAACACAGGAACAGCCTTACGGAATGTTAATCAACGCCATCCGAAACACACAGTGGCAACACCTGCAGAGGCGTTGGGGCAACGTTCGACACGCGACACACAGCCGACTCTTAGATGACAAGAATTCTAATGATATCATGGATTAATGAATGAAAGACCGAAGTCGATGGGCGTGTCAAGTAACACGTAAACACGAGATATCACGACTATACAAAACTCTGATTATCCAAATAGATACAGGCCATAACGACATTAAAAAAACAACGCAAAACAAAACAAAGACAAAGCAAAAAAACCAAAACCAAAACAAAACAAAAACAAACAAAAATGCAGTGCTTACGTCATCAAAAAACGAGAACTCCGTAAACTTTTAGGCGAAAAATACAAGAAAATGAATAAGGCCGTGCCATGGCTCAGGCGGTTAGTCGCCGGCCTCTCACCGCGGAGGTCCGGGTTCGATTCTGGGTCAGTCCATGTGAGATTTGTGGTGGAAAAAGTGGCATTGGGACAGGTTTTTCTCCGAGTTGTCGGTTTTCCCCTGTCAATTTCATTGCCCTGGTGCTCCATTAATTGTAAAACTTGGTTAAAAAAACTGCTCATCTTCATCACAGGGATTGCACAAGAAGCCTTAAGGCTGCGGTGTGTCCGTAGCATCTGCTGCGGGCCCTTCACCATGCAAAAAAAAAAAATTAATACCTCATATGCGTCTTAAAGAATCCTGAAAACAGCAACTTAACAAAATATTGAATATTTAAACCTTAACATTTAAACCTTCAATTTAAGTTTCAACTTTCAACAGAACCTTCATAAGTAACCAAACATATTCAGAACATGAAACAGAGTTATATAAAAATCATAACTAACAAAATCTGATCTTAATGTAGAACATCCCCGTTGGTGTATTTATCAAGTGTATATTCTAGTAGTTCATCAGTCACACTCAACAAGCTGCATTATACACGTTTTTACTTGGCAACTAGTTTTTCTTCATGCTCTGATGATGGCTCTTCACTGAGTCGAAACTAGTTGCCAACTAAAAGTGTATAATACAGCTTGTTGAGTGTGACTGACACACAAATAAAATATACACTTAACAAAATCTGAGTTACCACGATGGAAGTATTAAATAAACCAACACAGTAAAGAATTTATAAGTGAGATCTCACAGCAAATATAGGTCTATCGGACTACAGTTTGTCGTCCTCGGTGGACTAGTGGTTAGGTGCTCGCCACTGGACCCAAGGTTCGCGGGTTCGATCCCGGCCGAGGTCGATATGGATTTCGGAGGTCGTCGGTCCCATGTCGTAGATTTACGGCATGTAAAATAACTTTACGGGCATGAATCGAGATGTTTCGTAAGCTGATTGACTGCTAGATGGCTCTGGCAGTCATATCAGGATGAGTAGAACCTGTACAGTCAGTGGACTGGTCACTCACTACAGAATGCACACTCCAGACCAAGAAACCTCTGAAAGGAGGCCCTATGCTCCGCAAGGAGCGACAGGAGGAAACTAACTAACTAGACTACAGTTTGACCTAAAGTACAAGACGGACCCATTTCGTCTTTCGTCCAGGTTCCTGGGTTTCTGTCAAGTTGCAAGGCGATCATAACCAGTTTCATACACTGATAGAAAAGGCAATCGCTATGTCGTCGCTGGCCATCAATGCAGTTACTATACAACAGCAAACATTATGTGGCACCATTCCGGTAAATAACAGAAAATTGGTCAGCCGGAATACCACCAAACACGCAGACATAGTCATATGCCGGTGAGGGACTATTCAGAGAGCATAGATGTGCAGTTACTTACACTAATTTAAAACAATTTCACTCTAATGAGCAAAGGTGTGTTGTCATGAATACCAATATTAGTAAAGCCTAAGCCCGCATATAAGGCAGCTCAGAAAAAAAGGCAACTTCCTTTTCCCATCTGGAGTATTTCGAAAAAAAATCTAAAAAAAAATTTAGATAATGTAACATAAACGTTAATGATGTTTACACTGTAACTAATATTAAGGTTTAAACTGCAATACAGGATAAGAACAGCGCTGTGCCATGCATTATTAGTCACTATTTACTAGCAAATGATGTATCGCTGACGTGTTACTGGGAAGTGACGTAAGGTCTCGCTTATAAGGCGATCTCTAATTTTCTGTGCTGCTGTTTCAGACAGAAAATGTCGCCTTATATTCGGCCTTATACGGTGTACGAAATATATTAATATTATAGCAGTAAAATTTAAATTATTTGACTTCTTAAATTACAATAATTACGTAACTTCAGTGACTCTCAACCTTCCGCACTTTGCGTCCCACCGGCCATTTTCTGAAATAATCCGAATCTCATGAATCTCCACAACTTTTGTCTGAAACATTTCTCATTCTAACAATAATTCAGCGAGATATTAGCATAAATATACTTAGGTCTTCATGTAAAGTACCTGTCATTGTTGTCAGTTTTAATGAAACTTGAATTTTATCGACAGATTGTGACAAATAATCAAATATCAAGTTTCGTGAAAATCCGTCGAGTAGGAACCGAGTTGCTCTATGCGGACAGACGGACAGACACGACGACGCTAACGGCCGCTTTTCGCAATTTTTTGACGGTGCCTAAAAAGTAAAAATCTACAATTGTATACACATAAAATGCCATTTGTCCATTTTATAGAGTGAGATCTCATTCCTCACAACGCGCTGTTTCCTTATCCTGAGCAAACCAACGACGGATCGATTTGGTTCTTGAAGTTTTCCACCATACACAGGTGAAAAACTGCGTTAAACTGTTCACCGGACATGAGCTCGACGAACCGCATGAAACACTGCGCTTCTTTTTTGAACGGAAGCCATCGTAGGCCGACTGACCACACATGACTTCTACCACGATCATTTACTGATCGTTACTCAGGAGTAAAACATTGGCCTTGGCAGCGCGGGTACGGTCCCTCAGCGCCCGGCGAAGCTTGCAGAGAAAACGTATAGATGCTGTCAAAAACATACTTCTCGTATAACTTTCCACTGATCGCCATGTGTTAGGTGTTCGGTTTATAACAAGCCTACATTCAAATTTATACACAACTTTTAAACAGGCAGAACACAACTGGAAATTCTATCTAGCATAATAAAATTAACTCGCTGTCACAAGTATCTGACGCTAATATGACAAAATGTCACGCTGTATTCACCGTGCATCTTGTTACTAATTAAAAGTTTTATTAGACCAACATATGCACTATACAGCGTGTATCATAAGTCCATCCGGGATTTAGAGGCTTGGCCGTGCAGTAGCAAACCCACATATAAGAGATAAAAGCATGCCAACGGATAGAGGAAATGTAAAAGTTTTTTCGTGACAGATGCGATGGCGTAGTTACCCGTTTCTCCGCTAGGAGACAGTGGTGTGCAAACATGGCGTTTTCAGGTGAACAGAAAGCTTTTTTAAGTCCATCTGGCCTGCCAGGTCACCCGACCTTACTCCATGTGACTTTTTCCTCTGGGGCTACGTTAAAGATCGTGTTTACGTGCCTCCTTTACCAAGAGATTTACCGGAGCTTCGGCTAAGAATTATGGATGCAGTTGCTACCATCGACGTTCATATGTTGGAACGTGTGTGGCAGGAGCTAGATTACAGGACTGACGTCTGTCGAGTCACCAAAGGGGGACATATTGAACATTTGTAAGATAGGTTCAAAACTTGGATATGTACTCTTTTCACTGACATGCTCTCACCCCCCGTGCGTGATTTGGCTCCTAAGCTACAGACCTCCAAAATCCCGGAGGGATTTATGAAACACCCTGTATTCTTATAATCATGTCACTCACCCCTACATATGTTTCGGCCTGTTACAGGCCATCTTCAGGGGGTCAAGGTACTTTAACATAGACTATATATCTGTTTTAAAAAGTTGGTACATCCACTTAAGAGTGAAACAAAATAAAACTTTAGTTCCCAATGGATTCAACTATAAACTCCTGGGGAATTTGTTACATAAAAGGGTAAAAATTACATATCCGTTGTTATATTTAAAAATTAGTGGCAGTATATGTAATTTTTAACCTTTTATGTAACAAATTCCCTAGGAGTTTATAGTTGAATCCATTGGGAACTAAAGTTTTATTTTGTTTTACTCTTAAGTGGATGTACCAACTTTTTAAAACAGATATATAGTCTATGTTAAAGTACTTTTAACCCCCTGAAGATGGCCTGTAACAGGCCGAAACATATGTAGGGGTGAGTGACATCATTATAAGAATATAGTGCATATGTTGGTATAATAAAACTTTTAATTAATGGCAAAATATATTAACATATTCACGAACACTAAGGCCGGTTATGTATCTCACCATATGCAATGTGTTTAATAAGTCAATAAAGCTATAGTGCAAGGGAATTATTAGTGTGATAGTTAAACTGCACTTCAGCCAAACGTACGGTGTACTACATCGGTTAAAGGTAAAGGTAAAGCTCTCCCTAGAACAGGCCATGAAGGCCCAGAGGGGGAGTAGAAGTATAGCCCTACTCTTTCTTTAACCCTGGCATTAGATGAGGGTGGGTGGTCAACTCCACGCCCCGGCCGCTTTTCCCCCGGGAAAGAGACCCGGTACCCATTTTATAGGAAGCTGGGTGTACTACATCGGTTATTGGTCATAAACGTCTAACAGTCATTCCCCTGCGAAACTACTACCAAGGTTAAAGTCGTACTCCTCAGTAACGAAGGATACTTCTGCTGCGTTAGGTACATAATTTTACTTCTAGATTCGTGCATATGGACAGGACGTAAGGAACGAAGATGTTCTGTTGCTGAACTTTCTCAACAGATCCAACGGTATGTATGTCTTCAGTCAAATGCGATATTCGGCTTCAAAATTAACGAGTTATCCTCTCGGCGACTCTGTAATTACTTTGCCTGCCGCGGGTGACGTATACGATACGAACCCTGCAATGCAACGGACTCACATTACGACACCCGGCCCCCCCCCCCTCCCTCAAAATCCACGCACGAAAACAATAAAGTTGGCTCAACCTGTAACGACAGACTTGCATTCGGAAGGCGCCCAGTTCAAATCTACGTTGGGACACGAACTATAATAAGGCTTTTCCATGATTTTTCTCAGTCCTTCCAGCCAAATGCTGGGGGTATAATCTCAAATGATACGACGACCAACCCCTTCTATCTTCCCTCCCAAATAATCAGCTACAACAGGGATGCACAAATCCCGGTCGCCAGGTCGCCGTGGCAAATAAATTTTGTCCGATGGCGCAAAATATTTTTTGAATCCTCAGTTATGGAACTTCTGGCAGCTAGACTTTTTAGGCAGCCCCTATATTTGTTTTGGAAAAATTTGTGCAACCGTGATCTACTGTCATCACGTCATTCGACTGTATATAGTCAGTTACTGACAGCGTCATTACAATGACTGCCGGCAAATAAACAAACGGCCGGTGAATTGACTGTAGAAACACTAATCTAAATATTCACCATGAAAGTTAGTTTGTTCCACAGCGAATTCTATTGACTCGTGTCCATTACTTCCTCCGTGGAAAGTAAATTTTATCGACTGGCTTTTCAAAGTTGATGACGTTTCGTACGAAACTTTGTAAAGACAGTATTTTATTAACTTCATGAAGGACGAAAAGTTCGTTAAGTTAAATTGGGTTCGCACGCAAGCTTTCGTGTTACTACTGTTAGGTAAAGCAGGCCGTGGCGCTGTCGTCTTTCTTGTTATCGTAGATTTGTGTGAGACTCGCTTTTGACAGGCGATCAAACAAATTTAATAAAGGAACTATCTCCTGAAACGCTGTACGCGTTACGATAGCACCATTAGGTTCAAATCGGCCCTTTATAATATTCCGTTCGTGACTAGACCCTGCATAATTTCTATCTCGAAGGGAAGTGGAACACACGATGTAGTGATTTTTAAATGTAACTCGTAAGTGCACAAATTTTTCAAAAATCTAGGAGCCATCTCAAACTTTTAGGCGCCAGAAGAGTCACAAGAAGCAAGTTCCACGCTCAGAACCCACAAATATTAGGCACCACCGTACGAAATTATTCGTCACGTCGACAAGACGACCGGATTTGTGCACCCCTGCATAAGTGTATATTTATATATAGGTGTATATATATTACAGTGAGAACCCGAAATCCGTTAAAACCCGATCTTACTAGGTAAAACTAGCTCCAACGAAGCCTAACTTAACCTTACGTAACCTAACCTAACCTAACGTAACCTAACCTTACGTAACGTAACCTAACCTAACGTAACCTAACCTAATTGTATAGGAGGCTGGGTGGGCCCCAGGGCCGGTCTGGACGGCTGCGAAAAATCTCGCCGCCACCGGGATTCGATCCCCGGACCAATGCATTCTGTGTGCGTTGTTAAAGCTACGTGTCACTGTCAACTATGTAAAAATATTGAATGTTGCACAACAATGCTTCTATGGCAAATTTATGTCGCCGACAACAATAAAACGTACTTAAGTCTTCATGTAAATTGCCACATGCTGCATTAAAACAGATCATAATAATAGATAAGTCGCGCAGTTTCTCAGATTTGGTAAGTGTTGCGGTAAAACATTTTAAGAGATCAGACGGAATGAATCAAGTACGAAGCAATAAGTATTGAATATTTGGAGTGTGTGTCTGTATTCTTGTCTGAGTTATCCTGCACGTAAATCGGATCTTTTCTGCCTGCGCCGTATTATATTGTCATCTGTGGCCTGTCCGGCTATACCGTATTCTTCCACATTATCTCATAAACCATACGATTTTCGAAAAAAAAAAAAAAAAAACGTTATTGAACATAACATGCGTGTTGTCATTTTCCGTACAAGTTTTGTCTGAAACATTTCTCATTCTAAGAAGAATTCAGCGAGATATTATCATAAATGTACATAGGTCTTCATGTGAAGTACCCATTATTCTTGTCAGATTTTAATGAAACTCGAATTTTCTCGGCAGGTTTTTGAATAGTCATCAAATATCAAATTTCATGAAAATCCGTCCAGTGGGAGCCGAGTTGTTCGATGACGACGGAGAGACAGACATGACGAAGCTACAGTCGCTCTTCGCAACTTGCGAAAAGCGCCTATTAATGGGGAAGCGAAAGGGATACATTAAATCAGTGGTTCCCAAAGTGGGCGGTACAGCCCCCTGGGGGGCGGTGGGATTACCGAGGTGGGCGCTAATAGATACGAGAGGTGGAAGGGGGAGCTATTATTATCACAGGGGGGCGCTAGTAGACAAGTAGTGCATTTATTTTTATTAGGAAATTCAAATAAAGTAAGTTTTATGTTAAAAATAAAGAATGAACTAAATTTATTAGTATTTTAATTTATGAATCTTATTCAAGCACATATTATTTTTTTAATAAACTATTGGTAGATGAATTATTGTTAATTATAAAAAATATAATAAATTTTAATTTATTAATTAACACATAAAACATTAAGTTTAACTCTTATAATATTATTTAAACGATTTTTTAAATATAAAATAAAAGTGGAAACAAAAGCGCATTTGTGTTTTTAAAAAAGGTAGGGGGGCGCTGTGGGTGTGTATATGGAGCCAAGGGGGCGGTGGACCGAAAAAGTTTGGGAACCGCTGCATTTAACAGATGTCTAATAACGACTATTAAAACTGTGTAATATGTAGTATAATTACACAACAGCTAACTGCTGCGAATAGAGCAATAGGATACAGGATACCCGCTTGTAAATAGGTAGTGGTGTTGCTGAAGTGCGGAAGGGGGGTAGGGGGGGCAGCTGTACCTACTGCTCCTCCCACAGAAACTGACAATGACAGGAAGTAACGCATCACATAAATGAATAATAATCGTGTAATGCTAAATACAGCACACGTATGCAGCTTAGTAACTTACGTTACCAACTGTCTGCCTCAATCCACTAAGTAATGCTAAATACAGCACACGTATGCAGCTTAGTAACTTACGTTACCAACTGTCTGCCTCAATCCACTAAGTAATGCTAAATACAGCACACGTATGCAGCTTAGTAACTTACGTTACCAACTGTCTGCCTCAATCCACTAAGTAATGCTAAATACAGCACACGTATGCAGCTTAGTAACTTACGTTACCAACTGTCTGCCTCAATCCACTAAGTAATGCTAAATACAGCACACGTATGCAGCTTAGTAACTTACGTTACCAACTGTCTGCCTCAATCCACTAAGTAATGCTAAATACAGCACACATATGCAGCTTAGTAACTTACGTTACCAACTGTCTGCCTCAATCCACTAAGTAATGCTAAATACAGCACACGTATGCAGCTTAGTAACTTACGTTACCAACTGTCTGCCTCAATCCACTAAGTAATGCTAAATACAGCACACGCATGCAGCTTAGTAACTTACGTTACCAACTGTCTGCCTCAATCCACTAAGTAATGCTAAACACAGCACACGTATGCAGCTTAGTAACTTACGTTACCAACTCTCTGCCTCAATCCACTAAGTAATGCTAAATACAGCACACGTATGCAGCTTAGTAACTTACGTTACCAACTCTCTGCCTCAATCCACTAAGTAATGCTAAATACAGCACACATATGCAGCTTAGTAACTTACGTTACCAACTGTCTGCCTCAATCCACTAAGTAATGCTAAATACAGCACACATATGCAGCTTAGTAACTTACGTTACCAACTCTCTGCCTCAATCCACTAAGTAATGCTAAATACAGCACACATATGCAGCTTAGTAACTTACGTTACCAACTCTCTGCCTCAATCCACTAAGTAATGCTAAATACAGCACACATATGCAGCTTAGTAACTTACGTTACCAACTCTCTGCCTCAATCCACTAAGTAATGCTAAATACAGCACACGTATGCAGCTTAGTAACTTACGTTACCAACTCTCTGCCTCAATCCACTAAGTAATGCTAAATACAGCACACGTATGCAGCTTAGTAACTTACGTTACCAACTCTCTGCCTCAATCCACTAAGTAATGCTAAATACAGCACACGTATGCAGCTTAGTAACTTACGTTACCAACTCTCTGCCTCAATCCACTAAGTAATGCTAAATACAGCACACATATGCAGCTTAGTAACTTACGTTACCAACTCTCTGCCTCAATCCACTAAGTAATGCTAAATACAGCACACATATGCAGCTTAGTAACTTACGTTACCAACTCTCTGCCTCAATCCACTAAGTAATGCTAAATACAGCACACGTACGCAGCTTAGTAACTTACGTTACCAACTGTCTGCCTCAATCCACTAAGTAATGCTAAATACAGCACACGTATGCAGCTTAGTAACTTACGTTACCAACTGTCTGCCTCAATCCACTAAGTAATGCTAAATACAGCACACGTACGCAGCTTAGTAACTTACGTTACGAACTGTCTGCCTCAATCCACTAAGTAATGCTAAATACAGCACACGTATGCAGCTTAGTAACTTACGTTACCAACTGTCTGCCTCAATCCACTAAGTAATGCTAAATACAGCACACGTACGCAGCTTAGTAACTTACGTTACCAACTGTCTGCCTCAATCCACTAAGTAATGCTAAATACAGCACACGTATGCAGCTTAGTAACTTACGTTACCAACTGTCTGCCTCAATCCACTAAGTAATGCTAAATACAGCACACGTACGCAGCTTAGTAACTTTCGTTACCAACTGTCTGCCTCAATCCACTAAGCAATGCTAAATACAGCACACGTATGCAGCTTAGTAACTTACGTTACCAACTGTCTGCCTCAATCCACTAAGTAATGCTAAATACAGCACACGTACGCAGCTTAGTAACTTTCGTTACCAACTGTCTGCCTCAATCCACTATGCAATGCTAAATACAGCACACGTATGCAGCTTAGTAACTTACGTTACCAACTGTCTGCCTCAATCCACTAAGACGGCACAGCGGGCAAGTCACCGAGACTCAGCAACCCAGTGACCTGGCGTCGGAGTCAGTCATCGTTTCCCCTCTATGCAGATAACGGCAATTAGCCATCGGGTCTACAGCATTTCTGTCAAGGTTACGGAAACATTCGTCCGGTGTTATAGATCTCTACGGTCCGGGAATCGAATACCGGTAGTGGCCAGATTTTACGAACTCGCCCAGACCAGCCCTGGGACCCACCTAGCCTCCTGTACCGGGTCTCTTTCCCGGGGTAAAACAGCCGAGGCTTGGTGTTGACCACCCACCATCATCGAGCGCCGAGGTTAAAGAAAGAGTAGAGCTATACCTCTACTCCCCCTCTGGGCCTTCATGGCATGTTCTAGGGTAAACTTTATTTTTACTTTTTATAACAGGATAACTTAGGTGGTTAGGTGGGGGTGGGTGGTCAACGCCACGCCCCGGCCGCTTTACCCCCCGGGAAAGAGACCCGGTACCCATTGTACAGGAGGCCGGGTGGGCCCCAGGGCCGGTCTGGACGGGTGCGGAAAGTATCGCCCCCACCGGGATTCGATCCCCGGACCGTCCAGCTCGTAGCGAATCGCCATACCGACTGAGCTATCCCGGCCCATTACCTTGTTATAGTAATATTAATAAATTACTCTGCTTTCTTGACTGCGTGACGGTTACAAATTTTGTCTTCTACCTCCCGCAAGAGCCACGTAAATGCTATTAAATGTCCCGGTTTTTCGTTCTTAAAAATGGGTTCCCTAGTCAAAGGTAAAGCTCTGATCAATGGACGACAGAGTACGATCAATCCGCGTGCAGCATCGTCTCTGAAACGGAGACGAGCAAAGGTCAGGACGATCGAATAAGCCCTACACGGGATCAGCAGACACAACGCGCTGTTACTGGAATTCGATACCAAAGTCGTCTATACTGGCGGAACAGATATCGCAAGACGCTCTCAGACACGTGCAAGACAACGTCTGTCGATAAAAGTTAACTGTAATGTAAAGTTACTGTTACGTAGGAGAGGGATACGGAATACTTCATAGATGTCAGTCAAAAAACTGATTAATTCTTTGAGTCGATGTCAATGGCAGTAATAAAAGACGTATTTTGATATTTTGCATCCGCAATTTCGATACAAAACCGGGATAGTGTCTTGAATTTATTCTTAATCTCACTACAGATGAGAACTTTTAGCTTTAACTGTATTCTTAGAAACATGAACATACCTCGTACCTTAAAAATACAGTCGACACTCTGAACACATAAAGCTATATCGTTACGAATGAACAGCCAAAAGGAAGTACAGACTGCCAATCACAAATGTTCTGGAAAGTTCAAAGATTGTTCTTATTTTCATTCTTGAGCCGAAACCGTGAATTTGCGAAACTGCGAAGTACTAAACCGCGTAAAACGAGGGATGACTGTGATACACAAACAGCACATACCTTACTGCATCTCATCCCAGCTGACGTCCACCCATCTGTATGGCGAAACAAATGTTCCACGCTCCAGTACACTGGCAGTCGTTCAGTCTCTAACCGTCTCCCGGGCGTTTAGGTAATTCGCACGTGCTCTACGCGCAGAAGCAGCTATATATTCCCACAACGCTGAGGTAAAACGTTAAAAATGTCTGCATATCCCAGTGTAGTCGTGATGTATTGTTCAAGATAAAGAAACAGAATACCTTCTGAGGTTCTTACAGTGCTGCTGCTGAAGACGAAGGTCTTCTGGGATGTAAGACCGCACGGAGGTCTTCACGGACCGCACCAATCTGGACATGAAAGCACTAAGAGCCTTACAAATATCGTTAACTTACTGTCAGTTGGGGCGCGCAGTGGCGTAGTTGGTTGAGGCACTACGCTACAAACCGGAACGTCGCGGGTTCGATTCCCGATGGTGTTATTGGAATTAATTCCTTGACATAATCGTTTCGGTCGCACTATGGCCCTGGGGTCGACTCAGCCTCTAACAGAAATGAGTACCAGGAATATTTCCTGGGGGGTAAAGGCGGCCGGTGCGTAGGGCTGACAACCTTACCACCTTCAGGTGCCGATTGTCTACAAATCTGGGAGCCTGGACCCCTCAGGGCCTGTCTAGGCCTGTAATGGGGTTGCTTTACCTTGAATTGTCAGTCGACACGGCGTAACATCCCAGAAGACTTCCAACTTCAGAGCAAGTCTTGTCAAAACGGAGAAATGGTTAAATCTATCAACTTCTAAATTATCGCAACAAGTTTTGAAAGGTCAGTGGTAACAACCTTCCAGTACGCTGCTACCAGCATCGACGATATTCAACAAACACAAAAATGTTACAGGAAAAAGTGTCCCTGTACACACCACGAATGCATATGGGGGGGAGTGGAGGTATAGAACCACTGATTCTTAACCTCGACACTAGATTGAGATGAATGTTTAACCTCACACCTCAGCCGCTTTACCCACGGGGGACAAGCCCCCGGGTACCAACTGAACAGAAGGCTGGGTGGGCCTCAGACCAACTCTGGGTGTTTTTTGGAGAAGACAAAAAATCCATTGCCCTGTCGGGATTCGAACCCCGTATCGTCCGGCCCGTAGCCTGGAGACTATCCCGGTTCTAACAATATTAAGGACAACAGTTCATTCAAAACACACACGTAAAATTATATGTAAGACTATTATAATTTTAGTTTCAAACAGCTGTTAACTTTAAAACAGACGTCCAGCTGCACTGTATTTCTAAACACCGGACACACTGCACATTATATGTGACGTTCAGATGGATCCATCCATTTAAGGACGGCTTACCATAAACATTATCCATCCATTTAAGGACGGCTTACCATAAACATTATCCATCCATTTAAGTACGGCTTACCATAAACATTATCCATCCATTAAGGACGGCTTACCATAACAGTTACCATCCAATTTTAGGACGGCTTACCATAAACATTATCATCCATTTAAGTACGGCTTACCATAAACTTTATCCATCCATTTAAGTACGGCTTACCATAAACATTATCCATCATTTAAGGACGGTTTAACATAAACATTGATCCATCCATTTAAGGACGGCTTACCATAAACATTATCCATCCATTTAAGTACGGCTTACCATAAACATTATCCATCCATTTAAGGACGGCTTACCATAAACATTATCCATCCATTTAAGGACGGCTTACCATAATAAACATTATCCATCCATTTAAGGACGGCTTACCATAATAAACATTATCCATCCATTTAAGTACGGCTTACCATAAACATTATCCATCCATTTAAGGACGGCTTACCATAAACATTATCCATCCATTTAAGGACGGCTTACCATAATAAACATTATCCATCCATTTAAGGACGGCTTACCATAATAAACATTATCCATCCATTTAAGGACGGCTTACCATAATAAACATTATCCATCCATTTAAGGACGGCTTACCATAAACATTATCCACCCATTTAAGGACGGCTTATCATAAACATTATCCATCCATTTAAGGACGGCTTATCATAAACATTATCCATCCATTTAAGGATGGCTTACCATAAACATTATCCATCCATTTAAGGACGGCTTACCATAAACATTATCCATCCATTTAAGTACGGCTTACCATAAACATTATCCATTCATTTAAGTACGGCTTACCATAAACATTATCCATTCATTTAAGTACGGCTTACCATAAACATTATCCATCCATTTAAGTACGGCTTACCATAAACATTATCCATCCATTTAAGGACGGCTTACCATAAACATTATCCATCCATTTAAGGACGGCTTACCATAAACATTATAAACATGCAAACGTAAAGCTGGCCGATCCCGGTAGCCGTGCGGTCTACGGCGTTAGGTCTGAAGCCGCTCGATTGCTGGGATCGCGGGTTCGAATCGCACTGAAGGCATGGATGTTCATCTCTTCTGTTTGTTATGTGTTGTGTATGTAGCGGCCTCTGCAACGACCTGATCACTCGTTCAGAGTCGTCGTACCTTGTGTGTGTGTGTGTGTGTGTCTAATTGTGTGTGATCTAGAAACCTCAACAATGAGGCGAACTAGGCCCGAGTTGGGCTGTTGCCCCACCCCCCAAAAAAGAGGTAAATTTGTCCCTGTCCACACCATGAAAAGGTTAGCTGTTCAGCTTCACTGCATGGCTGCTTCATCCCCGGGTAAGAGTTGCCGGTACGCATTAACAGGAAACTGGGTGAGTCCCAGAGCCCATCTGGAAGTACTGTCTCTTGCCCCCACCGGGAATCAAAGCAACGACTCCTCGGTCATCCAGGCCGTAGCCTGGTCACTATACCGACGACACTGTTCCGGCTCCCCTACACACATGCGTAGTGCGTAATTGTTTAATAAAACAAGCATATGTTTTTATTCTATTTAAGGGTCTAATGACACCTAAGGTGTGACAAGACATGAAAATTCTGTCGAACCCGGTTATAACGACATCGGTTTATACGACACTTCGTTATTGCGTCAGATATTCTGTGCTACCAATCAATTCCTCACTGTTAACCATAACATTATACCCCTCGGTTATAACAACACTCGTTTATAACGACACAAAATATTCAGTCCCACTCATGACGTCATAACCGAGTTCGACTGTACTAATACGAAATAAAACATCTGCCCACAGAAATAACGAGTGGATTGCTACTAAGACGTCCGAAGATCAGCATGCTAAAACCAAAGCACCACCACGCCCCCCCTTCTAATCCGAAAAATAAATGTAGGCCATACACAGCATATAACAAACAGAAGCTGCACCAGTAAACTACCTTCTTACACGTGTGTGCTGTTCACACCAAATGCATAAATGAACTCATGATGTGGAGGTCCCCGTCCGCAAGTTTCAGCTCTGAAACATATCACCGCATTCTGACGCCTCTTGATATCGGAAGGCTACACTAAAAATTCCGGGACAGCTGAAGTCGGTATTGCGACTCGCTATGCGCTGGACGGTCCGGGGGTCGAATTCCAGTTGGGGTGAGATTTTCCGTACCCATCCGGACCGGCCCTGGGGCCCACACAGCCTCCTGTACAATGGGTACCGGGTCTCTGTCCCGGGGTTAAAGCGGCCGGGTCGTGGCGTTGGTCACCCACCCCCATCTACAGCCGAGGTTAAAGAAAGAGTAGAACCCCCTCTGAGCCTGCATGGCCTGTACTGGTGTGAACTTTACCTTTTACACTAAAACGTATCTGCCTAATTTAATTGTAATCCATGTGCATTTGATTTTAACTATTACTTTAAATCGAAATATGTCTGTATATATATCAACGGGTGCCGAAAATTTTTTCCAGGGGTAAAGCGGTCGGAGCGTTGAGCTGACCTTAACCTCCATCTAGTGCCGACGTTTAGAATTGTGGACCTATACCTCTTCTCCCCCTATATGTCTTCATGGCACAGACAGGAACAAATTTACCATCAATTCGCGGAACATGCAGATTAGGTGTAGGCTATTTATAATAGGGAGAACTGGGTTCCGTAGAATCAACATAGGATCAAATGATGGGTTCTGTGAATACGGTGCTAACCCTTCAGGTTGTCACAACGAGGATCACTGTTGACCGGTCAAAAGAGATAATCTTCTGAAGCATGAATGCCCTAGAGTTTCACTACATAAAAACCCTACTAGAATTTAATTTACAGAACTTCAGCAACTAATATCAGTGGTCCGTTCTTCCCATTGGAAAAAAGACTAAAGCTGTCTTAATCTAAATATTCACGTAAATACTTCATCGACGTCGGAGCAAATCTGTAGCAGTAACAGTTCAAACAATATGGCTGCTACTCAAAGCGCTACAAACAGTTGAAGTATGACGAGCGATGTCACTGCAGTATCTTCCCTCTGGCGACCATTCTGTGTACTACACGAGTACAGAAGATAAACAGCGGCTTTTGAAGCCAGAACACACGTTAATCAAAAACGAAACCATGAATAAAAGAGTTCCAGAAATGAAAAGCAGCTCTTTGAAAAGCCGTGGGGTTTTGAAGACAAAAATTTTTGAATAGAATAAAAAAAATCCGAGGTTTGTGAGCGGTGTATGAAAAGCCTCTGAATACTACATCGATATTTTGTGTTGCCTCATGTACATTTACGAGTTACTACAATTCCTGCTACACTATTCACAATAAATGTGCTATGTAATAAAGTTGCAGAATAAAACATGTTTACAACGGAATTCTACGGGAGCTGGCATTTTTTCTGTGTCAGATAAAAGGTAGCATCTATGTTCACCAAGTTTATACAATCAAAATCACAAGCCACATATACATGTCACAATGACGCACATACATTTACTAGCATATAACAGTGTCGCGTATATCCAGGTCGGAATGGTTATAAAGTACTGTAAGTAGAGGTTATCTGGGGTCAATTGCTACCAGAAAAATGCCGCTTTAAGCGGAGAATTACCGTTCATAATAAATAATGGAACTGTGGTTTAATGAGGACCGAGCTGGTGTGTAAATACAGTACTCTTACAAATAAACATTAATTAAATGTGACAAATTTTAAAATATATGTTGTTTTAACATATCGGTGATTTTATTATTATGCTTTCAAAAGTGGGGGTATTGCGAGAGAACAAGATGGAGGAGGTCGCTGAAAAGGCATACCATGTAGTAGGGTCGTCTGCTGCCATCTCCTGGCTTTTCACAACAACGTGGACATGGAAGACTCATTTGAAAAGCGCGGTAATTATAATTAAAAGTATTCTAATGAGAAGCGTTTGCAATTTATGTTTCGACACTATCGTGAATTCTGCGGTGATCATCTCCGTGTCAGGAGCAATGCTTATAAATACCATATAAATATAAATCTATCATACACAAAAGCAAAGAATACGACTTTATTCATAGGGCATTATTTATTTTATACACAAATTAACTAACTAACTAACTAACTAAGTAGGGACTTGCCATGGCTCAGGCGGTTAGTATAATACCAGTAAATTATTGATACGAACATTGCTATGTCATACTAACGCCGATCCCAGTGGCGGCGCGGTCTAAGGCGTGGGTCTGCAGCCGCTCGCTTACTGGGATTGCGGGTTCGAATTCCGCCGGAGACATGGATGTCTGTGTGTTGTGTGTTGTCAGGTAGAGGTCTCTGCGACGGGCTGATCACTCGTCCAGAGGAGTCCTACCGAGTGTGGTGTGTCCGAGTGTGATCGTGAAGCCAAGACAATGAGGAGGCCCTGGCCCACTAGGAGCTGTTGCGTCGTTAAAAAAAAAGTCATTCTAAGGGCTGCCGGGACAGCGCAGTCGGTATTGTGACTCGCTACTGGTAGGTCGGTCCGTAGTTTAAAAGCGCGGTGGGGGGGCAGTTCGGCCCCCAGGATCACCCAGCCTCCAATAAAATGGGAACCATGTCTCTTTCCCGGGGGTAAAGCGACCGGGTCGTGACGTTGACCACCCACCCCCTTCTAGTGCCGAGGTTGTCTACGGGTATAGAGCTACACTACTACCTCCCCTCTGTGCCTTCAGAACACGTTAAACGGTGACCTTATGTCATGCTAAGGATGATCTTGCAAGGGTCGAAACGCGCCCGCTAAGTCCTTGTACAATAATATCTAATAAAAACTATTTTGTGTTTACAGTTGTCTTAATACAGATGTGCACATCAAATACAGGGCATACACAAAAGAATGGTGCGGTTTCAATAGAAATTTCTATTGAAACCGCACCATTCTTTTGTGTATGCCCTGTACTATAACAACACGGCACGTAACCTCTACACCATGGGTGTCCAACCTTTTTATGGCAAAGAGCCACACCCGTTATTGTGGGCTGTTACGTGCAGCACTTATTGCTGTTCTTTTACGTGCTGCACGTAATTTTTATAGTACATACGCAATTTACAAGGCATTGCGCTACAAGCCGGAAGGTCGCGGGTTCGAGTTCCGATGGAGTCACTGGAATTTTTTATTGACTTTTAATCATTCCGTCCGCATTATGGTCCTGAGGTCGAATCAGCCTCTAACAGATATGAGTACCAGGAATGTTTCCTGGGGGGGTAAAGGTGGCCGGTGCGTAGGGCCGACAACCTTACCACCTTCATGTGTCGACTGTCTGGAAGACTGGAAGCCTCAACCTCAAGGTACCCTCAGGGCCTGTCCAGGGACTCCGTTACTTTACGCAAATTATAAATATGGCCGCGGGTTCGAGACCCACGCTCTACACCCCAAGACTACGCCGGAGCGGGCCGAACAGTCGATCGCGATCTACCAGACAGTCGCAGCCAGTTGTTTGGTCTCTATCAAAATGTATTTGCCGCCTCAGTACAACCAACAGCTCTTCGTCTGACAGCATTCTTTTGATCAACCTACCTCTGCGAAGAAGCCTTCCCCCACATGAAGATAATTAAATCAAGATGCCGAAACCGTCTGACCGACTAACGTTTCAAATACTGCCTTCACTTGTGCCTAAGTAGTTATGAACCCTCTTTAAGTAAGTTATGGAAACATATGCAGTGTCATGCATCAGGTTTCGCAATAGGAAGGTTAATGAAAAACAGCTTTTAATTACGGTACATCCTTTCAGTTCGAAAAGATCAATTTTTAATAAATGAAACAATTGTATTTTTACGTGTTTGATGTTGTTACGCTATTTTACATTTCTTTGCCTAGTTGACATATAAACACATTATGTACTACGGTCCATGATTAGTGGGTCCCTGTCACCACGATAAGTCGGTCCCTATTACCACGATAAGTCGGTCCCTGTCACCACATAAGCGTCCGTCACCACGATAAGTCGGTCCCTGTCACCAACGATAAGTCGGTCCTTCACACGATAAGTCGTCCTATCACCACGATAAGTCGGTCCCTGTCACCACGATAAGTCGGTCCCTGTCACCACGATAAGTCGGTCCTGTCACCACGATAAGTCGGTCCCTGTCACCACGATAAGTCGGTCCTGTCACCACGATAAGTCGCCCCTGCACACGATAAGTCGGTCCCTGTCACCACGATAAGTCGGTCCCTGTCACCACGATAAGTCGCTCCCTGTCACCACGGCATGGCGCGTCCTCGGGTTGCGGATGGAGGAACGGCCTCCGGATATGGAGGGTAGCTGCGAATATGCAGTCGCGGACAGCCGACAAGGGGTGGTCCTCCAGCTTGGGGGTTGGGCGAGGTGCTAACAACTCCTCACCGTAAAAAATTACCATCTTACGAAACACTATACAGAGCCTCGGACCTGGACTGGTTCTTTGGTACGACTAAGACAGTGGTGGGCTCTTGTGAGTGCGGTAATGAACCTTCGGGTTCCATAAAACGCGGGAATTTCTTGACTAGCTGACGACCTGTTAGCTTCTCAAGAAGGACTCTGCTCCATGGAGTTAGTTAGTTAGTTAGTTAGTTATGTACTACGGTAGATGGAGGAAGATTTTCTGTCTTTAGAGTAGATCACTGAGTCCAAAAGTCTGACCACCTATGCCAGTTGTTCACAACCTCAGGTCGCGACCCACATCAGGGTCGCGGCGGGTCTGACATAGGGTCGCGAGAGGGTTTTATGGATAACTTGATATTTATGGAAAAAAAAAATAAAAATTTGTATCGAAATTCAAACAGAATGATCGAGAAAATGTAATTATTGAATCCGTGTTTATTAATTTTAAACATACTGGAGCAATTACATTTTCAATCACTAAATTTTTGACATTATTGTTCTGTTCAGTTTATGTAACGTTCCATATGTTCAGTATTTCACATGTTTTTATTTAGAAGCAAATGATTTGTCTAACCGGCACATGTGTGAGTTATTTAAATAAATATTTGTTTGTTGCATGTTTTGTGTATTTAATATTGTCCCAAAAAATATTGGATTTGACAAGTAGCATTAAAAATTTAATATTTGTTTAATAAGTGGCAACGTTATGTAGTGTTCAACAAAAGGCATTAGTGACAGTTCATTTACAGTAAATATCACTGACTATTGCCGTTACCACAGTACGGTCACACACATGTACCGCTGTGTTATGCTGTTATGTAGTGTTCAACAAAAGACATTAGTATCAGTTCATTTACAGTAAATATCACTGACTATTGCCGTTACCACAGTACGGTCACACACATGTACCGCTGTGTTATGCTGTTATGTAGTGTTCAACAAAAGACATTAGTATCAGTTCATTTACAGTAAATATCACTGACTATTGCCGTTTCCATGGTAGGGTCACTGGTCACATACCGTTTGCTACTTTAGGGTCACACACATAATAGGTTGGTAACGGCTGCCATATGCTGTACATCAGCGGTTCCCAAACTTTTTCGTTCCACCGCCCCCTTGGTTCCATATACACACCCACAGCGCCCCCCTACCTTTTTTAAAAAACATAAATGCGCTTTTGTTTCCACTTTTATTTCATATTTAAAAAATTGTTTAAATAAAATTATAAGAGTTAAACTTAATGTTTTATGTGTTAATTAATAAATTAAAATTTATTATACTTTTAATGATTAACAATAATTCATCCAGCAATAGTTTAATTAAACAAATAATATGTGCTTGAATAAGATTCATAAATTAAAATACTAAAAAATTTAGTTCATTTTTTATTTTTAACACAAAATTGCTTTATTTTAATTTTTTTATAAAAATAAATGCACTACTTGTCTACTAGCGCCCCCCTGTGATAATAACAGCGCTCCGTTCCACCTCTCGTACCTATTAGCACCCACCTCGGTAATCCCACCGCCCCCCAGGGGGCGGTACCGCCCACTTTGGGAACCACTGCCATATGCTCTACATCGATCTCACATCTAACGCACTATGCTGCCTGCGGATGGAACACTTCAGAGACTGCGATGGTGATGGGTGTCCGTGAATATACAGGCCTACAGTGCCGCTAAGTACATATACCTCGACGTTATGATGTCACATGTGTCACCAGTCCCTTGCTTGATGTACCGTTGTGTCACTGCAGTCACGAACCAGGAAGTGCAACACATGGAGCCAGTTCCACCACGCACAGACCTCTTACGTTTCTTGCACCCCGGAGCCTCAGACATTTTCCTCTGTTGTTCGGGAAGAATGCTCGGAATGCACGCCCATGGGGGTGCGTGACACAGACGCAATATGTGTAAACGTGATTAGCTGAAATTATGTTTGTAACATTTTTTTTTCCCCATGGCGCAACAGCCCCCTAGTGGGCCAGGGCCTCCTCATTATCGAGGCTTCGCGATTACACACAAGACACACCACACTCGGTAGGACTCCTCCGGACGAGTGATCAGCCCGTCGCAGAGACCTCCACCTGACAACACACAACACTCACAACAGACAGACATCCATACCCCAGGCGGGATTCGAACCCCCAATCCCAGCCAGCGAGCGGCCGCAGACCCACGTCTTAGACCGCGCGGCCACTGTAACACACACTTCTCCAAAACTTCGCTTTGTGTGCTGTAGGCGTTGTATAGATCTAGTAGGAGAATTTAGCTAGCAGTTGTTTAGCATGCAACCTTAAGCTAATACAATTGCTGCAAATGAGGTGAGTCCAAATCATTTCCGAATGTCCCCTTAAAAAACGCGCCTTTTCTGACCTTCCATCATGAGTCATCCATTCAAATAACAAAACTCTGTGTCCAATTACGGTTTCTGCAATCACGCCAATCAGCCTGAAAATACCTTATCGCGTAGCGTGAAGCAGACAAGCACTGCACGTAAGGATACGTTCTTCAGCTCGTTTAAGTACTTCATGGACGCAAGCAAATACGTCATATCGGCGACGTCAGTGGATTCAAACAGATGGAACAGCGACACCTGTATCCACAGCAACATACTGTATCCCGGCTACAGGCTCGATCAGTACATCTGCCATTTCCCACACCCACGTCAATGCGAGGTCTCCAAAGATGACTGCACACGTGTATTCCTATTCTAACCTTCAATCTTCTCCGTCAATTCCATCTCTTTCTAAGTGGGGTATATCACTGCAAGCTGCATGTTCCGGCCTCACTGATACATCCACGAACTGAACCCAGACAGTCCACGGAGTGTTATAATTCGAAGATCGCCAGGTCCGAAATGAACAAATGTCCCTGTCCACGCCATGAAGGCATATAGGGGGAGTAGAGGTACAGCTCCACTCATTCTTAACCTCGGCGCTAGATGGAGGTGAGTAGGCATCACCACGCCCCGGCCGCTTAACCCCCGGGGAAAATGCCCAGTTACCCACTGAATATGACAGTCGGTGGGCCCCAGGGCCGGTCTGAACGATCTGGAGGAGAGAAAAATCACTTACCTCTGCCGGGATTCGAGCCCCCGATCGTCCAGTCCGTCGCCTGGTCATTATCCGACTGCGCTGTACTGGCTCATCTAACTGTAGCTATTGCTCAATACGCTGTGATCCGTCAGTGCTTACACGAGTTGTGTCCGGTCCGCACAGCGCACGCAGGCGATTGCCACCAAGGCCACACAAACAATGTCTGGTCTTACGCAACTAGGAGGACCTAGCGGCATCGAGAAACGTACGATAACAGCTCGCAGTGCAGAAGGATTCGCGTACATTTCCACTTACTTACACTACGTGCATACATACATAATACATACATACACACATGCGTATATATGCATACGTATACATACATAATACATACATACATACACACACACATGCATATATATGCATACGTATACATACATACATACACACACACATGCATATATATGCATACGTATACATACATAATACATACATACGTATACATACATAATACATACATACGTATACATACATAATACATACATACGTATACATACATAATACATACATACGTACACACATACATACATATATACGTATACATACATAATACATAGTTTTTTATTTTGTATGTACTGTGCATTTTATTGTAAGTCTAAATCAACCAACAAATGCACAAGATTATTGGTAAGTATAAGATATAAATATATTTTTTCAACCCCTACATATGTTTCGGCAAATATACTGCCATCTTCAGGGGGTATGTATCAGAGAACTACAAGTGCTATCTGCACCCAAATGTACAATATAACACTTGCAGTTCCCTGATACATATATAGGGGTTGAAGAATATATATATATATATATGTATATATATATATATATATATCTTATACCAATAATCTTGTGCATTTGTTGGTTGATTTACACATACATACATACATACATACATACATATACACATACATACACACACACATACATACATACACACATACATATACGCATGCATACATACATACACACATACATACATAAACACACATACATATACATACACACATACATATATACATACGTATACACACATAATACATACACATACGTACATATACACATACATACATACATACGTACATACCAAATTTGGATTTTCTCGATAGATTTTCAGAAAGTCCTCGATATCATATTTCACGAAAATCCGTCCAGTGGGAGCAACACGGATCATGCAGATTGACGGGCGGACATGACGAAGGTAATAGGCACTTTTCGTGAGTATGCGAACGCGCCTAAAAATTAATGCACAGTTTATTACAGAGTGAAAATAGGCAAAATAAAATTGTCTTGAGAGTGTTCACTCGGCTGATATGAAACATCGACCTAACTCCATAACTTAGGAATCATCTTCCAATTTGGGTGGTTATCGAATATGTTGGTCGATATATCGCCAACGTATCAATCGAAAATTACTGAGTGTCCCGCTACATTTTGTGTCTGCGATATACGAGTAGATGAGATGATATGTTTTATGCGGATTATAAAAAATTCGGCCTAAAGCGCATGCGCACAGTACCATATCGTGTTTTTTTTTTTTTAACTTGCTACGGAGTGCGTTCATTTCGAAAATGGTGTTGCAAAGTAAATACTCCAAATTAATTTAAATGTTGCGTATTAATGGAGCATTATGGAATACGGATGATTCGTACAGGAATTGAAATGCGGAGAAGAAGCAACTCCCGTGTTATTACGGAAACTCTTAATGCTGAATTGTCAGAGGTAGAAAATAAAAATCAGAATCTAAAGAAAGACATCCCAAAGTAGTTCAGGAACACATCAAGCATAGGACTATGTCAGTAACAAGCACACATACTGACATTTACACCTGACACCTTGACGATTGTATCCCACACTCTTAACAAACAAGCTGATTGCGGATTTGGAATATTACTTTAAATATTTATTTCAAAGATGGTATTGACAGTATTTACGGAAAAAATCATAAAATTGTAATTTTGAAGGAATTTATTCTGCTCTAAAGTCCAGGGATGACAAAGTTTTATGTCATTTTGAAGGTATTTATTCCGATCTAAAGTCCAGGGATGAGAAAGTTTTATGCAATTTTGACAGAATTTATTCTGCTCTAAAGTCCAGGGATGAGACAGTTTTATGCAATTTTGAAGGAATTTATTTTGCTCTAAAGTCCAGGGATGAGACAGTTTTATGCAATTTTGAAGGCATTTATTCTGCTCTAAAGTCCAGGAATGAGACAATTTTACTTAATTTTGAAGGAAGTTATTCTGCTTTAAAGTCCAGGGATGAGACAGTTTTATGCAATTTTGAAGGCATTTATTCTACTCTAAAGTCCAGGGATGAGACAGTTTTATGCAATTTTTAAGGAATTTATTCTGCTCTAAAGTCCAGGGATGAGACAGTTTTATGCAATTTTGAAGGCATTTATTCTGCTCTAAAGTCCAGGAATGAGACAATTTTACTTAATTTTGAAGGAAGTTATTCTGCTTTAAAGTCCAGGGATGAGACAGTTTTATGCAATTTTGAAGGCATTTATTCTACTCTAAAGTCCAGGGATGAGACAGTTTTATGCAATTTTTAAGGAATTTATTCTGCTCTAAAGTCCAGGGATGAGACAGTTTTATGCAATTTTGAAGGCATTTATTCTACTCTAAAGTCCAGGGATGAGACAGTTTTATGCAATTTTTAAGGAATTTATTCTGCTCTAAAGTCCAGGGATGAGACAGTTTTATGCAATTTTGAAGGCATTTATTCTACTCTAAAGTCCAGGGATGAGACAGTTTTATGCAATTTTTAAGGAATTTATTCTGCTCTAAAGTCCAGGGATGAGACAGTTTTATGCAATTTTGAAGGCATTTATTCTACTCTAAAGTCCAGGGATGAGACAGTTTTATGCAATTTTTAAGGAATTTATTCTGCTCTAAAGTCCAGGGATGAGACAGTTTTATGCAATTTTGAAGGCATTTATTCTACTCTAAAGTCCAGGGATGAGATAGTTTTATGCAATTTTTAAGGAATTTATTCTGCTCTAAAGTCCAGGGATGAGACAGTTTTATGCAATTTTTAAGGAATTTATTCTGCTCTAAAGTCCAGGGATGAGACAGTTTTATGCAATTTTGAAGGCATTTATTCTACTCTAAAGTCCAGGGATGAGACAGTTTTATGCAATTTTTAAGGAATTTATTCTGCTCTAAAGTCCAGGGATGAGACAGTTTTATGCAATTTTGAAGGCATTTATTCTACTCTAAAGTCCAGGGATGAGACAGTTTTATGCAATTTTTAAGGAATTTATTCTGCTCTAAAGTCCAGGGATGAGACAGTTTTATGCAATTTTGAAGGCATTTATTCTACTCTAAAGTCCAGGGATGAGATAGTTTTATGCAATTTTTAAGGAAGTTATTCTGCTCTGAAGTCAATTTACCAAGACACATTTTCACTGACTTAGGTCAACACGAATGCACGGACGTGTCAAGAAGCCAAACCGTAAAGCAAATAATGTCTGGAACGTGACAGTGTTTGCGGTACTGCGAGCAAGCCGTAACATTCCTCTCACTTGTTTGCAGCACGCATTACTTTCCGAACACTTGCAATTTACACGAGCCTAAGATCAATGCTCCTATTTCCGGCAACAGATCCTCTGCTCAGGATGAATGCACCAACTCGAGCACCATGACTCAGCAGTTCTAGCACTGAATAAAAAACGAGGGCCCGCGATCCTGTGGCGATTATTCATTGCATCAGGATGGTACAATGGAAATTTAGTTAAAAGATACAGTTGAACTCGGTTATAACGTCATGAAAGGGACTGAATATTTTGTGTCGTTATAAACGAGTGTTGTTATGACCGAATAGTATAATGTTATGGTCAACAGTGACGAATTAATTCGTACCACAGAATATCTGACGCTATACACGAGATGTCACATAAACCGATGTCGTAATAACCGGGTTTGACTGTATTTATAAAGAACTGCTGGCCTCAATCAGCTTCAGTCCTTCGAAATGCGACACTCACGATACGCTCTTTATTGTCGTGTTTATTTAAATATTTGACAAAATACCTTCTGTCAAATTAAAAACCCGTTTTCTGAAAATTTATGCAGAGGATGGGTTACACGTTCAGAAATCTACACTCGTTAACAGTACGGAAGGTGACTTCCGTCATGTGGGTCATTACGGGGTGTAGATTAGTAAAGAGGTACCAACGTTTCGGAGAAGTTTCTTGCCCCCATCTTCAGGGTAATCCAAGACGAGTAAACTGAAAGTAGAAGTCTGAGTATTGCTTACGGGAAGGGCAGGAAAACCGAAAGCACTACCGAATAGATGGGAGTGTCACCGCAGGAAAATGAGGAAGATAACGAGATTTTAGAGGTGTACAGGAGATGAAAGGATGTGAGAAAGGTCTGTGGTGAAGCAGAGAGACCGGGGGTTGAGTTACACCGAAAGATGTGGGAAGGCACATCGACTCCCACACATCATGATAAAAGTTTTGTTACTTCCCAATTGCAAGTCAAACCGTTACTCTCTGTGAATTAGACATAAGACTTCCTGCTTAACATTACGTGTGTTTGCTGCAACCATTACAAGATAGCGGTGTATGCTTCGAACAGTTATCACATGGCGACGTGAGACAAATAGCGCAGAACTTCACAATAAGCATTCTTCACCAGATGTTAACTACGAAGGCATGAAATTATAAGTGGATGAAATAGATGGCATTAGCACGCCTGTACAAGGAGACCATCTTATCTAAAAGCGAAACCCGCGTAAAAAATCTAACAAGACAGGTAATGTAGGTAAAACGTAAAAAAATAAGGCGCGTTCGCGTAACCATTCTTGCCGTGGAAAAGCAGTATTACATATTCTGCGTGTGTGTCTGTAGCCTTAGTTATCCAGCACGCAAAGCGCATGCGCCGTATTATATTGTCATCTGTGGCCTGTCTGGCTCTACCGTACCTTTACACATTATCTCATAAACGCCACGATTTTCGGGGGGGGGGGGGGGGTTGGACAGTGCGGAGTTTCGAATCCCGACAGCTGCCAAGAGACTTTCTCTTCTCCAAAACATCCATATCGACTCTACGGCCCACCCAGCCTCCAATGGGTACCAGGGTTCTTTCAGGGGGTAAAGCGGCCGGGACGTGATGTCGATTCATCTATATCTAGCGCTGAGGTTAAGAATGAATGGAGCTACTCCCCCCTACACGCCTTCATGGCGTGGAATGGGACAATTCTACCTCTTTAAAGGGATTCTTTTTTCCAATGGCGCAACAGCCCCTAGTGGGCCACGGCCTCCTCATTATCGAGGCTTCACGAACACACTCAGACACACCACACTCGGTAGGACACCTCTGGACGAGTGATCAGTCCGTCTCAGAGACCTCTATCTGACAACACACAACACTCACATGAGAGAGATATCCATGCCCCCGGCGGGATTCGAGCCCGTAACCCCAGCCAGCGAGCGGCCGTAGACCCACGCCTTAGACCGCGCGGCCAAT
Source organism: Reticulitermes speratus (assembly GCA_021186555.1). NCBI lineage: Eukaryota > Metazoa > Arthropoda > Insecta > Blattodea > Rhinotermitidae > Reticulitermes > Reticulitermes speratus. The sequence goes on along the minus strand of JAJKFL010000010.1, from coordinate 8,881,728 downwards.
GGCATCAGCTTTAACGGGAATACTCTGGAAAGTAACTTGTTGCGCCCTGCACCCTCTACTGGAGTAATTTCTGAATAGTCAAGTGACTGCTGACGCCGTGTTCATTTGTCAGGGCTACACGACGCTTAGTGTGACGGTGCGTTTAGTTCAGATTCGGTTTCTTGCCTGAGTGATGTCACAGACGCAATCGGTTCTGCAAGGACGCTGGCGTCACTGTCCCCATCATCATAACTTTCCTCATAACTTCGGTATTTGCTTCGATTCAGGCATCAACTTCATTTTGAATATCATATAGATCCGGCGTCTCCAAGAGTGATCCAAAAGTCACTTAACCGTATAACAAAATCAGATTGAACAATGTATACCAACAAATGCACACATACATACAGGGCATACACAAAAGAATGGTGCGGTTTTAATAGTGAACACTATTAAAACCGCACCATTCTTTTGTGTATGCCCTGTATAATGTCAATAGTTTCTGTTATTAATAGCTTTCCGCAATACGTAATAAACTATTGACATTATACAGGGCATACACAAAAGAATGGTGCGGTTTTAATAGTGTTCACTATTAAAACCGCACCATTCTTTTGTGTATGCCCTGTATAATGTCAATAGTTTCTTTTATTAATAGCTTTCCGCAATACGTAATAAACTATTGACATTATACAGGCATACACAAAAGAATGGTGCGGTTTTAATAGTGTTCACTATTAAAACCGCACCATTCTTTTGTGTATGCCCTGTATGTCTGTCTGCATTTGTTGGTATAAATTGTCCGATTAAACAAAAATGCACGGTGAATACAACGTAAAAAACAAAATCAGATGTTTTCGTTTGACTTTCGAACCACTCTGTATGAGATATTCGTTCTTCTGGGATGTTACGTAGCTTTGATTATTAGTTACTTACCGACGTTTCTGGACAACCTGTCGGTCCCAGTAACTATCAATCTACGCTGCGCAAAATCACATAACAGCGATCTCATTCACACCCCGTGACATCGTGTACCCTGTATCTGTACCCTCTTGTTTTATTTGGCTTTGCGTTTTTCTGCTCTGCGATCCGGTCCGATTAGGTTCACTAAGATCCGTCAACACGGTCAAACATTTTGTGGGAGGCACTGTTCTACAAGCCGGAAGGTCGCGGGTTCGGTTCCCGATGGTATCATTGGAATGTTTCATTGACATAATCCTTTCGGTCGCACTATGGCCCTGGGGTCGACTCAGCCTCTAACAGAAATGAGTACCAGGAATATTTTCTGGGGGATAAAGGCGACCGGTGCGTAGGGCTGACAACCTTACCACCTTCATGTGCCGATTGTCTAGAAATCTGGGAGCCTCGACCTCCTGGAAACCTAAAGGCCTGTCCAGGCCTGTAATGGGATTGCTTTACCTTTACCTTACAGTTATATACACATGACCATACCATAAACATATCTTAATCCACACATATATAATACGGAAGTTGAGCAAGGCGCCTTTGTTCACTAAGAATTCCTTTCCACACGACGATAATATGACAATTTTCGTCATAAAATAATCACTCGCTCTTTACGTCATAACGGACTTCAGCTGACCGATTCAGAACTGTATGCGTAAAGGCTGATGGAATTATACGTGTGTCATTCTGTAGTCACTTCCATCAATAATCCAAGTAACCAATCGTCTCCTTGCTCTCTATACAGCCTAAATGGGCACTGCTCTGTTGAAACGAGACCAGTGCTGAATGGTACAATCCAGTTCATGCCTTCACACCGTAGTTCTTTAAAGATCCACTTTAATATCATTCCGTCTATAACTAAACTCCCAAGTCGGCAAGTCTCCTTCCTTCAGGTTTCAGCCTGTGTATTTATCCCCCCCCCCCCTGTGAATTCTATATTCCTCGCCCATCTCATCCTCCCTTAATTGATAAGGCAAACACTGGGTGGTTGGTATAGCGACTAGTCTACGGGCTGGACGGTACGGGGCTCGAATCCCGGTAATGACACTAAATTTCTCTCTTCTCCAAACCGTACAGATCGGCTCTAGGGCCCACACAGCGCCCTATTCAATTGGTACCGGCGTTCCTTCCAGGTGGTGGAGCGGCCGGAGAGTGAGGTTGGCCACTCACCTCTATCTAGCACTGAGTTTAAGAATGAGTGGAGGTATACCTATATTCCCCCTTGAAAGCAAAGCTGTTACCATAACATACCCGCCATGTAGCAGGATAGGACCCAGTTATGTCGCCGTAAGACGGATACCAATTTGATGTATTTCCTTTACCCTTCAATATTAGTAATGAGACATGAAGCTGAGAGGCGCCGCGAAAGTTTGGTTCTAAAGGCGAACTTGTTCCGGTTAGCAGCAGAGCGGTTTGTTACAAAGGGCCGAACCGACAGTATTCCCATCTAATACTTGTTTGGACAGTTGGTTGCTGGCTACAGGAAGTCCATGTTTCGCTGTTTGACAGCTGTAAGTGATTGTAACTGTTTATGTGGCGGTTGTCACTTGGACAAACCAACAGAAAGGATGCTGCAAGCCAGTTCTTAGTACGTTAGGACCGCGAAACTGGACTGCGTGTTGGTCTAACCAATAAATTTTAAATATTTTAACCCGTCGACTTACCATTCAAAACGCGACAACATTGCTAGCAGAAACACAAAAGCTACTTTCCTATTACATGTAGATGTATTTATTATTACTATCATAATCATAATAATCATCATTATACAGCACACGAAAGTCTTGTGGTACGCCCTAGTTCTGTTACTGAAAAAGTGGGCGTAAATCAAAGACGATATTCCCATAAAAAAAATAAAGACTTATATAAATGAAAATATGCCAGCCAAAGAGCTTTACACCTAAAATGATAGGGCGTAAATTAAGAACTGGTATAAATTGGTAAGAGTCGTTAAATAAGCCAGCCAAAGAGCTTTACACCTAAAATGATAGGGCGTAAATTAATGACTGATATAAATTGGTAAGAGCCGTTAAATAAGCCAGCCAAAGAGCTTTACACCTAAAATGATAGGGCGTAAATTAAGAACTGGTATAAAATTGGTAAGAGTCGTTAAATAAGCCAGCCAAAGAGCTTTACACCTAAAATGATAGGGCGTAAATTAATGACTGATATAAATTGGTAAGAGCCGTTAAATAAGCCAGCCAAAGAGCTTTACACCTAAAATGATAGGGCGTAAATTAAGAACTGGTATAAATTGGTAAGAGTCGTTAAATAAGCCAGCCAAAGAGCTTCACACCTAAAATGATAGGACGTAAATTAAGAACTGATATAAATTGGTAAGAGTCGTTAAATAAGCCAGCCAAAGAGCTTTACACCTAAAATGATAGGGCGTAAATTAAGAACTGATATAAATTGGTAAGAGTCGTTAAACAAGCCAGCCAAAGAGCTTTACACCTAAAATGATAGGGCGTAAATTAATGACTGATATAAATTGGTAAGAGCAGTTAAATAAGCCAGCCAAAGAGCTTTACACCTAAAATGATAGGGCGTAAATTAAGAACTGGTATAAATTGGTAAGAGTCGTTAAATAAGCCAGCCAAAGAGCTTCACACCTAAAATAATAGGGCGTAAATTAAGAACTGGTATAAATTGGTAAGAGTCGTTAAATAAGCCAGCCAAAGAGCTTTACACCTAAAATGATAGGGCGTAAATTAAGAACTGGTATAAATTGGTAACAGTCGTTAAATAAGCCAGCCAAAGAGCTTTACACCTAAAATGATATTGCGTAAATTAATGACTGATATAAATTGGTAAGAGCAGTTAAATAAGCCAGCCAAAGAGCTTTACACCTAAAATGATAGGGCGTAAATTAATGACTGATATAAATTGGTAAGAGCAGTTAAATAAGCCAGCCAAAGAGCTTTACACCTAAAATGATAGGGCGTAAATTAAGAACTGGTATAAATTGGTAAGAGTCGTTAAATAAGCCAGCCAAAGAGCTTTACACCTAAAATGATAGGGCGTAAATTAATGACTGATATAAATTGGTAAGAGCAGTTAAATAAGCCAGCCAAAGAGCTTTACACCTAAAATGATAGGGCGTAAATTAAGAACTGGTATAAATTGGTAAGAGTCGTTAAATAAGCCAGCCAAAGAGCTTCACACCTAAAATAATAGGGCGTAAATTAAGAACTGGTATAAATTGGTAAGAGTCGTTAAATAAGCCAGCCAAAGAGCTTTACACCTAAAATGATAGGGCGTAAATTAAGAACTGGTATAAATTGGTAAGAGTCGTTAAAAAAAAAAAAAAGGTGGGAGTAAAACAAACGGGCGTAAAGCAAGGCCTTGGTGTATTTTATTGCTGTGAAGAAACGACTACTTTAGTACACATTCTGTACACGCCTTCGTTAAAACTGTCGCATATAACGACAAACACTTCCATCGCCGACATGTTTGCAGGTGTTCACTTACAAACACTACGCTAAGCATAATTTGCAGATATGTGCACGGTCTGGTTCTGCACTAAACTTCACACACCTGGCTCCAGTGGTTCCTTGGTTGTCGCCATAACACAAGTTTTTGATCGGCTGCCATATTGTCACTTTACATTCAAGAAAAAATATTACGTCTACAAACAGTGCATGTTTTATACGACTTATAACACGCTACGTAAGTGGCATTATTGTGGCTCTCACCTCACAAGTTCGCTTATCCGCCATGTTGTTATTACTCATTACTGGGAATTGAAAACTACAGCGTTGGTATGGTCTCCAAAAGCACAGGTTTAAAGTTCATGTCAAGTTTAGTGAGGAGGCACGCGGTAGCGCAGTTGGTTGAGGCACTGCGCTAAAAGCCGGAAGGTCGCGGGTTCGATTCCCGATTGTGTCATTGGAATTTTTCAGAATCCTCTAACAGAAATGAGGAATATTTCCTGGGGGGGGGGGGGGTTTAAGGCGGCCGGTGCGTTGGGCTGACAACCTTACCACCTTCATGTGCCGACTGTCTACAAATCTGGGAGCCTTAACCTCCTGAACCTGGCCAGGCCTGTAATGGGTTTAGTGAAAATTGTTAAAGGCTGAAATATCGAAACGGGAGCGAAATAAAACAAAAGACATTCATAATTAGAACGCAGCAAACTCATAGGTGCATTTCATTTCCTTTTTAGGAAATAAAAGCGGGCTAAAATTGTTGATAATGTTGCTGACAACCTACATTTAGTCCAAAAACAACAAACATCAATCTTCATTTCAATTAAACTAATCTCTTATTTGACAGCAGCAGCTTACACATCGGCTTCCACGTAAAACGAACGTCGCGTCCCTCGCCATTAAAGTGACAGAATGGAGGACAGTCAATTACTGAAAATGTTTTCAGTGCTCATGAGTTGAAAATTGCCTGAGACAGATTCGTTTTCTAGATGACACGGTAATGGGGACTGAAACTGAATGGCAGGCATCAGATTCTCGTGTACAGCGATCGTGTCACTTTACAAAGGTAAAGCAACCCCATCACAGGCCTTGGCAGGCCCCTAGAGATCCAGGAGGTAAGGTTGTCAGCCCTACGCACCGGCCGCCTTTACCTCCCCAGGAAAGATTCCTGGTACTCATTTCTGTTAGAGGCTGAGTCGACCCCAGGGCCATAGTGCGACCGGAACGATTATGTCAATGAAAAATTCCAATGACACCATCGGGAATCGAACCCGCGACGTTCCGGTTTGTAGCGTAGTGCCTCAACCAACCGCGTACCCCTATCATAAAAAAAGGGGATTTCTTGACTAGCTGAGGAACTGTCAGCTTCTTCATTCAGTTAGCGCGTCAGTTACAGGGCATGATGTGAGTCGTCTACACGAGTGGAAGCTGAAGATAAGGAATATTTTCACAGCTACAGGGAAACACTACATGAACGAAATGCATTCCTTTTTACTCTCGCACGCAGCACACACGTACAGCCGCAAGACAGGATACTTCTGACAAACAAACGCAGCCGCAGTTTCCGCGGCCATCTGACTGTCATGGCGCCACGACTGTAATCATTTGAGAAGGACGTAATTATCTGAAAAAGAAAGTTAGGACGAGGGAATCTGAATTAACCGCGACTCCGACAGTGAGGACACAACCAATTCTTTGTCTTTGAAGACTCCCTCAGTTTGAATGCAAATCAGAATCTCTTTGATAATGAAAGTAACAGAAAAGCAGACTGAATATATTAGTGTCTTATGTGAAGTCCAGTAGTCTACAGAAAGATAGAAGGAAGGACAGAAAACAAGACAGGCAATGTACGTATAATGTAATATTCAGGCGCGTTCGCGTAACCATTGTTGCCGTGAAAAAGAAATAAGGATTACATATTATGAGTGTGTGTCTGTATTCTTGCCTTAGTTACCCTGCATGCAAATCGCATCTTTTCTGCGCCGTATTATATTGTCATCTGTGGCCTGTCTGGCTGTACCATATTTTTCCACGTTATCTCATAAACGGCACGATTTTCGAGAAAAAAAAATTTATTGAATATAAAATTATTTTCTCTACAACTTCTGTCCGAAACATTTCTCATTCTAAGAAGTATTCAGCGAGCTATTATCATAAATGTACGTAGGTCTTCATGCAAAGTACCCGTTACTCTTGTCAGACTTTAATTAAACTTGAAATTTCCCGGCAGATTTTAGAAAAACCTTCAAAAATCAAATTTAATGATAATCCGTCAAGTGGAAGCCGAGTTGTTCCACGTGGACGGACAGACACGACAAAGTTAATAGTCACGTTTTCGCAACTTTGCGAATGCGCCTAAAAATTAGAAAGTAACATGCCTTAATGAGAATTTGTAAGAGCGACTGATCATCTTACAACGTTTTGTAGTTTACGTATCGCACAGAAATATCAGAGCGAAAAGTGCTTGCTTACAGAAAATTAAACCGGAATTTCAATTCTTAGGCGGCGGCGGCGGCGGCGGCGGCGGCGCCTTCAAAATGTCAGAGGAAGAAACGGTAGTTAAAATGTAAACACGGCACCATTTTCCTCCATCACTGGATAATCCATTCTCGAGTTTCGCAGTAGGCTACAGGCCTGTGAGGAACTAAACCCACTGGCGTGTTAAAAGTGAATGGAATCGTCTTGTGAGATAAAAGGAAGAAGTATATATTGAAAACACAAAATGAACGTTAGTGAGCCATATGATAACATAGACAAACACTGTGGCGCCTCCGCGTAACAACTGCTGGAATGGAAACGCAACAATGCCTTATCTGTGTATTGTTGATCTACGTGTAAGTCAACAATATAAAAATATTCAGTGTTGAACAAAAATGCTTTTGCGGCAAATTCACGTCGCCGGCAACAATAAAACGTAATTAGGTCTTCGTCTAAGGTGCCCGATACGTTTGTCTGATTTTAACCAAATCTGGATATTCTCGACAGATTTTCATGAAATACTCCAATGCCAATTTTCACGGAAATCCGTCCAGTGGGAGGCGCGCTGATACGTGCGGACAGACGAAAGTGACGAAGCTAATAGGCGCTTTTCGCAACAATGCGAATGCGCCCGAAAATGCAGACAGTATATTCGTGACACAATACCGTGTCATAAAACGTAGTTACGTCACTAATGACTTAAAATTATACTAGTTACGTCTTAACGAATGTTATTCGTAGTACGTTTTAACGACGCCTCGTAAACTGATTAGGATCAATGTATTCAATTTCTTGTACCAACTAAATACACATTATTAGATAGATATGAGTGTTAAAACACGCAGCAGCGACATGTTTCGGTACGAACGTACCATCTTCAGGGAGCATAATATGGCAGGTTTAAACCAATTGCCACTGACAAGCCAGTATTTATATGGTTCCACAGTGCGTAGTAGTGCCTTTCAGTATCTCCACACACAGCTTGAAAAGTGTTTTACAGTGCAATGTTCTCCCTTTACATCTTATGTACAATAAAGACAGTTGCATAAATATCTTCATATCGATTATCTTCACCAAATATCATTAGATTGAGCAAACACAGGATGACGAAGTAGGTGGGGCCACCAAAATATATGGAAAAAATAAAAAGGCATACAGAAATATTTTCATCGTAGTGTGCAGGGATGGCTCAGTCGGTATAGCGACTCGCTATGGGCTGGACGTTCCGGGGATCGAATCCTGGTGGAGGCGAGATTTTCCGCAGCCGTCCAGACCGACCCTGGGGGCCACCCAGCCTTCTATACAATTGAGTACCGGGTCTCTTTCCCGAGGGTAAAGCGGCCGGGGCGTGGAGTTGACCACCCACCCTCATCTAGTGCCAGGGTTAAAGAAAGAGTAGAGCTATACCTCTACTCTCTCTCTGGGCCTTCATGGCCTGTTCTAGGGAGAACCTTACCTTACCTAAACCTCCAGGGAAAACTTCATATATTGGTAGTAAAGTTTTAGCACACGTGGGTATAATTTATTTGCGGCACACACCGTTTATTTTACCACATGTCAGCATGCTTAATCAACAATTTCCCTTTTGCATTCAGGAATTAGTAGTAACAAATTTTAGCTCCACGAAAATAAAATCACTTGGGAATCTTGGCGCAGACTGGACAGTACAATTAACTGTTTCTTACACAGCAAAGTGTGAAAGTTAGGGCTGGATCCATAATGATATCGACTTTTTTTCATGGTAAAGGGCCCCGCAGCAGATGCTACAGACACACCGCAGCCTTAAGGCTTATTGTGCAACCCTGTGATGAAGACGATTCGTTTTTTTCCATTTTTCCAAGTAATGGAGCACCGATGGAATGAAATTGACAGGGGAAAACCGAAGTACTCGGGGGAAAACCTGTCCCAGTGCCACTTTGTCCACCACAAATCCCACATGGACTGACCCGAGATCGAACCCGGGATGATATCGACTTATTCACGTAACGATACGTTTTTTTTTTTTCACAGTAGGATTTTACCACAGGATTAGAAAGGAATTAAAGAAACTGAATTACTACGGCGGACTCACTATTATATTCGTAGTTCTTCAGCTTGCGTGCAAAAAGTGTCGGCGAATAATGTATTTTGTGTGCAGTCTGTTCAGAGCCACCCTGTGACACAGCAGGAAGTGTCGCACTGCACCAAGCCACATATTACAGCAGGTACAGCGACTTCTCTCAGCTTGTCTTCAGAGAGACACAACGTCACGCCTGGAACAACACGAACGCATTACGGAACGGATTCTGCAGCTTCGTACTGCTTGTGTTAACGAAAATCAGAGCTAGCAGATACGACACAGGTACGGCAGTTAATCTTAAGAAACTGCAAACGGCGAGAAATGCAGCCACTGGGAAACAATTCGAATCTAAGATGACCTCTCTTAGTGGAGTTCGAAACCCTGCGAAGTGCATATTAAAATCGGCGTCAGTCTGTTCGTCAGTGCGCGTGGAACAACTCTGGTTCCGCTTTTAACGGACAGGCATGAAATATGACAGGAGGGAGGTGAAGGTAAAGCTGTCCCTGTACACGCTAAGAAGGAATATAAGGGGAGTAGAGGTACACCTCCACTCATTCTTAACATTGGCACTAGATGGAGGTGAGTAGTCAACATCGCGCCCCGGCCGCTTTACCCCTGGGAGAGAACCCCGGTAGCCGGAACTGTGTTGGCTCCAGAGCCAGTCTGAACGTTTGGGAGAATAGAAAACGCTCTTGTCCCTACAGGGGTTTGAACTCAGTACCGTCCAGCACGTAGCCTAATCACTATACTGAGTAACCGATCCCGGCTTATGGGTGGGAGGTAAGTCTGAAATGGCGTGCCAGGGTGAAATGACACACCTAAGTCACTGACAGACTTAGTCATCGAAGAACGTATTTCACATTTCACGCCGTAAGGTTGGTCACGTTGCTAATCGACTACAATCAAATACTGTTTTGGTAATCCTGATTTCCCAACTCTGTGTGCCAAAGTGTTTTGTGGCGTTCCTCTTATTATTTTACAGTCACAGTTTATCAACACTAGCAATCTAAAGCTTATGTTCATTCTACCGAGATAACCAATCATGTCTATGAAGGTAGGTCATATTTCAGCCTAATTACTTCAATCACTGTTGCTTGTGTTTTACATTATGGCAGGGTAACAAGTGCTGCCACCTTTGGGTAAAATGGCACACCAGGTATAGCATTCTACCCGAATGCCACTCCTGCTATTATTATAACAATGGGTCTTGATTTATGTCAGAAAAAGACATCTAATTGCAAAATAGCAACATCTAGACAGTCATGGCCAGAAGCAAACACGATGCAATTAAGAATAAGGAACTGAGTCCGCTACAAGCTGCACAATCGTTGTGTGTTCCCCATGCCATTTGGAAACCTCGATGTCAAGGTAATGAAAATTCCAAACATGCAACTGAAACACTAGGTTTATACGAGTCTATATTTAGTCCATATTTGTAAAACGAAAATGCGCAGACTTGGGAGTCTCGTTTCTTCGAACTTTCAGCAAGTGAAATTCTGATTTCTGCATTTAAGGTGGCAGAAAACACTGTTTAGATTCATAAATTCATAGATTCAAAAAGAACAAGATGGCGGTTTTGGACTGAACCTTTCGTTCTCGAAAGAGACGTCCAAAATTTATCTCTGTTGGGCTGAACAAAGCTCTGCAGACCGTATAGCAGGATTAATTCCACAAAGTCTCCAGCTTCAGGCATAGGTAACGTTTGCGAGCCTACGCTGACGTCACAAGTCGGGAAAGTGTGGGAAGTTGTGGGCGCGTAGGTCAGTTTTCTGCAGTAGAAGCTGCAATCATGTGACTGAGGTAGGAGGACCGTAAGTATTTGAGGTTGTCACACAAAATAACGGGGACTTTGTGGATGTAATCCTGCTATACACAAGAATATAACTGGCCATTAAGTGTAGATATATTTTTCTTTGCTTAGTGAAACGTTACGAAAATGTTTCGCCAAAAAAAAATTGGTTTATCATAGAGAGCTATCATATCTAACAACAATTCAGAAGCCGGATAAAATTCTTGTTTGAGAAGGGTAACAAGTGGTACTTTAACAAGCGCGGAAAGAGGTTGCACACGACAGTTGTAGCACTGCCAGCTCGACTACACAGCGTGTTCCACGAGCCCTCACTTTCCTTAGAAGACGGTATAAACTCCAAGGAGCAGAGTCCTTGAGAAGCAGTTCCTTCGCTAGTCAACAAATTTCCCGCATTTTATGGAACCCCGAAGGTTCATTACCGCATTCACAACAGCCCACCACCTGTCCCTATCGGCCTCTCGCTTACTAGGATTGTGGGTTCGAATCCCACCGGGGGCATGGATGTCTGTCTCTTGTGAGTGTTGTGTGTTGTCAGGTAGAGGTCTCTGCGTCGGGCTGATCACTCGTCTAGAGGAGTCCTACCGACTGTGGTGTGTCTAAAGTGTGTGATCGTGAAGCGTCGACGAATCGAGGAGGCCCAGGCACATATAGGGCTGTCGAGCCATAGAAAAAAAAACCAGTGGCTGCCATTGTTCAGGATGCCGCACCTTGATTTGATATATCTGGAATTAATCCGTTTAATTTCGATGTATTTCCGGATCACCTGTATCTGCCAAGTGCAGCTACTGACAAAGAACCTGGCCGATAACAAATGACTTCTGTAGAGGCAGACGAGAATATGGCGAGAAATGATTACAGTCCAAGAAACACGAGGGAAAAAACGAAACTCATTACAGAAGAAATTTCTGTTTTCTTATTCTTTGGGAGATACGGTAAGGAGTGAGCGGACTTGCTGAGGGTCAGGTACAGATACTGACTGGAGTTTGCAGTTGACCTTGGCAGTCATTTGCGCTGGGGAAAGGCGACCGTCCCTTGTTTGTGTCCAGTGACCGAGGTATTCAAGTTAAAAATACATTTAGCTGGAGTGCAGTCGTGTTTTGTGCGTGTGAGATAATACAGTTACTTTCTGTAGTGTTCTGTGTCGTTATAACTGTGCATAAATTTGACTTTAGGCTTGTTACAAACAAGAAGCTGCGTCATTCACTGACAGAGACTTAAGTTTTTGACAGGATCTGTGTGTTTTACCTGCTGTCGCCGCGAGTGTTAACGGACTCTACCCATGCTGTGAAGGTCAAATGCGTTTTCTTGAGTAACGCACAGTACTAATTATCAGCCTCTATATTTTTTTCCCCCAATGGCTCGACAGCCCCTTGGGGGCCTAGGCCGCCTCATTTTTCGAGGCTTCACGATCTCACTCAGACACACCACACTCGGTAGGACTCCTCTGGACGAGGGATCAGCCCCTCGCAAAGACCTCTACCTGACAACACACAACACTCACAAGAGACAGACATCCATGCCCCCGGTGGGATTCGAACCCACAATCCCAGTAAGCGAGCGGTAGCAGACCCACGCCTTAGACCGCACGGCCACTGGGACCAGCAGAAAATACTCAGTTGTATATTCAGATGTTAGTGCTGTGGTGAACCGATCAACTAGGCCAGTGGTATTCAACTTGGGGTACGCGTACCCCTGGGGGTACGCAAAGACATCTTAGGGGGTACGTAAAATTAAAAAAAAATAAATATTTTATTTCATGATAAACACTGAATCATCAGGGCCAGATTTAGGGTTAGCCACAAGAGCCCCGGACGTAAGGACATGCGATTTGGGAGCGCCATTTTTTTTTCTCTCTCTCTCCTTTATGCGATTCTTATCTGGGCGGCTGTTTCATTTCATTCCACATAGTGCATATGATTTTGCTCTGCTAAAATACCTTTGTCCCTTTATTAATTTTTATGATAGGCAATAATATATTTATTTAATAGCTTGATTCTCCTTTTTCTCATTTAAAACTTATTATTTAATACATTATTTTGGATGTAATTCATTTAACTTATTTTAGATGTAGATTATAGTCTATGTATAACTTGAATTATGCACCAACAACTTTGGGGGTACAAAGTTGAAGAGAAATTATATGTGGGGGTACGCGTACCCCAGGTTGAACACCACTGAACTAGCCCATCCCCCCCATTGAGGAGTTTTCTTACATCGACCAAGCCGTTTAAATTTTGATTTCTCTATATCCGACTTTACATGAAGATCTACATGCGTTTTTCCGCTCCTCTCACGCAAGCTCGCTAAGTTAACCGCCGCGAACTGCCAGTCCGCACGTACTGGGTGCGTACATAATTAAAATACGCGCACACCTGCACGACCGACTACAACAGTCGCTTTATTAAAATTTAAAGTACCTCTCTTTCGAAACCAGCAACAAGAAGAACGAGCTCTACAGAATCCTTACGCTCTGCGCACTCTTCAATTTTCATTTAATTTACAGGAGTGGGGGTGGAAATGAGTCCCTTGCTACTGCGCCCTAAAATGGACTTCTTGTACCAACCGGATGGAAGAGGAGTGTGGAGTGTTCTGAGGATAATAACCGACTGGGGGACAACCAAAGTACAGGGAGAAAACCTGCCTCAGTGTCACTTTGTCCACCATAAATATCACATTATGGGTTATTCTATGAATAAACACGGACGTGCTGTGAGTAGCCAGCGGCCAACCGCAAGGATGGCATAGCGAAGAACACTAACCTGCTGGGCTAACTTACTGTCACGAACTGACACACAACTACTCGTACACTCAATCTTCATCTTCACATCAATCCCAACGCACATAAAATTATTTTGCGCGAGAAAAAAAATTTTTTGTTGATATACTTAATATTATTCTCACCGTGCATGTTTATTATCACTAGTAAAAACTATACCAACACATGCACTGTTTATTAAAACATTAATAGTTTTAAAAAATCGGCCCTACATATGTTTCGGCCAGTCAACTGGCCATCCTCAGGGGCAACTAGCGTTTATAGCACAATCACGTTCATAGGTTTTACATAAGGTGTGTGGTTGTTATATAAAAAAAATTTTAAAAAACAACAAAGTTTTTCGTCGTAGGGAATCACATCCAAGGTGTACTGTAGGCTATATCACTGTATATCACTGATATACAGTGATATAGCCTACAGTACACCTGTACTGTATATCACTGATATACAGTGATATAGCCTACAGTACACCTGTACTGTATATCACTGTATATCAGTGATATACAGTACACCTGTACTGTATATCACTGATATACAGTACAGGTGTACTGTAGGCTATATCACTGTATATCACTGATATACAGTGATATAGCCTACAGTACACATGTACTGTATATCACTGTATATCAGTGATATACAGTACACCTGTACTGTATATCAGTGATATACAGTACAGGTGTACTGTAGGCTATATCACTGTATATCAGTGATACACAGTACAGGTGTACTGTAGGCTATATCACTGTATATCACTGATATACAGTGATATAGCCTACAGTACACCTGTACTGTATATCACTGATATACAGTACACATGTACTGTATATCACTGTATACCAGTGATATACAGTACACCTGTACTGTATATCAGTGATATACAGTACAGGTGTACTGTAGGCTATATCACTGTATATCAGTGATACACAGTACAGGTGTACTGTAGGCTATATCACTGTATATCAGTGATATACAGTACAGGTGTACTGTAGGCTATATCACTGTATATCAGTGATACACAGTACAGGTGTACTGTAGGCTATATCACTGTATATCAGTGATATAGCCTACAGTACGCCTTGGATGTGATTCCCTACGACGAAAAACTTTGTTGTTCTTTAAAAAATGTTTATATAACAACCACACACCTCATGTAAAACCTACGAACGTGATTGTGCTATAAACGCTAGTTGACCCTGAGGATTGCCAGTTGACTGGCCGAAACATATGTAGGGCCGATTTTTTAAAACTATTAATGTTTTAATAAACAGTGCATGTGTTGGTATAATTTTACTAGTGTCTTTGTTGAAATATTTGTACTGAGGCAGTAACCGCGCAGTCTAAGGCGTGGGTCTTCGGCCGCTCGCTTGCTGGGATTGCGGGTTCGAATCCAGACGGGAGGCATGGATATCTGTCTCTTGTAAGTGTTGTGTGTTGTCAGGTAGAGGTCTCTGCGTCGGGCTGATCACTCGTCCAGAGGAGTGCTACCAAGTGTGGTGTATCTGAGTGTGATCGTGAAGCCCCGATAATGAGGTGGCACTGGCCCACTACGAAATATTGCTTCTTCTTCTTCCCAATGGCTCGACAGCCCCTTGGGGGCCTAGGCCGCCTCATTGTTCAAGGCTTCACGATCACACACTTTTTAGACACACCACACACGGTAGGACTCCTCTGGACGGGTGATCAGCCCGTCGCAGAGACCTCTACCTGACAACACACAACACTCACAACAGACAGACATCCATGCCCCCGGCGGGAACGGAATATTGCGCCATAAAAAAAACGAATCAGCGTACTTGCTTCATCGAACAGCATACGGTGCGTCGCAAGTGTTCGGTAGCGTCGGTGTGAAATCCCCACCGTAAATGACGGCCCACTCCCAGTGAGCAGCTTAGGGACATCAGACGTTCTGCAATATCTGTAATAAACGGCGATTCAGGTGTGCAAAAGAGTCCCAGGTGAGGTGAATATTATCGAGTCCACACCCTTCTCAGTACAAAGAAAGTTGCGAACATCTGAGAGCAGATATCAGTATTCGGGTCACTGGCATAGATAACTCCCCGCGGGGGGAGGGGGGTCGTGATCGGGGGGTCTAACGTACAGACTACTAAAATTTATTGAGGGTTTTTTTTCACACCGGATTTTTTTTCTGAATCCTTGTCATGAGATGTGGGGGGAGGGGGCGCCCGGGGAGGGGGGGGGGTTACGCCCGACCGGTTATCGCCAGGACCAAACAAAAATAAATCTTCCGCTCACATGTTTCTTCTGTTGTCAGTGAGTCGCCACTAACCTTTTTGTAAACACACAACAAAATAACAAGGGTCGACATACAGAAGAATTTCGAGGTAGCAAATATTTTCACTACCACAAATTAAATATTTTTTTTAAAGAAATCTTCTTGTGTACATTTGAAAAATTTACGTTTAAATACGCTTCTGTTCCACGCGTTCTTACATCACGCATGCTTGAAATCACTTTAATACAACAGCTACTGTAACAACAAATATAAAACAAATTTTGTCCTTTCGTTGCGTTTCGGCGCTACGGTAACCTCATACATTCACGAAACTAGTGTGAACTTTACTAATTTCACATGCAAAACTTGTGTAAATGTAAATTCGTGATGATGGGCCTGCAGCACCGAAATACGTTACAATAACAAAAGCGTGCCATTTATACCAATTTATGTGTATGTATGTATGTATGTATGTATTATGTATGTATTATGTATGTATGTATGTATGTATGTATGTATGTATGTATGTGGTTATTTTATAACTATTGCAATTAAGGCACACGGTGATCACGAACCAGTTCAAGATAGTGTTGGTTACGATTAATTATGCAAATCGCATTAAACTGATCAGACAGCTATCATCATTTAACAGTTCAAAGGGAAATAATCTTAATTATGACTTCTTTTGGAATAAAACTTAGTACAGTCGAACCCGGTTATAACGACATCGGTTTATGCGACACCTCGTCTATAGCGTCAGATATTCTGTGCTACCAATTAATTCCTCACTGTTAACCATAACATTTTTTTTCCTATGGCTCGACAGCCCCTTGGGGGCCTAGGTCGCCTCATTATCGACGCTTCACGATCACACACATTAGACACACCACACTCGGTAGGACTCTTCTGGACGAGTGACCAGCCCGTCGCAGAGACCTCTACCTGACAACACACAACACTCACAAGAGACAGACATCCATGCCCTAGGCGGGATTTTTTTTTTTTTTTTTGTTTAAAAAACTCTTTATTAATGACACATATGATTACATACTATCATACATTATGTGCAGACATTAGTACTAAAAGACTCCGTTTAGAGTGTGTATTGGCCCTAGGTTTGTCTTGTTCCTCGTTTATTCCCTTGTCGCTCACATTCTTTTGTCTTCTAGTGTGCAGTGGTGCGGTTATGGAGGTGACATTCGACAGTGCTCTTTAGTAGTCTATAATATCTAAATACCTCCCGCAATATGACGGTCTCATGTGTGACGCGTAAATTTTTTTTCTTGCTCTTCGTAAGAAATCCATGTAGTCCTGTTTGGTAGGTGTCTCGTTGTTGTGAATATATCCTATCATATTGCCTATAAGCCATGTTACTGCGTTATGCCTCTGTGGTGGGTAAATGTTATAGTCAGGGAGACAGATCCAATCATTTTTTACTTCGGTTGTTGATGTTCGTAGGATATATGCTATTCTCCGTTGGGTCCACTCCCATATTTCGTGTGCTCGGATGCATTCTGTGTATCTATGTAGGATAGTGTCTTGGTTTCTACAGTCTTTGCATTCTCCCGTTTCGTGGAGCTTGATTTTTTTTAATCTTTCGTTGGTGGGTATGATGTCGTGTACGACCATGTACCATATGGTTCTGGTTGTGGTTGGTAGGAATCGTTTGTGTATATTGTTCCATATGGACGTCCACTTGCTTTGTTGGTGTTTTTCTTGTACGCGGATGGGTAGTGTCATGCTGATATGAAATCTTGCAGAGTAGAGAGTCTGGTATACGTTCTTTTTATAGGTTTCATCTTTATCTTCAGCTTTTTTTGGGCTAATATACGCGAGTTCTTGAAAATAACTGCGTAAATATTCAATCTCCTTCGGAAATGGGGCCCATTGCGGGGGATTCCGTTTTTGTGCATATTGTGCGTTATGTTTGATCCAGTTTCCTGTGATGTTCACTCGTTGTTGAGATTGTTTCATGATGCGCGTGATGTATAGTGTGCAACATTTCGCTTTGATATTAATCATAGCCATTCCTCCTTCGTGTTTATTCCTGTGCAGTGTTGATGCTGGAACACGGAATATGTTTCCTGCCCATAGGTATTGGTGAGTCATCGTCGTAAGTTTTTGTGCTTTTTCTTCTGTAATAGGAACGATCTGTGCTGTGTACCAAATCTTAGATAAGTGATATGCGTTGTTAATCCAGATACGTTGTTGTAGATCTAAATTCCTTGTGTGTGCGTTTTTTATGGTTCCTTGTATTATTTTAACTTTTTCATCCCAGGTATATTCTATAGTTTGTTGTATCGTGGAGCCATAATAGATTCCTAATATTTTATTAGTGGGTTGATATCTTATTCCTTCGAGGTCCTGTGTTCGGTCCCAGTTGCCTATGGGTAGGGCGCTACTTTTTGCCCAGTTGATGTGGGCTCCGGCCGCCTGTTCATAAATCTTTAAAGCCTGTTTTAAGATGTTGAATTCGCACTTGTCGCGTAAAATAACGGTAATGTCGTCCGCGTATGTTATACATGTTACTGGTTGTCGGTCCTTTCCTATTTTCAATCCTCTTAGTTTCATTTTCAATAGGCTTATGAAAGGGTCTATTACGATCGCATATAATAACGAACTCATTGGACACCCTTGTCGTATTGAGCATTGGATGGGTATGTCACTCGTGAAATGACCATTGATGTTTATTTTGGATACCGCGCCGTCGTATAATGACAGGATCGCTTGTGTCATATTTTGTCCGAAGTTGTGTGTTTGTAATACCCGTCTTAAATATTCGTGGGCAATATTGTCAAACGCTCTCTCAAAGTCAATTACCATCATACATATTCCGTGTGTGGTGAGTTGTCCTGCCGCTATCACGTCACGTATACCGGTTGCTGCATCTATTATGTTTCTTTCTTTTACCGCACTGTACTGTTCTTCATTCATTATTTCTCCCATCATCGGCTGTAAACGTCTTGCTAGAATTCGTGTGTATAGTTTGTAATCGGTGTTGAGTAGCGTTAGGGGGCGGTAGTCATTTACTTTTTCCGGTTTATTATGTTTAGGTAAACACACTATGATCCCTCTCTTTATTGCTTCTGGTATCTTTCCTGATGTAAAAAATTTGTTGTACAGTTGTAGTAGGTCATTCGATACCATTCTTGTAGTCCTAGTGTAGAATTCTGTGACAATTCCGTCTATTCCCGGCGATTTCCGTTTTGGCGCTCTTTGTATGACGGTACTTAGTTCGGATTCGGAGATCGGCATGTTGATGTAATCTTTTTCGTCGTCAGTGATTTTCCGACTTATGGTCTCACACATTGTGGTGATGCTGTCATGTTGTACTTGTATCGTACTGAATCTGTGTTGTAGCTCTATGTAGAAGGTTCGTTTAATGGCCTGTAATGTTGTGTGTGGTGTGTCATCTGCGTCAATTATTTTGACGATGTTTCTATTTTGTCTTCGTTTTTGTCGGCGTATGAGGTGGTATAATGAAGTGCTTTCCTCTGGTAAGGTTTCATTGCCTCGTAGTTCTATACGTATGTGTTGTAATCGCTGTCCTTTTAGTTGTATCAGTTTGGCCTTATAATATTTGATTTTCATGTTTGTTTCTGGTGTGTTTGCGAATGTACGGGTTAAATCATATAGGCATTCGTAGTAGAAATTTTCTTTGTGTCTGTAGTCTTGTGCATGTTCTTTCCCCTTTGTACTGAAGTAGCGCCGGAGACGAGGTTTTACACACGCTATCCACCAGTGTTGTATATCATTGTACCATTTCTGTTTTGTTTTCCATTCGTTCCATATTGACTGTAGTCTTTCTTGAGCTTCTGTTGTGTTTATTACATTGATATTCATTTTCCAAGTCCCAGAACCTCTTATTCCAAAGGTGCGTGAAGTGTTGAGTTTAACCTGTACTGCATTGTGGTCCGTAAAAGCTGCTATGTGCGTTGTAGTGCTTATTTTTTTCTGGTCATCATTGGGGATAGGTATATCCTGTCGATTCGGGACGCTCCGGAAGACGTGTAATGTGTGTAGCCATGTGTCGGTCTGGTACTATTCCATGCATCTGTTAACTGGTATGCAGTTATGAGTGTATTTAATGGTTGACTGAAGTGTGGTATTCCTGTGCAGTCTTCTCGACGTGTGACACAGTTGAAGTCGCCACCGAGAATGAACTCGTGTGGTGCTTGTTGTATAAGGTATGGTAATTCACTCCGATAGAAAACATCTCTTTCCTTTTGTCTTGCCGTGCCAGAAGGAGCGTATATGTTTATCAGGTAACATTCATCCCACCACCCGGCGATCCCTCGTCCTGATGGTAGGCGTTGTATGTTCGTTAATGTAATGTCTTCTTTAGTGACGATGGCTGTGCCTCTCCTGTCTGTGCCGACGTTTAGATATATGTTTCGATTTTGTATGTCGTCCCAGTTGTCATGCGTTACTTCTTGTATGAAAAGGATATCGATGTCATGGGTCTTGCAGTAATCGTTCAACATCTGTAGTCTAGTGTGGGACTGTATGCCGTTAATATTCAATGTAGTTACATTGAATGTTTGGGTGGTGCAGTGTGTGTACCTTACATTTTCTTGCTTCTGGTCGTCCTACCTTCCTGTCCATCTGGCACTTTATCATTCTCGGTTCGCTGTTTCTTTTTTTTTGTTGGTGTTGGACGTGTTATTTCATTTTCATTTCCTATTTCGTCTTGCTGATCGTCTTTTAGTGGGTCGTCACCGAGTCCTGTAATGATTTCCCTTTCGTCGGTGGGGCTGGAGTTTTTGCGTAATTTTACTCCGTCTACTCTTATGCTATGTATGGTCTCATCCTGGTCCATGTCGGACCATTTTTGTGGTGCTGTAGGAAGGTTGGTTTTTCCCTTTTGTTCCTTACGTTCTGTTCTTGTCGTATGTGTTTTGTACTTTGATTCTGATGTAATTGGTTCTGCTAGTGGTTCTGATGTTTCCATTGTGTCTCCACAATTGTCGTCTTCCTTGTCTGGTTGTATGTTTATGTCTTGTGTCCTATGTTCTTTGTGGTTTTTCATGTTCTCATGTTGAGATGATTGTGCATCCATTGGTTCGTTGCTGAGTATTGTTTCTGCCCTTATTGACTGTTGTTTTTGAGTAGTAGCCTGTTTTTCCTCTAGTTTGTCTTTGTTGGTGTCATTGTTTATGGTAGCACTGTGGCCCAATTCTACTATGTTTGCCCATGTGGTAGTGGAGATTTTCCTTCCTTCACGTCTCTGATTTTGTCGGAGCGGGCATTCATTCGCTACGTGCGTTGTATCATTACATATGTAACAGGTTGTGGGTTGCCCCATGTACGTAACGAGTGCCCTATGCCCTGTGATATGGATATGTGACGGGACGTGGGCGGTTAATTCCATGTGAATTAGTCGCACCCCGTTGCTGACATTGTATCGATAATTACGTGACCATTTCTCCTCTTGGATTGTGAGTACTGTCCCATATTTTGCCATGTATTTCCGTATGTCTTCATTTTTCAGTTCCGGTGGCAAGTTTGCTACCCTTACTATGCGTTTTCCCAGTCCAGCCTGACTAATTGCCACCTTAGATATTTCCCCAGTGTCATGTTGATAGGAGGACTCTCCTGTGTTATATGTAATATTTCATCTACTAGTGTGGAACTGTTTACCTTAATGAAGACTTGACGCCTTGGTCCGTCTACTTGGAGTGTGTTGACATCTTCCGACTGTAATTTTAACTTGGTGAATATCCACTCGTGGATATCGAAAGCCGATATCCTTGGACTGTTTTTGTCGAACGTGCAGACGATGGTGTCTTGCCGTCTTGTTGCCACATGTTGGTTGTGGTGGTAATAACGTCTCCTGCTTGCTTCACTTTGTGCTATGAACTCTACGAATCGGTTGGTTGTTTATGGATACGCGATGTTCACTGCTTGGCTGCTTGAGCCGTAATGATTCGAACCCACAATCCCAGTAAGCGAGCGGCCGTAGACCCACGCCTTAGACCGCGCGGCCACTGGGATCGGCAACTCTTCTGAGTAGCCTGACAAAATGCCGTAGGGTATTGGTCAGAACCACTTCTTCGAGTTCTGAAAGCACCCGATTTAAATCCGAAGGCCGCGTAAAATCGCTTCAGGTTTACGTGACTTCCTTCAGTCCCCGCAGCCCAATACCAGCACGACGCTCTGCGCCGGGCCATACCAGCGTCCTTCCGAATTGTTACCTAACGACCTTTCACAGCCATACGCCAATTTTACTCCACAGTCGAAGCAACGTCATTACGAACATAAGAACAGCATTTCGTCCGCACGAAATAAGCTGTTATTTTTATACACGCTAACGAGAGCGGACTACCATCTTCTGTAATTACCTGTAAAATTACCTGTAAAACCTTATATATATATATATATATATATATAATATATATACTTGTGACTTCCAGTGTAAAGTAGTGACACTGACAAAATAATAGTTGAATAATAGTGCCAAATGGACGGTGATAAGTGAAGTGTATATAGCAAGTTACCCCTGATGGCGGCCAGATTAAGGCCGAAACATATGTAGGGTATAGTGAAAATTTATTTATAAGTGCATTCGTTGGTTGAATGAGTGAAAATTGATACTAAGATGCACGGCGAACACAAAGTAAAATTAACCATCTTCTCCATTCTTTAACGCGGAATATTTAAACAATATCAACAAAACAATAAACATGAAACTAGGAAACCTAGTGCTAAGAACATTTAGACTTCAAAGATGATTAAAGTCAAGACGTCGTCCTGCTTATGCCATGATGGAATAAGGGGGGGGGGGGGTGGAGTTACAGCTCCACTCATTCTTAACATCAGCCCTAGAATGAGGTGAGTGATAACCCCCACGCAAAGAGCCCGTTGTATCCGGTGAACAGGCGGAAGAGTGGGCCCCAGAGACGATTTGAACCTTCTGGACAAGAAAAACATTTCTTACTCATGCCTGGATTCGAACCCCGTAGTCTAATTACGGTACCGACTACGCTCCTGATGCTGCTAAGTTGATGATGATGATGTCATAATAGTTTCAATAATTTGCAGCTATTCTTCGTCAGCTATTTTTCAGGTGACCAAATGTACAATGTACAAGGCAAATAACATCCAACATGCTGATTCGAAAACATGGTTGGGAAAACATTACTCTAAATAGCAGGATAACATTAAAGTTGATCTTAAATAGGGTAACGAGTGGACTGAAGCTCAGGGCGTGGTCCACAAGCGGGTTGTTGAGACTCTTCGGGTACGTTGATGGTAGATAATTTTTTTTTACATGGTGAAGGGCCCCGCAGCAGATGCTACGGACGCACCACAGCCTTAAGGCTTTTTGTGCAACCCTATGATGAAGATGAGCAGTTTTTTTTACCAAGTTTTACAAGTAATGGAGCACCAGTGGAATGAAATTGACAGGGGAAAACCGACAACTCGGAGAAAAACCTGCCCAAGTGCCACTTTGTCCACCACAAACCCCACATGGACTGACCCGGGATCGAACCCGGGCCTCCGCAGTGAGAGGCCGGCGACTAACCGCCTGAGTCATGGCACGGCCCTTTGATGGTAGATAATTTCTTGAACAGGCGCGTGTCCACCGTGTGGTGTAAGAAACTTGGAACAATGGGTCACTGTAAACACGTCAGCAAATTAAACAGCATGGAGTCTTTTCGTCTTGGAAGTACAAGCACTGGGACGCAGGTCTTACAGAAGGAAATGAAACCAGTCCGGTATCGTCGAGACAAGTGACTGATTTCCAGTTTTAATCCAGTAACCCAGTTGATAAACACGGTTGAACTGTCTCGCTGTGTTCGGCAATACAGGTTTGTAGCCCACACGTAGGTCTTTAGATGTCATGCTCTGATTATGACTGACGATAATGTGGTAACAAAACGGAACAGGGTGGACACTGTGTTTCCTGTAACAAGCTAAAAGCCCATTACAAAGTATGTGAACTAGTTACAAGGTTCGATTCCGGTCAGAGTTTGATTTTTCTCTTCGCCGCCATTCTTTTATGGGTTCGAGTGTATCACTTTGCTGGGCATACAGTGGCAACAGCATAAAGCTATCTCCGCCTGCAGGCAAGATTTATACAAGGGGCAGTCAGACAGTAACGTCACCTATTTTTTATTTCATGCTATGTACATTCAAGTCGGGGCACGCGGTGGCGCAGTTGGTTGAGGCACTACGCTACAAACCGGAACGTCGCGGGTTCGATTCCCGATGGTGTCACTGGAATTTTTCATTGACATAATCGTTCCGGTCGCACTATGGCCCTGGGGTCGACTCAGCCTCTAACAGAAATGAGTACTAGGAATCTTTCCTGGGGGGTAAAGGCGGCCGGTGCTTAGGGCTGAC
This sequence comes from Reticulitermes speratus, assembly GCA_021186555.1. Taxonomy (NCBI): domain Eukaryota; kingdom Metazoa; phylum Arthropoda; class Insecta; order Blattodea; family Rhinotermitidae; genus Reticulitermes; species Reticulitermes speratus. The sequence goes on along the minus strand of JAJKFL010000010.1, from coordinate 8,857,653 downwards.
AACCTTACCACCTTCATGTGCCGATTGTCTACAAATCTGGGAGCCTCAACCTCCTGGAACCCTAAGGGCCTGTTAAGGCCTGTAATGGGATTGCTTTACCTTTTATGTACATTCAAGTCGGATAGGGAGATTTTCAAAGAATTTCACTAAAACGTTACTGAAGGCATAGTTATTTTTCAATGCAGTCTATATTTGTCGACTGTCTTGTTCCACCTTTGAACAACAGTGTGTATTCCCGCCGGTAAAAAACCTCTTCCTCATCTACAGCCACTGGCCCACGGCATTCTGCGACGCCTCTGTCACTGGCGTAATGATGTCCTCACAGACTCTTGTTGAACGGAACAAAGAGATCAGGGGCGCCCCCAAGGAGGGCGAGGGGCTACCGGGCTGCAGCCCCCCCCCAACCCCCCAAAACCGAAATTTAAAAAACACAGATTCTGTACATATTATGATATCAAAAGTTTTACGTGATTTACCCTTTAGCCGAAATCTAACTAACTAACTAACTAACTAACTCCATGGAGCAGAGTCCTTCTTGAGAAGCTAACAGGTCGTCAGCTAGTCAAGAAATTCCCCGCGTTCTATGGAACCCGAAGGTTCATTACCGCACTCACAAGAGCCCGCCACCTGTCCCTATACTCAAAGAATCAGTACAGGTCCGAGGCTCTGTACAGTGTTTCGTAACATGGTAATTTCTTTCGGTGAGGAGTTGTTAGCACCTCGCCCAACCCCCAAGCTGGAGGACCACCCCTTGTCGGCTGTCCGCGACTGCATATTCGCAGCTAACTTCCATATTTGGAGGCCGTTCCTCCATCCGCAACCCGAGGACGCGCCATGACGTGGTGACAGGGACCGACTAATCATGGCTTTAGCCGAAATCAGCCACTGAAATCGGCTGATGACTAGTACATTAGAATTTTAAAAAAATAAATTAATAAAATTAAAACAAACAAGGAGATAAGACACTGTCATTGAGTCATGGAACATGTAGTTATATCTGTATGTATATAACTGCAGTTGCAAACAGTGTTATGTTATACTTAAAGACATGATATTTATAACATAATTTTTAAAATCAAACATAAATTACATATAGCCTCAGGGTCAGCCCCCCCCCCCCTCCAGCGAACAATTCTGGGTGCGCACCTGAAACAGGTAATAATATCATGATCTGAGGTAATTCGTACACTGTATTAGTTACACCTTCACGATCCTCTGCTTCGTTGCGATGCTGTTTAAACTGAAACGTTAATGCATCATTAAATAATATGTGAAGATGGTCAGTTTAGGTACAAAGGTGTTTGTCAGCAGGCGGTTGCAGGCTATCTGACTGCAGCATCCCGGAAGACTGCCGACAGTTATGATAAACCTGTCACGATAATGAAGAATCGAACCAGTAATACGAGTGGGTCCATTGCCGCTGTACCGTGTTCTGTATGCCTGGATGACACTGTGCGCAGACACTAGCTCCACGGAGCAGAGTCCTTCCTGGCAAGCTAACAGGTCCTTATCTAGTCAAGAAATTCCCCTCATTTTATGGAACCTAAAGGTTCATTACCGCATTCACAAGCGCACGCCACCTGTCCTTATCCTGAGCCATATCAATCCAGTCCATGCCCCCCATTCCAATCTTAAAGATCCATTTTAATATTATCCTCCAATTTTTGCCTAGGTCTTCCAAGTGGTCTCTTTCCCTCAGGTCTCCCCATCAAAACCCTGTATGCACCTCTTCTGTCCCCCATACGTGCTACATTCCCCGCCCATCACTTTCTTCATGATATGGTCACCTTGTGATGAGTACAGATCATTAAGGTCCTCGTTATGTAGTCTTCTCCACTCCCCTGTTACCCCGTCCCTCTTAGGCCCAAATATCCTCCTCAACAGCCTATTCTCGAACACCCTCAGCCTATGTTCCTCCCTGAATGTGAGACACCAAGTTTCACACCCATACAAAAAAGAGGCAAAATTATGGTTCTGTATATCTTAATCTTTATATTTTTGGATAGCAAAAAGCAAAGGTAAAGCAATCCCATTACAGGCCTGGACAGACCCTTAGGGTTCCAGGAAGTTGAGGCTCCCAGATTTATAGACAATCGGCACATGAAGGTGGTAAGTTTGTCAGCCCTACGCACCGGCCTCCTTTACCCCCCAGGAAATATTCCTGGTACTCATTTCTGTTAGAGGCTGAGTCGACCCCAGGGCCATAGTGCGACCGAAACGATTATGTCAGTGAAAAATTCCTTCCGGCTTGTAACACAGTGCCTCAAAAACTGCGCCACCGCGTGCCCCACTTTGGATAGCAAACTGGAAGACAGAAGATTCTGCACCGAATGATAGCAAGTATTCCCTGACATCAATCTGCGGTGCTTAGACAGGGTTCATTTACATTGACTCCTTACCTTACGTAGGAAATTTATACCGAAAGTCTGTCCAAGCGCATTATTCATAAGCTACACACAGACTAAGTGGTAACGCGATGACATGCATTCGCAACGTACCCCTTTTTAAGACATGGTGCTTAGACAAAGGGGTAACTTTCCATACACATTTTACCTCACGATTAAAACAAACCTACAGTTCGATATCTGCACTCTTCTGGGATATTACGCAGCGTCGAGTGGTAATCCTTTACCGACGCTGTCCCGAAACGTTGGTAAAGGATTACCACTCGACGCCGTGTAATACCCCAGAAGAGCGCAGATCTCATCAACATCGCGGCGGAAGCCTGAAGCCACGAACCTACAGTTTGTTCGAACACATTTATAAGCCACATTTAGGCTAACTGAGCGGCAACACTTCTGATTTCTATTCGCGACGTATACATTTTGAACCGAGTCTATCTTAACTTCGGAACTTCGGCGGGTTCTTTGAAATATCGGGGCAATAACTGAAGATACGCCGCGACTGCACCAAGCCAAATGATGTACACATTATGAAGTAAAGATTATTATCGAAACAGATGACGTAACTTCGATCCACATGTAATTAAACGAAAATTCAATCCAATCCCATTGAGCAGAGTTCTTCTTGACCAGCTGTCAGTCCCAGGTGCTTAATAAACCAATCGACCCTTCGTGGAAACCCGTGCTTCATTACAGCGCTTATATAAGCCCTATAATGAACCCTACCCTGAGCCAGATGAGTCAACTTCATACCGCCACGGCGTATTTCTTTGATAGGCCTGTCTACGTTTGTATGATCCTCGCATCTATGCCTTGGTCTTCCAAGTGGTATTTTACTTTCATGCTTTCTGATCAGAATCATTAAAATTATTCATATCTTTTAAATTAAGAATTTAAAAAACACAGTATGTTATTGCTGTTACTAACTGCCGCTAACAACTACTACCGCTACTACTACTACTACTACTACTACTACTACTACTACTACTACTACTACTACTACTACTACTACTACTACTACTACTACTACTACTACTACTACTACTACTACTACTACTACTACTACTACTACCACCACCACCACCATACCGATAAAAATAATAATTACAACAACAGCAACACTTCAGAATTTTTAGAACTGTTCTTCCACAAATATTTTGCCGGTGACAATATAAGGGATGCGATGAGTGGGATATGCAGCACGCATGAGCAAAATGACAATACACAAGAATTTAATTAAAAGCTAGAAGAAAACGGCGACCTCTTGAAGGTGGTAGTCGTAATGGGGGGGTCCATATTAAAACTATGCCAAAGAAATAAAAGTGTATGTTTGGAGTGGATTCAAATGGCGCGGCGTCTTGTCTACCAGAGGCGGTGGGATCCTGTCAACAGGACAACGAACGTCCAGATTCCACAGACGTGCGACAATTTCGTGACCACTTTCGCGAATATCGGATTTGCAAGAGAATCCTCTTCCACTAAGTCGGTTTATAATACGATCACATTGCCTGAGAAATCGTTTGCATTCTAGCAAGCTATCTGAAACGGGTCTTTAGAATGCCGAAACGTTGTCAGCGACCTGGTGACCGGGGTCATTATACCCAAACCTTGAAAGGCAGACTTGACCACACTACTGGCCCAAATAAAAACAAGTCCAAGGACACTACGCGTCGGACTTGAAAGCCTCCTACAGCAGAAGACGTTTATATTTTTTTGCAGACTGTCCATTCCTACACAGCGTTTTCCGTGGGCCGGTATAGCGACTCGCTACGGGCTGGTCTGTCCGGGATCGAATCCTAGTGGCGGCGAGATTTTCCGCACCTGTCCAGAGCAGTCCTGGGGCCCACCCTGCGTCCTATACTACGGCTACCGGGTCATTCCCGGGGGTAAAGCGGCCGGGGCGTGGCGTTGACAACCCACACCCATTTAGCGCCGAGGTTAAAGAGAGAGTAGGGCTATACCTCATCTCCCCCTCTGGGCCTTCATGGCCTGTTCTGGGGTGTATTTTAACTTTCACAGTGTTTTCCAGTTTAAGTTGCATAATACAAACTTGTACACTCGAAAATTTTTTGCTGAGCCCCCAATAAAATTATTTAAAAAACACGTATGTCCACTTCTGACAAGAATCCAGTTACCTATGGGTAAACAAGGGTAAGCAAGGAAAGCAAGCAGCAATCCCTGTACAGGCCCGAACAGGCCCTGAGGGTTCCAGGAGGTTGAGGCTCCCAGTCTTCCAGACAATCGGTACATGAAGGTGGTATGGTTGTCAGCCCTAGACACCGGTCGCCTTTACCCCCTATGAAATATTCCTGGTACTCATTTATGTTAGAGGCTGAGTCGACCCCGTCCTTGCAATGTACGTTATATAATTTGTTATATATATATATATATATATATATATAAAGTTGTTTGTCTCTCAGTCTTGTGTAATCAAACTCGGTTTGTCCTTACGCTGATCGAGAGGAAAGAGCACAGGCAATGTACGTATAAACGTAACATTGAGGAGCGTTCGCGTAACCATTGTTGCGATGGAAAAGCAATAAGTATTACATATACTGAGCGTGTGTCTGTAGCCTTAGTTACCCGGCATGCAAAACGCATGCGCCATATTATATTGTCATGTGCGGCCTGTCCGGCTCTACCATATTTTTTCACATTATCTCATAAACGGCATGAGTTTGGGAAAATGTTATTGACCATAAAATGTGTGTTCTGATTTTCTCTACAAATTCTATCTGAAACATTTCTGATTATAAGAAGAATTAAGCAAGATATTGGCATAAATGTGCATAGGTCTTCATGTCACGTACACGTTATTCTTCTCAGATTTTAATGAAAATTGAATTTTATCGACAGATTTTCGACGAATATTCAAATATCATACTTCATGAAAATTCCTTAAGTGTGAGCCGAGTAGTTCCATGCGGACGGACAGACAGACATGACGAAGCTAACTGTCGCTTTTCGCAATTTTGCAAAACGCGCCTAATAACTGTAGGTCGTCACTGGTTTGTACTCCCTTTACGGCAGTCTTCGAAGGGCAATGCCATAGGGTTTGGTGGACAAACGTCGTAATGCCTGTATCAGGGGATTAACAACATCAGTAATCCTGAAAATCGACATGAGTCTTAGGAGAAAGAATTACTGGTATCAGAAGAAGACTAGGAAATAAAATCAATCAGAAGAAACGAAAAGAAATGAGGCTAGTACTGTTGCTTGTTTGTTATTTCTGTGACTTCCACATGGTGACGTCTACTGTTTCTTCTTATACATTAGACCAGCGGTTCCTAAGGGATCCGCGACCAGTTCCTAAGGGATCCGTGGATACATTTCTGTAATGGTTACTTTGATTATTATTCAGTTAACCAACAAATGCACAAACATAAACTACTTTATAGTTTTTTATTAGTATCTATGTATTCCCCTACACGTGTTTCGGTCCGCAGACCATCTTCAGGGGGGTAATAAGCTACTACACTTCACATCGCATGTTAAAAGGGCCCAAAGAGCACACTTATCTCAGAAATAAGTTATAAAACATTTGGATTTGTAAAATATGTAAAACTGTAAAATTTATAATTTTATCATATAAGTTAAAGTCAAAATTTAAAATAGCAGCGTTAGTCACTTGATGCACAGACCGAAACACGTGTAGGGGAATACATCGATACTAATAAAAACTATAAAGTAGTTTATGTTTGTGCATTTGTTGGTTAACTGAATACTAAGTGAAAATGCACGGTGAAAGCAATATAAACCTTGATGTTTGTTGAAAATAATCGCGAAACTTTTTTAAATTTGCGATACGTTTATTTCGTATGATCGTTAGAATACCTAATTAAGAAACCCCCTGTACCAACGACGCGAGTGACATAAGTAATTAAGGTCAAATTATGCAATGCATTATTACGTATGCTACTGCTATGTATTCGTAGCTATCTAAAATCAGTTCTGAGATATAATTTTTAATTTTGGATACCTGTCATCCGGACATTATATTTACGTCAGCAAGGATGTGAGGATCCTTGGTTATCCTTTTTTTTTTTTTAATCGTCCTCTTCTACCTACTCCAGATTTCCCGTTTCAGTGTCGAGGTTGGAAGTTCTTTTGATCACACTGAGAGACACACCACAGTCGGTAGGACTCCTCTGGACGAGGGATCGGCTCGTCGCAGAGGCCTCTACCTGACAACAACACACAAACATTCACAAGAGACAAACATCCATGCCCTCCGGTGGGATTCGAAACCACGATCCTAGCAAGCGAGCGGTCGAAGACCCACGCCTTAGACCGCACGGCCACTGGGATCGGCCTTGGTTATCCTTCGAAGCCAAAAGGGGTCCGCGAGCAAACAAAGTTTGGGAAACACTGCGTTAGACGACAATCGTCTGTTCTCGTGGTCAGCGATTTGGCACTTGGAACTGACAATTATCTTTTGAGTTATTTCTAAACTACACCGATCCATTCTTCTTCCTCCTCATCCTCTCTCTCTCTCTCTCTCTCTCTCTCTCTGGTATAAAAATGTGCCAGTAGTCACTCCTTGAGAGCATGAGAAGTTGGAAATTCTCCGTGTCTTCGTATCAAAAAATAAAAATTACGGTCTGTCATATTGCTTCATACTGCTTCAATGCTTTTGGAATAGAAATAATAAATGACGTATAATTTTCCTGAGTTCTGAGTTCATAATATTCACGGTCAATAAAGGTGCCGGTACGCAGTACCGTTGCGTCCCGGCAGAATAAAGCACTACAGTGAACGCTTCGCTTGTTTGGGAATATTTGAACTACCGTGCCACCGTAAAAGGGACAGTTGGATGTGCAGTGAAATTGAAAGAGCAGATATTATCCAAGCAAGGAAGATGCGGTAAAGACTCGGGATGTAAAACTGATCCACACGATAACTGTCTACTCCAAAAATGTAGAGGCCAAGGAAGACAAGACAGGCAATGTACGTATAACGTAACATATAGGCGCGTTCGCGTAACCACTGTTGCTGTGGACAAGGAGTAAGTATTATATATTCTGAGTGTGTGTCTGTTTTCTTGCCTTAATTGTCCGTCAAGCAAATGGCATCTTTTCTTCGAAGTATTATTCTGTCATCTGTGACCTGTCTGGCTCTACCATATTCTTCCACATTATCTCATAAACGGCACGATTTTCGGAAAAATGTTATTGAACATAAAACGTATGTTTTGATTTTGTCTGTAACTTTTGTCTGAAACATTTCTCATTCTAATAAGAATTCAGCGAGATATTATCATAAATGTTGCTCAACTTCATGTAAAGTGCCCGTTATTCTTATCAGATTTTAATGTAACTTGAATTTTCTCAACAGATTTTCGAGAAATACTTAAATATCAAATCTCGTGAAAATCAGCCCAGTGGGAGCCGAGTTGTTCCATGCAGACAGACGGACAGACATGGCGAAGCTAACAGTCGCTTTTCGCAATTTTGCATACGTGTCTAAAAATGGGGGCCGGCAGAAATGTATAAGGTTAGTACACCTTTCAGTGCAGTGCAGTTTCTCAAATTGCATCTTTTTGCATTGGGGTTACGTACCAATTTGGAATATAAATGTCTGAAAAAAATACTATTTTTTAATTTACGAAATTTGAGATAATCGCCTAAAATCATGGGATGAAACGTATGTGCATTTCTAAGAGGTACGAGTTCTCAAACTGTTTACAGTTTGACAGCGAGGTTGTAGGAATTTTTATTATTTCGTCTACAACACGCGCCATGATAAAATAAATCACGTTCCCCAGCCTGTAACGTTTGTGTAATGAAACATTTAATTTTCCCGTAAAACGGCAGAACTTGTAGTACGGATACTATGCAACAGATGGCGCAAGAGTCAGTCAGATGCTATCCGCCTGATAAGTTGACGTGCAAAGGTAACGACAATGGAAGCTTGGTCCCACGAAGAAGTTCCTTGTGTGACTCGATGTTATTATGTGTGAAACACGTTTCCCCAATCGAAATTCACTGCCGGCTCATAGAGCTGTATGGTGATCGCGTAATGATAGTGTAGCATATTAGAAAATGATTGAGAGAGTTAAAAAATGTTCGGACATCCATGGTGATGATCGGACCGATCGGCACAGCACATAAAGGACGGGTGGGAACGCAGCACGAGTGGAGGAACTGATTTTGGAAAACCAAAAAAGTCAAATTTAAATATTTATCCACTGCATTCCACAATAATGAAGTGGAAATTGCTGTCCATGAATGGCTGCTAGGGAAAGGGCCAGATGCCTACGGCGACAAAATTTCAAAACTCCTGCCAATATTGAACAAATACATCAATGTTCTTGGAGATTGTGCTGAAAAATAATGTCACTTCACAGGAATAAATGAGGTGCCCTTAATGTTATAACGATTTATCATTTAATTTTATGGCCTAGGGAACTCTAATTGTTGATAAACTTTGTACATCTTAAATTACACGCAGAAAATCATAGTGATTATTTTCGCACGCAGTTGCGGACGAGACGAGGTGAGGCGGGAATGTGCCAGAAATACTTCCTTGCAGCATTTGGCATGAAGGAATTCCCGACACCTAAAGATAGCAGGGAAAAACGAGAGCTGGTGCAGACCTGTAGAGAGGAGAGAACATGTCACGTGAACGAAGAAAGAAAAGCAATAGGTAATTGATTCCATCAACACATTGGCAGCAAAACAAACTCATTATGGAAGGACGGAATCTAGGCGTGTCCGTTTACCCGCAAACCTCACCACAGCCTCTCTAGCCAGCACGTAGGAGAGCGTGGAAAGAAGCTTGCAGATAAAAATACTGAATATTTCAGAACATTTTCGATAAGGTTTAATAATTATTTCGGTTCACAAGCTACGAATAAATGTAGTTTGTGTTTCGATTAAACAATGGAGTGAAAGCAACAGCTGGCATACAGGCCAAAGCGGATTTAGTGATTGAATATGGAGTGCATACCCTCCGAGGAAAAAAAATGTATCTTGTGATGAATGAAGAGGACAAGGATTAATATTTCTCCGAATTTAATGTAATACATGTTCCGTGCGATATATTGATACAGTCGAAGTCGGTTTTATAACGACATGAAAGGACCCGAATATTGTGTCGTTATAAACGAGTGTTGTTATAACCGAGAAGTATAATGTTATGGTTAACAGTGAGGAATTAATTGGTACCACAGAATATCTGACGTTATAGACGAGGTGTCGCTTAAACCGATATCGATATAACCAGGTTCGACTGTAATATATTTATTTCAACTTCAACTAACTTCACATATATTCATTAATGGCTATTTGTCATGTCATAGTAATTTCTCCTGCTTGTTTCGACATACAAAGGCAATCTTCAGGGAATACACTGATAAAAAGGGATAATTTCTTTACACAAAATTTCGTCGTGGATGTGCATAAATAAAATAAAATTAAAATTACAGTACCAAGCGTTTGAATAACCACTTGGTACTGTAATTTTAATAGAGTCGAAACCGGTTATAACGACATCGGTTTATACGACACCTCGTCTATAGCGTCAGATATTCTGTGGTACCAATTAATTCCTCACTGTTAACCGTAACATTATACTCCTCGGATATAACAACACTCGTTTATAACGACACAAAATATTCAGTCCCTTTCGTGACGTTATAACCGAGTTCGACTGTAGTTACTAATGAATATATGTGCAGTTTCTTTTTTTCCAATTGCTCGACAGCCCCTTGGGGACCTAGGCCTCCTCAATATCAAGGCTTCACGATCACACACTTTAGACACACCACACTCGGTAGGACTCCTCTGGACGAGGGACCAGCCCGTCGCAGAGACCTCTACCTGACAACACACAACACTCACAAGACACAGACATCCATGCCCTAGGCGGGATTCGAACCCAATCCTAGTAAGCGAGCGGCATATGTGCAGTTAGTTGCAATAAATACAATATTTTTCTGTTTCGATCTTCAAAAGTTGCAACTGTTACCAGAATTACTGCATTTATACAGGACATGCCGCGTATTATTCTCTCTGAATCACAGACATTCACAGTATCACTAGTTTTTAACATTTGTACAGAACTAGAGGCTGCAAGAGGACCTAATGAAGAAGGTTCGGCTTTCGCTTTGGTGCTTTTCTTACGATACTGTGACTTAGCGTCTTAAGAAAATTCACCAAAGCTGAACTTTCAAAAACGACAGATACAATAAGACATTTTGCAGACTGGTATTCAGAGCACAGCAAAAATACCCTCAGTGTGTTTGCCCTGTCAATGTGGCTTCATCACAATGCTCCAAGAACTGTCACTGAAATTCAGCTGATGTTTCGTGTTCGTGGGCATTCCTAAATCCCACCTGACCGTTTTTAGGTAGAGTTGAGTCACGGCTAAAGACGTTAATTCCCTGAACTTAAAAGGAGTTGCATGTCCGTGTCGGAGAAGCCAGATGCAATAGGAAATACTGGTTACTTCTTCACATCAAGGGTTGGCATAGTCTTTAAAAACGAGAAAGAACACGCAAAATTAAACGCGTCGCCGCCGCCGCCGTCGTCGTCGTCGTCACCACAAAGAGGTTTCAGAACAGAGAAAAGGCATTAGTTGAGACCAAAGAACATCCATGCTACAGAAATGATGACCCATCCAAAATGTTCAGAAATTTGATCAAAAGGGGAAAGTCGTCTGATAAAACGACCAGCAGCTACAGATATAGCAACCACATGTCAAAATAAGAAATATGTGCGGACGCTTCTGCTGAGATGTGCAGGTGACAACTGGACACATAATACAATGCTTGATCTGCCGTGGTATAAGGCACGATGCAGCAGCCAGTGCTGAGGACAGAAACTGACGTTGTGGTTGTGGACTGTGCACATGAAATGCGTCTGACACAGAACTATTGTGTTTAGAGAACTGTAGGAAACTGAGTAATGTATATTAAATGTTGCAACTGAACGACAGTCTCTTTATTATTTTAGAAGAAATGTTGACGATAACATCTTTTATAGGCTAAACATTTTGTATAACATACATATTAAAATTAGACTAATAGTCTGCAAGGAATGAATGTATGGGAAAAATATATAATCCATACAAATCTCAAGTAAAAATATATTTTTTTTTTTACAAAACCAGAGTCACTCTACTGAAAAACGCCTTCTGGCGAGAAACCCTTACACTTGGTATTTTCCAGTGTTAAATAATTATGTACTAAACTTTTACCACATTATTTCATTAAGATTTTCAATGAGTAGACTGCTTTAGAAAATAGATTTTTTGCCTTTATATCGATCTAATTTCGAATCGATAAAAGAGTTTCTGAAGATAAGTTCCCCCAGTATGAAGCTAGAAAGCTAGTCCGCAAATAACAAAGGGTAATAACAAACAAACAATGAAACAATAATATTAGATCAACACATTGCTTAACTGCACATATTTAGAAACAAAAAAAATGGCATTTAACATATACGAAAAACGAACCTTAAAAATACGTAGGCGGTTTCATAAAAATAATTTTCAAAATACGGTTATTGTATTCATTCTAGAACTTCGAAAATTCAGCAGGTGTTTTACCGAATAATTTATCGTTAAAAGAAAATAAAAATTATATTAAGTGGAAAAATAAATCAGCATCTGTCCAAACACAACTAAATTCTATTTATTACATAGAACTACACGTTTCGACCTATTCAGGTTATCCTCAGGTTCACAGTTGATTTTTAAAAACATATTAAGAAAGAAATATACATATGAAAGTCCTTAAAATACAGTTAAATTAAATGTATTTTATAATAATAATATTTAAATGATCATTATGCATGTTTTAATGGTATTTTCTTGCGACATCGCATTTTTTTACGTCCGGTGAACCGCGAGGTTCTGCAGAACGGCGCTTCACAAACACTGCTCTATCCTCTCTACGACGCGGGCTGACGTTTTTACTGCATTCTAGCCTGTGACCTACTGCAGCTTTCATCTGTTTTAACGTTGCAGGATATCTTACATTAATAGAAGCAAATAAATCACGCGTAATTACGTTTCCATGACTACCCATAATTCCGTGTTGCTTATCACCAGGCTTTCAACCACCAAGCAGTTAAATAAAAGAGAAAAAACTCACCTTACTTCTTTCCCCTGATATCCATCTTAATGTTATCCTTGCATATATTTCTAGGGTAACCACGTGACCGGGCAGGAATAGCTCAGTCGGTATAGCCACTCCCTACGGGCTTGAGGGGCCGGGAATCGAATTCCGGTGGGGGGCGAGATTTTCCGCAGCCGTCCAGATCGGCCCTGGGGCCCACCCAGTCTCATGTTAAATGGCTACTGGGTCTCTTTACAGGGGTTAAAGCGGCCGGGGCGTGGCGTTGACCACCCACCCCCATCCAGCGCAAAGGTTAAAGAAAGAGTAGCGTTAGACCTCTACTCCCCTTCTGGCTCTTCATGGCCTGTTCATGGCCTGAACTTTACCTTACCAAATTTTTTTTGTGGTGAAGGGCCCCGCAGCAGACGCTACGGACGCACCGCAGCCTTAAGGCTTATTGTGCAACCATGTGTTTAAGATGATTAGCTTTTTACATTTTTTCAAGTAATGGAGCACCGGTGGAATGAAATTCACACGGGAAAACCGAAGTACTCGGGGGGAAAAACCTGTCCCAGTGCCACTTTGTCCACCATAAATCCCACATGGACCTCCGCGGTGGGAGGCCGGCGACAGCGCCTGAACCATGGCACGGCCCACCTTACCTGTTATCCACGTGGCCGCTTTACAACAGGTGTTCTCCATTACAATTATGTAAGCACTTTTCATCTGCGATTCCGAAGACTTACATGTCACTGTACGGAAAGTGACAACAATGCAGTGTGACCGATGTAGGTAAGAATTATGCACAAAACAAAGTGGTCTGCCTATGCAGCATTTTTTTCCCCCAGCTAAACCTGGATTTGAATCGACTGAACTCCATTCGGTTAGTAAGTCCACTGCCTTAATGCATTACAGAGAAGTTAAAAAAAAAAACACCGTTAAAGGGATAATCGATTTTTTCGATCTTCACATTTTCTTAAAGAAATGAAATGACCCTTCACAAGTAGACGAAGCGAATGAAGATTTTTCAAAGCCGCTACACAATTATAAATATACTTCCATGTAGCCATTATCAATGTAACTTAAAAGGGATCAATGTAGCGTGTTGGCTATTGAGTGTCACGAGACCGGACAGGCAAGTCTGTTCAGCAGAATAAATGAGTCTGGTATGAGAGACGGCCTTAACTAAAGAGAGAAAAACATCAATAGTCAAGCTGGGAATTGGCTTACTTATCAAAAGCGTTTTTCTGAGCAGACCACACAACAATGGTGTACGGGACTGTGAGCATGGCAACACTGGTGGGATTCTACATTGTCATCAGATCCTAATCAATATAATTTCTGAAGAAGAACACGGCAACACTGGTGGAATTCTACATTTTCATCAGATCCTAATCAATATAATTTCTTAAGGAAGACGACGGTAACACTGGTAGGATTCTACATTTTCATCAGATCCTAATCAATATAATTTCTTAAGGAAGAACACGGCAACACTGGTAGGATTCTACATTTTCATCAGATCCTAATCAATATAATTTCTGAAGGAAGAACACGGCAACACTGATAGGATTCTACATTTTCATTACATCTAATCAATATAATTTCTGAAGGAAGAACACGGCAACACTGATAGGATTCTACATTTTCATCAGATCCTAATCAATATAATTTCTGAAGGAAGAACACGGCAACACTGGTAGGATTCTACATTTTCATCAGATCCTAATCAATATAATTTCTGAAGGAAGAACACGGCAACACTGATAGGATTCTACATTTTCATCAGATCCTAATCAATATAATTTCTGAAGGAAGACACGGCAACACTGGTAGGATTCTACATTTTCATTACATCCTAATCAATATAATTTCTGAAGGAAGAACACGGCAACACTGATAGGATTCTACATTTTCATCAGATCCTAATCAATATAATTTCTGAAGGAAGACGACGGCAACACTGGTAGGATTCTACATTTTCATTACATCCTAATCAATATAATTTCTGAAGGAAGAACACGGCAACACTGGTAGGATTCTACATTTTCATTACATCCTAATCAATATAATTTCTGAAGGAAGACGACGGCAACACTGGTAGGATTCTACATTTTCATACATCCTAATCAATATAATTTCTTAAGGAAGAGCATGGCAACACTGGTAGGATTCTACATTTTCATTACATCCTAATCAATATAATTTCTGAAGGAAGACGACGGCAACACTGTAGGATTCTACATTTTCATCAGATCCTAATCAATATAATTTCTGAAGGAAGAACACGGCAACACTGATAGGATTCTACATTTTCATTCAGATCCTAATCAATATAATTTCTGAAGGAAGACGACGGCAACACTGTAGGATTCTACATTTTCATCAGATCCTAATCAATATAATTTCTGAAGGAAGACGACGGCAACACTGGTAGGATTCTACATTTTCATCAGATCCTAATCAATATAATTTCTGAAGGAAGAACGACGGCAACACTGGTAGGATTCTACATTTTCATTACATCCTAATCAATATAATTTCTTAAGGAAGAGCATGGCAACACTGGTAGGATTCTACATTTTCATCAATCCTAATCAATATAATTTCTGAAGGAAGAACACGGCAACACTGGTAGGATTCTAAATTTTCATCAGATCCTAATCAATATAATTTCTGAAGGAAGAACACGACAACACTGATAGGATTCTACATTTTCATCAGATCCTAATCAATATAATTTCTGAAGGAAGACGACGGCAACACTGGTAGGATTCTACATTTTCATTACATCCTAATCAATATAATTTCTGAAGGAAGAACACGGCAACACTGGTAGGATTCTACATTTTCATCAGATCCTAATCAATATAATTTCTGAAGGAAGACGACGGCAACACTGGTAGGATTCTACATTTTCATCAAATCCTGATCAATACGATTTCTTAAGAAATATTCTGTATTAAGGAACGCATTCGATGACGGTGTAAACCAAACGGGACAGAAATTAAGTTTGGAGCCCCAGCACGCCTGTCCGTGGTCGCCTGGCGCCCCATTCTTCGCGATTTGTATGTTACAGAATGTGGCCGAGAAACCTGACGGTTTTGAAATAAAAATAACTCAAATAAAATAACATTAATATTTCATTTTTTAACAAAATAAAGTACATTCAAATATAGTTGAACTCGGTTATAACGTCATGAAAGGGACTGAATATTTTGTGTCGCTATAAACGAGTGTTGTTATAACCGAGCAGAATAGTGTTAAGGTTAACAGTGAGGAAATAATTGTTACCACAGAATATCTGACGTTATAGACGAAGTGTCGTATAAACCGATGTCGTTATAACCGGGTTCGACTGTAATTTTTTACATGTCCTTTACTTTTTTAAAAAATGCTATCATTAGGGAGATTTTAATCGATCGACATACGTTCTTGTGCAGCGAATGTTACCTGAAGTGTAAAACTTAATAAGTATTCAAGGTTTCTGTGCGGTTTTCTGAACAACAGAAACAAAAAACCTATGACGCTACACAAAAATGCGTTTTTGTAAAGTCATTCACAGCGAAAAAAAAAAAAAAATTATTTTTCGATACAGCCAGTGCATTTTAAATGAAAGTTACAGAGTTTAGGGACCGTTGCAACATTTGTTCCGTAAAAACACTTTGTACAATGAGGCGTTCGTGAGACAATTAACAAGTTCGAAAATAAATTTGACAGATAATAGTATAGATAGAGTAATAAATGTGCTTAATCAAGTACAGCCCCAGGAAGAACCATGGGGAAGTGGAGGTACAGCACCATGCATTCTTGAATAGGCAGCAGATGGGGGCGACCGGTCAGATTCACAACCAACCCGCTTTACCCTCCGGGAAAGTTCTCCCGTATCCATTCTCCAGAAGGCTGGGGGGTCTCCAGAGTCGGCGTGAACGCTGTGGAGAAGACAAAATCTCTGTACCCGTAGAAAATCGAAGGCCGATTCCCCGGTCAACCAGCCCGTGGAATAGTCACTGTATTTACTGAGCTACCTCGGTTCCACATTTGACTGATACGAATGAAGAATCAGCCCGATGATTTATGGAGGTCTTGTGGAGGTAAAAAGTTAGAGTTGTCTCTGTCCACGCCATGAAGGCATATTGGGGGAGTGGATGTAATCACCATTCATTCTTCAAGTCGGTACCACATAGAGGTAAATGGTCAGCCTCACGAGCCGGCCGCTTTATCTCCAGGTAAAGCGCTCTTGGCACCCATTCAATATGAGGCTGGGTGGGCCCCGTAGCAAGTCTAGGACTTTTGGAGAAGAAAAAATCTGTTTCCCCTGCCTGCAACCGAACACCATATCGTCCAGCCCGTAGCTTAATCACTACACCAACTGAGCTATACTTCTCCCACAGTGGTCTTGTAAATAAAAAAATGTCAAATTTCATATAAATTCGATCAGTGGTTTCAGATATGAAAAAAAGAGCACTGATAAACATTTTCAACATTCGTTAATTTCAAGAACAGAAGTAGAATGTGATGTTTTTATGAAACAGCCGTTAAATCGTTAAACGGTGACCGATATTACGCGAAGTTTCTACAGAGAGAATGCCTGCACCACGTAAGCGAACGGGGTGATGTAACGGTACCATTCTAGACTTGTATTCAATAGGTATCGAGTTCAGACCTCCGCTGTTATTGGCTGCCCTGATTACGACTTCAGTACATTCAGTGTACCCAAGTGAATGTCTGGACCAAACAGTCACGTAACGGCCCATCAGCACTGACCTTGACCTTCCACTACTCCCTCTCCTGCAGGCCCACTTCTTGGAACCATTCTTCTCCGCATTTTGTTTTTAGCTCTTTAAAGACGAAGAGTAAACTGTTTTATTTAAAGACCCAGTTCGTACCGCGCAGTAAACTCTTTTTCATCTCGGTTATAAAAACCAACCAGTTTATGCTATGTAGGGCAAAAGTCGCTGTTTGTTCTGAGATAAATACCAAACACATAGTGTGGGCAGAATGTACAATTTTTGAATGTTAAACCTGGTGGTACATATAGTAACCAGTAGGCTTTAAAAGGTTAAACACATCTATGTTTTTCCAACGGTCAGGGCCACATAAAACGGGAAGAATATGAAATTATGTTAAACGTTTAAAGCACTCTCGTCTCACGATTAAAGTCTTCTCGGATATGACGTCATGTAGATTGGTAAATAGTTACTGACATTTCGGAGGAACTTGATGCTTCGGTCTTCAGCGCCTATGCAGTCAAAGAAGAAGGTTGCACTGTATAGGCTATGAAGATGTAGACATCAAGCTCCTCCGAAACGCCGAAAATATGTGGCAATCAATACTTGGATCTTCATCGACACTGTTGTGAAAACGCGAAATCTTTACCTTTAACACGATCTTTCAGTGACCGTGTTAATGGATCCCTGTCACCATGGCATGGCGCGTCCTCAGGTTGCGGATGGAGGAACGGCCTCCGGATATGCAGGGTAGCTGCGAACATATTGAATAAGTAGTCGCTAACAGCTGATAAAGGGTGGTCCTCCAGCATGGGGGTTGGGCGAAAAAGTTCCTGTTTCATATCGAGCCGAAGGAATACACTTCATTGCTATGTGGACTTCCCACTGTCAAGGCGTTTGCCAACACCACTGACTCATACCCTCTGGTCACATCAACAAGGACACTTCACATTCCTTGACAATGCGTAATGATTTCAGTGCTCAGTCGTTCTGTTATCACCGCAAAAAAAAAACCGAACAACGTCGTTCAGGGTTTGATTAAACTCCGTATTCGGGAGTCGCGGGTTTTAAACCCCGCTCGAAGACCCGTCTGATACCTCGGTAACTAACCGTATTCCCTCCATGCAACTTTTCGTGGTTTTTCCACTTTTCAATGAGTCACGACAGCCTTTTCCCGCATTCTTAGTCGCCATTCATACAGATCGCGTCGTATTTTGGAAAGCGTCCTTACATCAATTGTGCATAAATTTTCCAAAAAATCTAGCAGCCACCTCAGAATTAATAGGCCCAGAAGGGTGACACGAAGCAAGTTCCACACTAAGGACCCACAAATATTAGGCGCCACCGTACAAAATTTATTTGCCTAGCGGACTTGGGCCCCGATTTATGCACCCCTGTCCTTAAATAAATAAAAACAATACTCGGTTTTCAAATATATATATATATTATACGTAAAAAAGAATACGAGCAAAGAGAACGCCTTATGCATCGTGATTGTAGTCCTATCTGCAGTTGAATCATTTGCCAAACAATGACTGACACCCACATCACCCTACCTTGGTGATACATGTGAAGATGGGGTACGGGGTCCACCCCCTCAGACTCCATGACGTGGGGCGCCAGACTGCAGACTTGCTGTCAAATCCTGTAGCCTTTGATGTGTCTCGTGCAAACAACCACCGTGTGAAAGCCAACCGCCGTGTGAACGCCGCACTGGACCGACCAGTTCAAGATCCATCAGGCAACTGCCGACTGTCGACCGAATCATCAGGGGGATGCCTCACGGTGACGTCACCAGCACCGAGACGCCTCCGGCGTCAACCGATGCGCGGACGCGAGGGCGACTGGCCTTACCCCTACGTGAGTGGCGGAAACGTAAATGTGATCAGATCAATGCAAAAACTCCCATTACCAGAATTTAACTGCCGGTCATCGTGCAAGTCCAAGCTACCACGTCCATTGCTTCGTAGTGCAGACGTGACACAACGACTGTCATTTATGGTGCCAGCGCACATTGCAGAGGCCACCCTTAATTCCACCGTAAGACGATGCGATCGGGTCACATCTTCCGTCTCACTAACCCCGTAGACGGCGGATACAATACCCGCAACGCTGGACCAATTTCAACACACAACCAACTAACTAACTAACTCCATTCAGCTACAGTCCTTGTGGCGCTAGCAGCTTCTCAGCTAGTCATATAATCCCTCATATTTTTTGGAACCCGAAGGTTCATTACGGTTCATTGCCGTGTTCACAAAGCCTGCCATTTGTCGTTATCCTGTGCCAGATCAATCCAGTCCACATCCTCCAAACCGATTTCTTTAAGATCCATTCTAATAATTACCTTCCCATCTATGCCTAGATCTTCCAAGTGGTCTCTTGCCGTCAGGTTTCCTCACCAAAACCTTGTACGCATCTCTCCTGTCCATCATAAGCGCCACATCTCATTCTTCTTGATTTGATCACCCAAATAACATTTCGTGAGGAGTACAGATAAATATAAACACATAACGTAGCTGAACCGTGAAAGCCGAAATTATACATAATGGTATTAGACTTCAGAGGAACAAAAAAGTTGCGTTACATATGGTTTCCGGCTTCTAGCCACTACATCGATGCGCTGTCCCGTTCTCTTAAATTTTCGATTTTTTTTTTTCCTATGGCTCGACAGCCTATATGGGCCTGGGCCTCCTCGTTTCGTCGAGGTTCATGATCACACACATTTGAGACACACCACAGTCGATAGGACTCCTCTGGACGAGGGACCAGCTCGTCGCAGAGACCTCTACCTGACAACACACAACACTCACAAGAGACAGACAGCTATGTCCCCGGTGGGATTCGAACCCACGATCCCAGTAAGCGAGCGGCCGAAGACCCACGCCTTAGACCGCACGGCCACTGGAATCGGCAAATTTTCGATTTACAGGGAATAAAAAGGAGTTCACTGGCACCTCATAAAGCCTACTGGTGTCTGCAGTGACATCTTGAGTTGTTTACATTACACAGTGCCATTATTTCAAACGACCCCAAACGCTATCAATTCTAGTCCTGTCTATGCAGTAAATGCTTACACACCAAGCCCACGCGCCGACACCCGACTCGTCTTACCCCCACACTGCGTATCAGAGCGATGCGAGCTCTCTGTGACTCATCTGCCATCTTCAGTCGGATTTCTGCGTGACACACCGCTAAATACAATTGCTATAAAAAAGCGTCATTACATTCAGATGAAATTTCCTCGTACACAGTTCACGCGGGAAAGCAATTTACAATCAAGTGAAAAGGCTTCGAAGAATAGGTTGTATTTTATATAGTACGAAACACGAAGAAGAAGTGTGTTAAATGAGAACTAGACGAAGTTTGGTTAGACTGGAGATATCTACAGTAAATCGTTAGCGCGACTTACACAGCAAGCTGGTCTACCTTCGTCATCGCCATGAACTACAACAAAACTACTGTAAATATGGTTCTCACACTTTACGTTACATTGACCTGCATTCTATAGCAATTGGAAGTTATTATTTATCACACCAACTCATGCACAATTTTACAATATTATTACTTCACCCCTATACGTATTTCGGCATTCAGAATGCCATCCTCAGGGGGTCACAGCGTTAAAAGCATAGACTATACATCAATTGTATAAAATGTTACATCCATATGAGTAAAATGTTGAACGTTAAAATACCAGTCCACTGTTTTGAGGTCTGATTGAGTGGACTGGTATTTTAACGTTCAACATCTTACTCATACGGATGTGATTTTTTATACAATTGATGTATAGTCTATGCTTTTAACGCTGTGACCCCCTGAGGATGGCATTCTGAATGCCGAAATACGTATAGGGGTAAAGTAATAATATTGTAAAAATTGTGCATGAGTTCGTATGATAAATAAATAACCTCCAATGGTTTCTCACAGTCTACGACGCAAATCGTCAAGCAAGACTGATTTTTGTGAACTGGTACCTTCAGAAGGGTGCATGCTGGAGAAATCGACCCCACGCTCCTGAAGTGTAGCGACAGAGTTTTGTTTCAATTCAGTGGATATGTTAACTCTCAGAATAACAGGTATGCCTACTGGTCTGCATGCCATCACATTTAAATCCAAAGACTGGAATTACATGCTGTTAAGGTTCGTACTGTAAGAGCAACCACGATTACTGGGCCTACTTTTCTGCCCTGTTGTTCACACAGACACGTAACACGCACTGACGTAATTTTTTAACATCTGTCCGATTACGAGAATGTATATATATATTTCATCAGCAAAATAATGCAACAGCTCGCATCGCAAAACCACTTCCAGCACCTTATTTAAATATGGTGAGTAAAACTCTAATATTAACTGCAGTGCATTACACTAAAATGGGTGGACCCGCACTCACGGCAAATTGGAACAGTGGCTAGCGCTGCCCTGCCTGCTGTCAAGCGAAACGGTCCGAGTGTAGAGCGAAGCGTGGAGCAGGATAAAAAAAAAGCCCCTGTATTTAGCTGATGGAAATTTATAATCCAATAGTGACATGCAATTTAACTCAGAAGGTCATATGATCGAATCCTTGTCAAGACCGAATCTTCTTTAAATAGCAATCATGTATTCAATATCAGGCTTCTTCCTCTCCTTCCCGGCTTCATCTTCTTTGTCGTTTTGCATTTTGTATTACCATAAATATGATCATCTTTGTGGGAAGAATTTATTACTCAGTCACAGACTTTATCTACATTACATCTGTGGAGAGCATGACCAAAAACTTTCGTACTGTCATCATGTATGAACTGCTGTTTATGAGGAATATTTCTTACAAAATTTCTAGGGAATATTTCTGATCTATCTCCATTTTACATTCATGGCTCCAACAGTCCAACAGTTTTCGCCATTAAAGCCCATGCTAAATACATAATTCGTATAGCCGCCATGTTTTACGTTACACCCGAGTAACTGCCTTAATAAAAGTTGCATAAATGTGTGGCTTGGGATTATGCGGGATATCACTTCCACCTTATCCGCCAGCCCACACCCCTCTTTACGTAACTGCTACAGACTGTGTGAAAGTTTCTGGACTGTACCAATACCCGTATCTACAAAAATTACTGCCAGTATTTCTTTTGAGTAAGAAACTGTAATAATATCGGACATGCTGCTCTTCTCTTTCCTAAATTGGTTAAGGCCTACAAAAGCGTCAATCTACAACTTAAATTTTAATATTCATTAAAAAAAAATCCTTCAAAATTTTCAATCTGTCAGAATAGAACTTCATTCTCGCATTCTTCCATTCACCGCACTTTCACTAGTTTGATCGGTTTACCTTCCTTAGTCTGCAGTCACACGAATCGATCAAACATTGTACACAACCCTACTCATATGTTATCAATTTCAAAATCTCACGAAATAATCCATTTTCAGGCGCGTTCGCAAAATTGCAAGAGGCGACATTAGTTTCGTCATGTCTGTCCGTCCGCCCGCCTGTCTGTCTGTCTGCCCGTACGGAACAATTCGGCTCCCACTGCGTGTATTTTCATGAAATTTGATATTTGAGGATTTTCCGAAAATTTGTATTGAAAATTCAAGTTTCATTAAAATCTGACAAGAATAACGGGCACTTTACATGAAGACCTATGTACATTTATGATAATATCTCGCTGAATTCTCCTTAGAATGAGAAATTTTTCAGACAAAAGTTGTAAGAGAAAATCAAAACACACATTTCATGTTCAATATTTATTTCCCGAAAATCGTGCCGTTTATGATTTAATGTGGAAAAATATGGTACAGCCAGACAGGCCACAGGTGACAATATAATACGGCGCATGCGCTTTGCATGCCGGATAAGGCATGAATACTCATACAGACACACACTCATAATATGTAATACTTATTGCTTTTCCGCTGTACCAATGGTTACGCGAACGCGCCTCAATGTTAAGTTATACGTACATTGCCTGCCTTGCTCTGACATCAGAAGCGTTTGATAATCCATCCAGTTTCATTCACATTTGTTCTCCAAAAAATCGCCATTCTTCGTGTTCTTCCTCTTGGTCTTTCATTTGACGTAAATTTTGAACCGAGTCTGGATTAATCTCGGCTCCACCAACCACAGGTAAAGTTTTCTCTGTAGCAGCATACCATAAAGGAATATGGGAAGTGGAGTTATAACTCCACGAATTCTTGACCTCGGCACTAGATGGGAGTGGTTAGCTTCACGGCCTGGCCACTTTACTCCCGGGGACACATCCCCTGTTACCCACCGGACAAAAGGTTGGGTAGGCCCGAGGACGGTCTGGACGCTCTGGAGTAGAGAATCATTTCCTATCCTCTGCCGGAAATCGAACCCAGGTTCTTCGGTCGTCTAGCCCATGGCCTGGTTATTATACTGACTGCAGCTGTCAGCTTCATCAACAATTACAAACAGTACTGCCAAAAAAAATCCCAAACTAGACAGACGATGTACGTAAACGTAATATTGAGGCGCGTTCGCGTAACCATTGTCGTGGGAAAACAGTAAGTATTGCATATTCTGAGTGCGTGTTGTAGCCTTAGTTATCCAGCATGCAAAGCGCATGCGCCGTATTATATTGTCACCTGTGGCCTGTCTGGCTCTACCATATTCTCCCACATTAAATCATAAACGGCACGATTTTCGGAAAAAAATGTTACCGAACATAAAATGTGTGTTTTGATTTTCTCTACAACTTTTGTCTGAAACATTTCTCATTCTAAGCAGAATTCAGCGAGATATTATCATAAATGTACATAGCTCTTCATGTAAAGTGCCCGTTATTCTTGTCAGATTTTAATGAAACTTGTATTTTCTCGACAGATTTTCGAAAAATACTGAAATACAGAATTTCGTGAAAATCCGTCCAGTGGGAGCCGAGCTATCCCTTGGGGACGGACAGACAGACGTGACGAAGCTAATAGTTGTTTTCCGCCATTTTCTAAACGCGTCTAGAACAATACTTCCAAAACAGTCTTCCACTCATGTTTGTCTGCACCCGGCCCATCTACTCTCATTTGTAGTGAAGAAGTCAGTCCTGGCCCTGTACAATGGCATGTCTATTCCCATACATCCAGGGCCCGCTCAAATGTTTTTGCCACCTAGACGAAGTTTAAGCTTTCACCTCCCCCACCCACCCCCACCACGATAAATCTCGTCTCCTGTAACACAACATAAATTAATGGCAATAACACTCTGTTGTCAGTTTTGAGAAATTTAGTCATCAAAACACTTCACTCCTACTTTCCGAAGTTTTGTCGCCCAAGGCGACCGCCTAGTTCGCCTTGTGGGTTCAGCCGGCATGTTTGCACGTGCTCTGCCCAAACACAGTAGCACACACGCAACCAAACTGCCGGAACATTGAGCCATCTAAAACTGAGATGCTTACAGGTCTGGAGCCCAATGCAACGTCGGGGCCCTTTTCATAATAATATATACGAACTACCTGGATCAACCTACTAGTATGCAGACTTTAATCTACCAAAATCATTCAATACAGAAAACGTACTGATACTGACTGAGGAGTTTGCAGTTGACCTTGGAAGTAGTTTGCGCCCGGGGAAAGTTGACTTCCCTTGTTTGTGACCAGTACCCAATGTATTCCACTTAAAAAATACATTTGGCTGAAATGTAGTCGTGTTTTGTGCGTGTGAGATAACACAGATATTTTCTGAAGTGTTACTAGCGTTGTGCATACATTTGACTTTAGGCTGTTATGAACGAAACACGTAAAAAATCGCGACCAGTGGAAAGAAGATCATACAGTGTTAATGACCTTGTCTTTGAGCGGATGCATAGGTTTTCTCCCGACAGTCGTAGGGAGTGTGCAGGGATCTACCCTTGCAGTGTAGGTCAACTGCATTCTCTTGAGTAAGGGACTGTACCATCATCGTAATACAGCAACACAACAGAATATCCAACGTATAGGCCCATATACACGTACGGGCTTCATTTACTTAAATTATCCAATTCTGTAAACATTATCATGTGTATTACTGCAACACAAAAATTATTCAGTAGATGACAAAATCACAACATAAAGATAGATAATAAATCCTTTGAAAGGGTGGAACAGTTCAAATATTGGAGAACACTCTAACGAATCGAAATTCCATTCAGGAAGAAATTAAGAGCAGACTGAAGTCGGGGAGTGCTTGTTATCATTCAGTGCAGAATCTTCTGTCTTCCAGTTTGCTATCCAAAAATACAAAGATTAAGATACACAGAACTGTAATTTTGCCTGTTGTTTTGTATGGGTGTGAGACTTGGTCTCTCACACTGAGGGAGGAACATAGGCTGAGGGTGTTCGAGAATAGGGTGCTGAGGGGGATATTTGGGCCTAAGGGGGACGGGGTAACAGGGGAGTGGAGAAGACTACATAACGAGGAACTTAATGATCTGTACTCATCACCAAATATTATTCGGGGGATCAAATCAAGAATAATGATGTGGGCGGGGCATGTAGCACGTATGGGGGAGGGTAGAGGTGCATACAGGATTTTGGTGGGGAGACCTGAGGGAAGAAGACCACTTGGAAGACCCAGGCGTAGATGGGAGGATAATATTAAATGGATCTTCAAGAGGTTGGTTGGGGGGCATGAACTGGATTGATATGGCTCAGGATAGGCTCTTGTGAATGCGGTAATGAACCTTCGGGTTCCATAAAATGCGGGGAATTTCTTGACTAGCTGAGGACCTGTTAGCTTCTCAAGAAGGACTCTGCTCCATGGAGTTAGTTAGTTTGTTTGTTTGTTAGTTAGATGACGAGACAGGCTCACTAAGCCTGCACTGGTTACGCTGAGTAAGCAACACAACTCAGCAGCAATGGACCTCATTAATAGAATTAAGGAAATTTTATTGCTTTCAGTCTGGCGTATTCTGATGCATTCTGATCGAAAGACAACTGACCTGTTAAGTTGCTGTCCGCTGGCCAAATCACCAACGCGGTCTATTTATTTTAGACAACTATAGCCGCGAAGACTTTTCCGAGGCATCTTTAAAAGAAAAAAAACTCCTGAACGGTTACTGTACAGGGTCAGTAAGGTGTACAGTATAATCTGTAAGCGATGTACACATTTTGGAAAACACGGCTACAATCTGTTTTTTGATAAAAGTATCTACGGTACATTTACGGATGATCAGTTAAAGTCACGTTTCGCTTTCCATGAGCTTTGCGAATTGAAATCACTCATCTTTCAATGACGGCTTCAAGGTTTTCAATTTCCTTTCCCACTAACGTTCGGTCTGTTGCATTTCTGTTTCTTGTTTCCTTTCATACGGTATCGTATGCATATCGTCCGCTGATCAACGCGTGACATGTCTGCTGTTGGATACACCAGTGGTTCCTAACCGTTCCGAGTATCAGGGTGTGACTTACTACCTTCAAAAAAACTTCACGGACCCCCCACGTGCTGACAGTTGTACATTTTGGCACCGTTACTTGAGACAATACGTGCTGACAGTTGTACATTTTGGCACCGTTACTTTAGACAATACGTGCTGACAGTTGTACATTTTGGCACCGTTACTTGAGACAATACGTGCTGACAGTTGTACATTTTGGCACCGTTACTTTAGACAATACGTGCTGACAGTTGTACATTTTGGCACCGTTACTTGAGACAATACGTGCTGACAGTTGTACATTTTGTCACCGTTACTTGAGACAATACGTGCTGACAGTTGTACATTTTGGCACTGTTACTTGAGACAATACGTGCTGACAGTTGTACATTTTGGCACCGTTACTTGAGACAATACGTGCTGACAGTTGTACATTTTGACACCGTTACTTGAGACAATACGTGCTGACAGTTGTACATTTTGGCACCGTTACTTGAGACAATACGTGCTGACAGTTGTACATTTTGGCACGTTGCTTGAGACAATACGTGCTGACAGTTGTACATTTTGGCACCGTTACTTGAGACAATACGTGCTGACAGTTGTACATTTTGGCACCGTTACTTGAGACAATACGTGCTGACAGTTGTACATTTTGGCACCGTTACTTGAGACAATACGTGCTGACAGTTGTACATTTTGGCACCGTTACTTGAGACAATACGTGCTGACAGTTGTACATTTTGGCACCGTTACTTGAGACAATACGTGCTGACAGTTGTACATTTTGGCACCGTTACTTGAGACAATACGTGCTGACAAAGCACTTATTATGGACTCGGTGAATTCACATCTTTTACCAAGAGGCACGGCCGTGCCATGGCCCCAGGCGGTTAGTCCGCCGGGCCCCCTCTCACTGTGGAGGCCCGGGTTCGATCCCGGGTGTCCATGTGGGGTGTGTGGTGGACAAAGTGGCACTGGGACAGGTTTTTCTCTGAGTTGTCGGTTTTCCCCTGTCAATTTCATTCCACTGGTGCTCCATTACTTGTAAAACTTGGTAAAAAAAAACTGCTCATCTTCATCATAGGGTTGCACAAAAAGCCTTAAGGCTGTGGTGCGTCCGTAGCATCTGCTGCGGGGCCCTTCACCACGTAAAAAAACAACAGGCACTGTCCGACTTTCGATGGGGTTCCGTTCCGACGACGTAGTCGTAAGTCCGCAATATGTTATATATATAAAGGAAGTTCAATTGAAAACCGAACCCAGACGCACGGCAAGCTTAAGAGCCTTACATTTCCGCATATAATACATATAACTTAACGCATATCAGGGCAAGTCTCCTCCAACTCTCACACATTCTTGATTTCGAAGGAACTGAAACACGGTGAACCGTATTCTAAACTTCCTGCGACACTTCTCGTACAATTTCTTCCTTATGTAGGTTTCCACAGTGAAAGTCCTCCGTATTAAACTGTACTGCTTACTCAGGAACGAAGGAAATGTGCTTCACCTGTCTGTTACGCATATAAGATAAAGCTCGACTGTGTGACTAATGTGATGCGTTGCACCGTACACGCGACGATAAGACTGGCGGTGTGCGAGTCATGCAGCTGGCGTTACACTTCCCGCGCAGTATCGGCAATTTCTAGACAATACAGTAAGTATTTATAATAATCTGTCCACCAGGTATCAACAGTCTGAGAGTTACTCTAACATGCGGTAAGTTATACTACATATGAGGAATGTAAGACCGTCAAGCTTGCCGTGTGTCTGGGTTCGCTTGTCAATGGGCCTCCCCGCACATGGACAGTACATTACCATTATTCATCGCAGCAATGTACATAATTGGTGGTACAGCGACCAGGCTATGGACTGGACGGTCAGGGGTTCAAATCCCGTTAAGGGCAAGAGATTTTCTCTTCTCCAGAACGTCCAGACCGGCGTCCTATTCCATGGATGCCGCGGGTACAACGGCCTGGGTGTGATGTTGACAACTCACCTTCGTCTAGCGCCGAGGTTAAGAAAGGTGGAGGCATACCTCTACTCCCCCTCTATCCCTTCATGGGGTGAAAAGGGACAATTTTACTTTCACGTTTTTGTATAGTACATGTATTCTGTTAGTTTACATGCACATTAATTGAAGTAATTAGAGAAGGCAGGTGAAACATGTAGAAAACGACCAAGAATAGCTTCGCCATCTTCAACAGTGGTTTTGCTGGTGGAAGACACTGGTTCATGTTATTGTATCATAGTCGTAAGCCACGTGTGTCGTAAGTCTGGGAGCGCCTGTACAATCATATTAAAAACAGCAGTATATATCGGATACACTATTTAGTAACGGGATTTGGTGTTCGAATCCCGGCAGGGGCAAGAGTTCTTCTCTTCTCCAAAACCGTACAGACCGCCTCTGGGACCCACCCCAGACTCTTATTCAATGGACACTAGGGTTGTTTTCTGGGGGTAAAGCGGCCGGGCGTGAGTTGAGCACTCACCTCCATCTAGTGCCGAGGTTAGAATGAGTGGAGCCTTACCTCTTGCTCTCCCTATATACCTTCATGGCGTGGACAGGGATAACATTAGAATTACTGAAAATATATTTAAAGGCCCCATAGTTCATCATCGCACACCCCAACGGGTCCGCGGCCCACATGTTGGAAGTCATTTGACATAAACTACCCACGAATACGTAGAATCGGCCAGTTTCGTAAGAATACGCGTTTGAACACTCAGCGTTCTCACAGCTCAACTGGGTCGTCATTCTCGGAACTCGGAAAGCAGCAATTACGATTTCGTTTTAAAAAAAATCGACACTGCGTCGCGGTCGACGCATTCTGTAATTGAAAATTCTTTACCAATGATTCTTGAGTAATGACGAGGGACAAGCATGAGGGCATGTCGTCCGCCACGAATACAAGAACATTTTCTTTTGTTCTGTCAGAAGTGGAGCTGGTCAGGTTATATTAATTTCACGTACCACCACCATGTCTGACCGTCTGTCCGTATAGAACTCGGCTCCCAATGGAGGGATTTTCATCAAAATTTGATATTTGACGATTTATCGAAACTGTCGCGAAAAAATCAAGTTTAATTGAAATCCGACAAGAATAAAGGGGTACATTACATGAAGACCTAGAGAAAATCAAAACACATTTTATGTTCAGTAACTTTATTCCCGAAAATCATGCCGTTTATGAGACAATGTGGAAAACTGCTCTAGGGCCAGAAAGACCACAGATGACAATATAATACGGCGCATGCGCTTTGCATGCTGGATAACTAAGGCTACAGACACACACTCAGACTACGTAATACTTATTGCTTTTACACGGCAACAATGGTTACGCGAACGCACCTGAATGTTACGTTATACGTACATGCCTGACTTGTAGTTTTCGTATTTCTTAAATTCAGCATTTGAACTGCATCTGGCTTATTTCTTAGAGAAGAAAGCGGCAAGATTGAGGTATAACTCCTTTTTAACTACTGATGTTTTTCTGTATATACCTCTCTTACACTTTTGATACTCGTGGCTGATGGTACCTTATAAAAAAAAGCGGAAACATGTAGCAAGTTATAGGCATTAAAGGGTAGAGTCTAAAATATACCTGTGACTGACGGTCTAGTGCTTTATTCGCCTATTCACTCAACAAAACTGGATGTCCAACCATAAGATTAAATTCAAATATTTCATAGAAAAAGTGTAATAAAACAACGTTACGCTCCACTCGAGATTCGAACCCGGAACTGTGAAAACCAAGGAGACTTTTACAAAGACTGTCTGTAAATTCCAGACGCAAAATCACATAGAAATCTGAACACCAATTTGACGTCTAACGAAGCTACACACGGGAGAAGCACTGCAGATAACACTCGTTAGAAATTCTATTAAATATAAAATAGGAAGTACATAATCTGCGGTTTATTACGAACATAACGCAGAATGGGTGTACCAACCTCTCCGACGGTACTGTTCAGTCTGAAGTACTTGCTGCCAGAACCGCTTATCGATCGCCAGGCCGAGTTGTGCTACACAATGCCGTGGGAATTGGGCGGCGCTGTCGTCACACCCACGCAATTTCCGTGACCGACCTTGATTTCTCTTTCAAAATCACGCTTAAAACCTAATTTCATTTTTAAAAAAAATATGTTTACAGTCTCTATTGAAGAGTGCATGTTCTGGCATTCATGTGTCAGTTGTATTTTTATTCCACCAACAATGGAATGACTCGGAATGTAAATCATTGTTAAGACGTCCGTGTACTAAATATATCCCCTACTCTGCCCGCACTGCATACCTACTATCACCTCACAGCTACATTTGGCAGTCAAATATTTCTCAATGCCTTTTTCTTAAGCACGATCGTATTCTACACTTAAAATCCTGATCCGTTGATTGCTTCAGCATGGAAAAATATTACGTTTTAAGCAATCACCATCTACCTTTAATGAATGCAAGCCAAAACAAAAGATCTAAATGTCTACATAAAATAAATACGTAATACGGTTCATACAACACAAATATCAATGCATGTCAAGTTTCTGGTTAGGCTTTAAAACACACGAAACGATTTACCACATCCTTGAAACTATAACAGTGTAGCGTATATATGGCCCTACAACCCACTGGCATTGTCTCAAAGACTCTTCCAGTATTCACGTTATGACATACTGCAGTAACGTCATTCACATCAAGTTCATGTTATTTTATATTGTGTCAAATGACAATAATGCCCATCTTCCACGAATTATGTAACAACATTTTAACACGGCCATTCGTCTCGTTTTGAAACAGGCAGCGTCAACATTGATTAACATGAC
Source organism: Reticulitermes speratus (assembly GCA_021186555.1). Classification (NCBI taxonomy): domain Eukaryota; kingdom Metazoa; phylum Arthropoda; class Insecta; order Blattodea; family Rhinotermitidae; genus Reticulitermes; species Reticulitermes speratus. The sequence continues at coordinate 8,826,297 of JAJKFL010000010.1, read as the reverse complement.
TTTGATGCAAACATAATCCGCGTTTCACCTTTACATTGTAAATAAGAAATTCTGCAGCACATTACAACCAGTTCATAAATCATTGCACTTCAATAACAGATCAAAAAAAAGGTTACACTATTTGGGCTGAACAACAACTAAGCTGCATTCATACGGACATATATTACATGTTATGGTTTGAACGATAACTTGATTAGTAATCTTGCCTACCTTTTGGTTATGTCAGACAAGACAGTCACAGCAACAACCCGTGCCATTACCAACTAAGTGCACTTCGTGTGGACTGTATGTTGTCTACGTAAAAGCTACAACAAACTCAACCTTCTAACTATCACATCACCACACACACACACACAGCACGCATCCTTTCCCAGCGAAGCAACCAACGATTGCCACCTGCTTGCCGGAATTTGCATCGCACTCGACCGGCCGACGTGAGGCAAAGACTTTCAGTTCCACAGATATCACTCTCACCTCTCATTAAGCCTGCCTTCATTCATTACTACAACAGACTAAAGAAAGAACAAGAGACTTATTTTTATTCAACAGACTTTGAGAGAGGCGGGCTTAAAAAGATTTTTTTGAGAACCGTGTGTGATACTTGAATAAGAAATACATTTAAATGTAATAACCAAAATACAGAAAATCAAAAACTAATTCTTACAGTATTCCCACTTAAGAAGGTTTGCAGTAATGAGAACGAACGACACACGACATGTACAGAAAGTTTCAACAAAAGTAACGTTTATCCCAGATGACAAGAGTTGGGAGCGACATAGAAGATTCGAAATCCCATCTTCCCTTTTTCGTCAAATATTCTTCCTATGCCTCGTTTCATTTCCACTGTCGGACAAATAAAAAGTACGATGACCAACAGTCGAATTTTTTATGACGAATGCGGGATACGAAAATAACTGCACCGAGATAGTTCCCAATTTAGAGAGCAGTTCGCCTAAATGATTTTTATGCATCGCAGTTTGCTCTGGCAAACAAATGTGGCCGATGCAGTCATTTGCTGATTGAAAAAAATGGTACACAGCTTCTACTGGTCCATGCATGAGAAGAAACATTTTGCTCTGGAATTAGGGAACGTTAACTCGCCAAAGTATAAAACCAGGTCAGAGTATCAGTTATATTTGGAGAAGTCAAGAGTTGCAAACCTGTTTCTTCACAATTTCAATGCTTCACATAGGCGTGAACTTGGTGCGAGTGTTGCTATAAATGCAGATGTAGGATTTTAATAATTTATGTAGGCCTATATTCTTTTATCACAGTTCTCTTAAAAATTAAGACATGACGTCTGTCACTGAAAACTGACCTCGTATTCAGTGTATGGTGGGTTACTTAGTCACATCTAACTGTGAAGGCAATGGGGGCAGTTTTACACAAATCTGTCGAAACCAGGTGCGCACCCAGAATTTTTCATTGGGGGGTGACCCAGAGGCTGTATACATTTTATGTTTATTTTAAAAATTGTTATAAAAATCATGTCATTAGTAACATAACACTGTTTGCAACTGCATTTATATACATACGAAAATAACTGCATGTTCCAAGACTCAATCACACTAACCTATCTTCTTGTTATTTTAAAATTTTATTAATTTATTATCAAAAATTCTATTGTACTAGTAATCAGCTAATTTCAATAGCTGATTTTGGCTGCAGGGTAAATCATGTAAAATGCTTGATATCATGTCTACAAAATCTGTTTTTTAAATTTTTGTTTTGTGGGGTTTGGAGGGGAGGGCTGGCAGGCTACAGCCCCCCTCACACCTTGGGTGCACCCCTGGTGGCAACACATCACGACTCAGGTACTGCTGATTCAAATGATTCACCATCAATTGCAGAAAGAACTAAAGGTGAGGGACAATATAAGACAAGTTTTCAACAATGTTAGGCACATTTTTGGAGTTGTCAGAACTTTCAGTTGAGTTGCTGAACTGAAAACAGAAATAATGAGGTAGATAAAAAAGCCAGTAAAACTGTATTCTGGAATTCCAAAGGCAAGTACCGATAAGGCATTTCTTTGGATTTAAAGGCTGGTGATACACCTGTGAAAAACAGAAAACAATTTTGAGGAGTTTCATTAAGTAGTTGACGTCAGCTGCATAACTACAGTTTAAATATGTTAAACTTCAATAAAGCTGTTGCAGTAGCTGGAAATTGGCAATCAACCAGACAGCACATATTTTAACTTTAGTGAAACTGAAGAAATGGCAGAACAGTTTGGTTTAAGAGGTAGCCTGTATGCGAGAGCTTCTACATGGTTTAGTTTCTGTACATCTAGAGGCAATTGTAATTGTCATGTACATAATTCCAGTGTCAACAGCTAGATGTGAATGAACTTAGCAAGTCCAATGAATTTATAACTGTCATGTCAGTATGTTTCATTCAATTCCTGGCACAGGCAAGAGTTTTCTCACTTCTCCAAAGCATTCAGACCATCTATGGAGCCAACCCAGCCTCATATTCATGGGGTTCCATTGCCTATTTTGTTGGAGCAAACACAGGAATGTGAAACTGACCACTTTTATCCAGTTCTGAGGTTATGAATGCATGGAGCTATACCTCCTCTCTCCTACATGACTTCATGGCACGCACAGGGATCTTCATGGGCTTCAACTGTAATTGACCACACATCAATTTTAAATATTATTCATCAAATTAGGAGCGTTTCCTTTTTCAAACTTCAGATTGGCAGAAAGCATGCTAAAAACACTGTCTGCAGGAAAAAGAAGGAAGTGGCATATCTACAGATTATCACGGTAAACCTCCCAGTTTTTAAATTTTCATATGTATGATGAAAATTCAACACTGTGAGTGCCCTTGTTCCATGAAACATTAAAATTTTAGTCTGTATGATGCGGAAAATGATATTTTCCACCGTTTTAAAAGATCTTGCTGTGCAGTAACTTTATCTAAGCTTGAGACGCACAACACTCTGCTAACCTGTGCTGTGATAAGAACCCTTCATAATGTGTATTTGCCAGTGTCTGTGCTTTTCACGTGGTCACTGACTATCTACCTAGTTCTGATAAGCCATTTCTGACCCTGGCTGTAAAGCTTACCAAGACATTTCATCTAGTTTCTAATCAGGGAGTTTCCACACAGAGCGAATGAGAACTACGTTTGTGGATGGCTTAACACAGGATTTAATCCCAGGATGACCGAGACGTGACGTGGATTATGGCAGGGTTACAAAAAACTGTGAGACAATGGACATTCCATTAATTACTCATGAAAACATTGCAACAATTTTCAGTCACAGGTCATGAACTTCAGCCTTAGGGACATTTCCAGTAGTGTCTTGAAGATCATTACAAAAGTAAAGTTTATCTTATAATGCTGAAAAGTATCCACGAGGTTGAGTTTGAGAATCAGGAGTTTGTCTTGGTGACCAATTCAATAGTACAGCAGGAAACAGCTGGGAGTGAATTTAAAATTAAATAAGTTCAGAACGTCAACGAAATTCAGAGACATTATGAAGACGTATCAATGTAAGTCTACTGGGAAAGCTGCTGTGGTGAAACATTGTTTAAGGTATCCAACCAACTCATTCACTGAACACGTGAACTACGAATACTGCGTCCAGTATAAACTTATGTATTCATCACACAGATCAGGGTCCTGAGTTCATTACAATCTACTATTCATAACACATATGTGTTGCTGTTATTTTTTTAAACCTCCCACATCCCTTTCTCATTACATTGTACACTTAGCATATAAAAGGGTTCTCTCTTGCAGCTCCAAAATCAAAACTACAATTTTAAGACAATTCATTCCCATTGTGCACATTAGCAATTAGAATCATGATAAATCCAGTCAAAATGCAACAATTTATTCTACTATTTTAAAGTACATGTTTCGGCCTAAAAGGCCATCATCAGTTTACATGGGACTGAGATCTCAAAACCTCACAATTTATATTGTTAGGTGGGTATACATAACGTCTACTGATTTTACCTTTTAACATTATTTATTTATTTTTTACATTGGTATATTCTTGATCCAGTTTTTTTTTTTTAACTGTGAACATAGTTATACAAGTTCTATTCCCAAGGCTATTCTTCCAATGTTAGTATACCCACATAACAACATAAACTGTGAGGTTTTGAGGTCTCAATTCCATACAAAGTGTGTATACATATAATTTCATTCTTGTGTTCAACCTGATGGCCTTTTAGGCCAAAACATTATTTGAAAATAACAGACTAAATTGTTATGTTTTGACTGGATTTATTATAATTCTAATGAAAACTACAGAATATTTCATGACATACTGGCCAAATTTCAGGAAAGTGTTCTACAGAACTTTGGAACAAGAAGTATCCATTGTTTACAAGCACTGTTATCCAGTTACATGCTAGTGGAATGAGTTCACACTGCTGTACTTCAAGGTCCTGGTTGTACACTGTCTTTCCCAATGGCTGTGTTGTGTTGCAGCATAAGGGGGTGGTCAAAATGCCCAAAACATTTACAGATGAACATCCCGACATGCAATTCGTATGTGGTTTCTGTAATGGAAATGGTAGGGTTGCAGTGGGAGAATACCAGCAACAACATCCACTTCACAAAACATTTGAGAACATACACAGAATTCCAAGGGACCATGGTTCCTCCCGACCAGTGAATGCAGAGTATAAACACTATGGACAAACCAATGTTCTGGCATCAGTGCAATAAACCAAAAGAAAAGCACAAGGAGATCTCAGAGAACCCTTACAATTTGACATAAAAAAGGAACAGCCTTATCAATCTTGCATGGAGATATTACAGTACCAACTTCCTCTTTTTATAAAGAAAAAGAACAGAGTAGGGAACACAATTGAAGGGAGACACCAAAACAGTCCCAAAATTCTGTAATCTACCCTTCTCTCAGTACAAAGCTCCCCCACCACCTAACCTAGCTACACAAGACCACTGCAAGAGCTAAAATATGCCCAAGACATTGATTCAGTGCATTACTTACTTTATCATATGATGTTCTACAATTACAGATCATGTGTTGAAAATAAATAGCAAAGCAGGACCAACCCTTGGTTGTGACATAACCAGACTTTTATCTGTGTACAGGATTTACATTTTATTACAAATCATATATACAAATTGCTTATTTTATCTGCATTGTATACAAAGCATTTTAACATATGTGATCACACAACATATGTTCATAAAGCTGTTCTCCCCAAGGACCACCACTTGATGGTCGACATGTGTCAGGATTAAGTGAATGGTTTTATGTCAATAGATGCATATACCAATGCTGCCTCTGATGGTTCATTGGCTCTGTGACACACAACTTGTACCTGGATCAATATTTCCTTATTATTCAATTCCTTTTGAGCTTGCACGCAGTGATTTGTCGCTACCTAAGAAAAGCATTTTGTCATGCTGTTACGGTTGGAACTTTACTCCGTTATGGGCCTGTGTTGGGGACGGTAGCTCTCCCTCACGTTGTTACGGTTGGAACTTTACTCTGTTACGGGCCTGTGTTGGGGACGGTAGCTGTCCCTCACGTTGTTACGGTTGGAACTTTACTCTGTTACGGGCCTGTGTTGGGGACGGTAGCTCTCCCTCACGTTGTTACGGTTGGAACTTTTACTCCGTTACGGGCCTGTGTTGGAATACGGTTTAGTACTCTCCCTCACGTTGTTACGGTTGGAACTTTACTCTGTTACGGGCCTGTGTTGGGGACGGTAGCTCTCCCTCACGTTGTTACGGTTGGAACTTTACTCTGTTACGGGCCTGTGTTGGGGACGGTAGCTCTCCCTCACGTTGTTACGGTTGGAACTTTACTCTGTTACGGGCCTGTGTTGGGACGGTAGCTCTCCCTCACGTTGTTACGGTTGGAACTTTACTCTGTTACGGGCCTGTGTTGGGGACGGTAGCTCTCCCTCACGTTGTTACGGTTGGAACTTTACTCTGTTACGGGCCTGTGTTGGGGACGGTAGCTCTCCCTCACGTTGTTACGGTTGGAACTTTACTCTGTTACGGGCCTGTGTTGGGGACGGTAGCTCTCCCTCACGTTGTTACGGTTGGAACTTTACTCTGTTACGGGCCTGTGTTGGGGACGGTAGCTCTCCCTCACGTTGTTACGGTTGGAACTTTACTCTGTTACGGGCCTGTGTTGGGGACGGTAGCTCTCCCTCACGTTGTTACGGTTGGAACTTTACTCTGTTACGGGCCTGTGTTGGGGACAGAAGCTCTCCCTCTCTCTCTGTATCCTCAGGTGTGCTGGCAGGCGGTATTCGGTATGTATTTATATTTTGATATGTTCTGGGGGCCTTATGTTTTCTTTGCCTTTTGTGTTGTTTGTGTACCAGGCCGCCTGTTAAGTGAATATGGGAGCTGGGTGTTTTCGGGCTCCAAATTGAGAGACGGGAGTTATGGATGGGAAGCTGCCTGACCCCAACGTATATGGAGTCAATGTATTTAGGTCTGTCTTCTTTTAAATAAGTAATGGTAGCAAATTGCTAAAGTTACTGTTGTGGGGCTGAGTTGACTAGTTTATTTTGATTATAGTCAGGCCCTCTGATGTGTAACTGAATTGGGTATCAATATTGTTTGTTACGAATCCCTGTTAATGTAATTTGAATGAATATTGCTTCATTTATCTATTCTTGGTTAATGTAACTTGAATATTGTGGTTTGTTTATATTAATACATGCTGGAATATCCTTGGTTTGAGACAGTTCTGGTTGGCAATTTGCCTCACAGGGCCCAACATACCTGGGGGTCATCTGCCCAAACGTCTAATGGCATAATTAGTGCGAACCCTTGCCTTTCTAATATTATTATATAGACGGACTGTAGGGTTCACTGGCCTATGTAAACAGAAAACAATCCAGAGACAATCTGTTGGGGAAGAAATGAATCCAGACTTCCACAATGAGAATTAAGGTAAACCCACACTGGTCGAGCAACACTGCTCGGAGCAGCTCTGAGATGCTCTTGCTCAACAAGCATGAGTTCACCCTTAGACACCTTCCAGATTTCACTAACAAGTGTGACCCTATCACCGACTATCATTCCTCAAAACGACACCTTCCAGATTTCACTAACAAGTGTGACCCTATCACCGACTATCATTCCTCAAAACTCGCATCATTCAAGACATCCATTGCTACCTTCTACAGAACAAATGCTGTTATTTATACTTTTACTGTGTATGAAATGGTCCCCAGCCTCTGGGAACTTTACTTTGGGTTCTTCCTTGTATAACAGCCACCTTGCTATGTCACCAAATGGAGCTCGGTAATGGACAACAAACTTCTCATCAAGTTTCCGAGGCGCAGGAGGAAGTCTGCTTAACAGATGTATTGTGAACATCAGACGCCACTGTGGCCATGGATTTCGCCCGTAAAGTTGAGCAGCAAGATTTTGCACACCAAACAAGCCTGGAACCCTGTGAACCAGATGTGGTTTTTTGTCCAGTATTTGTTGTGTTGGTAGCTGACCGGCGTTGTAGTACCAGTCCCGTGGGCGGTAACGTCTGTAGGAGTTCAGCCAGAGTGGTAGGAAGCGTGCATCCTTATGGGCCACCAACACCTACACAATAAATACAAACATTCCACTAGATCAGCATAATAACCAACAAGGTACACTATATATATACACACACATATGTACCTTGTTGGTTTGTTTTCCTGATCCACCAAGGGCTTGTTTTATGCCCAGTCATTTTACACCTTTCTGCTTTGACGCCCCTTACCAGTTTACACCCCTTCTTAATTTATGCCCTCTCATTTTCAGTTTAACGTCTTCTGGCTGGTTGATTTGCACTTAGTCCTTTTCCTTATGGGATTATAAATTTTTATTTATGCCCACTCTTTCAGGAACACAACTAGGGCATAAAACAAGGCCTTGGTGTGTACTGGATACACAGTAAAAATGTGTTATAAAATTCCACTACATGTCTGTAGAATAAAATACAAAGTTAGGTAGTAATTCCTTTATATTGGCATAATGCATTCTGCTGTGTTTATTTAATACAACTTGATACTGTACCTATCAATATAACAGCTGTGAAAATGGAATTATTTTGATCCATTTGTATTAGATAGTAATTTCCAGCCTGGGATCCAGAAGGTCATTGTAAGTGGCTGTCAGCCATTTCAAACCAGCATACAGAATGCCCCATTTTATAAAGTACGTTCCACACGCCCGCCATTTTAGTCGCCATATTCTCGTACGCGAGTCACTCAATTCTGACGGACTGTCTTCAACATGTCACTTGTCAGTATCGTGCAGGCTGTGGTAAGTCGGCATTGCAGGTGGTTCAAATCATACATCCTCTCGGAGTGTACTCGAGCTCTTCAGATGGCCGACAAAAAGGAATCCAAGGGGCACAAGTCTCGTGACCTAGGTGCCCATTCCTATGGAACTCCTCTTTGTACCCAGTGACATGGGAAATGTTCATCTAAACATTTATGCACAGGCACTGCACAATGGGCAGATGCACGATTTTCCTTTGCCATACGATTCCAAATAAATGAGACACCCTACACAACCTGCTGGCACACTGAGGTGGCTATGGCATGTCTACCCATTAGGGTGCTCTTCGCTACTCTGATAGCTGTGAAACATCACTGTATGAATGCATGTACTGTACGGAGGACTTTATTTTGAAATATCTGAATGTATCTTATACGTGCTGAAGCATCCGTTTTTGCTTGGCTTATGCTTAAAATGCAATGTACCAAAATAATTAAAATGCTTATTCTTGTACCACACACCTTCATATTAATGCTTCTAAGAATGTGTATATTAAATATTATATTTAAGCGTCACGTTATAGCGCTGCTCTGAAACACAAGTACTAAACTGCCACTACACAGCAAACAGTGTTGTACATAAAGTCTATTTATTTACATACAATATGTGCTACCTTCTTAGCTACATGTTTCAACATTTCTCATAAGGCCATACACAAAAACTTTTTCATGAACGACTGTTATTACCACCAGACCTGATACATCTCAATAATTATACACATATATGTAAAAATGTTAAAAGTCCCAGTTTTAAATAAACCCCACTTCATGTGAGATTGCCACAAAGTGTAATTTGACCCAAATGTTCATTACAAATATAGTATATTAAACCAGGGGTCCAAAATTTTTTTAAAAAAATCTAAAAGCCACCTCCAAATTCTAGGCATCAGACAGGTGGTATGAAGCAAGTTCCAGACTGAGGAACCACAGCTGTGGCGCGATATTTAATCTGTAACCTGCACTGTTATCTGGTGCTTTCTTCTTGGTACTGTAAAACAACACACATGTTTGTTGGAGGGGAGGAGGGAAGAAACACTGTGATAACTATGCTGAAAATACAGTGGACCCTCGAACTTCGAACGGTTTGATGTTCGAACAACTTGAAACTCGAACAAAAAATTCGAGGAAAATCCGGTTTTGAAACTCGAACAAAAACTCGAAAGTCGAACAAAGAATCACGTGGTCGTCTTCTCTCTCTGCTTGGTCCAGATGAAAGAAGGGTAATTCACCTTCCAGTGAACAGTAATATCCCTCCTACTATTATTATTGATTGATTATTATACAATATTTTTTATGTATATACTATTATAAATAAAAATTTTCAATTATTGAAATTAAATATACTTGTTTTATCATTATGATCTTTTGAAATAGGCACTTAAAATGTTTTATATTGGGTAAATTTTGGGGGTCTGGAACGGATTAATTCAATTTACATTATTTCTTATGGGGAAATTTAACTCGAAAGTCGAACAACTTGAAAGTCGAACCGTCTCCTGGAACGGATTGTGTTCGAAGTTCGAGGTTCCATTGTATTAGGTGCCACCATACAAAATTTAGTCGCCTATGATTTGTGCACCCCTGCATTGAACTATGGTAAGAAAATAGGCCCTAAGAAATAAGCCTGTACCTAAAGTTGTACAACATAGAACCCAAGTGCTATTCACATGAAAATGAACCTCTAAACACTTCAAATTGCTGGAATTTTGCATCTGTTAAGACTCAATATTTTCTGGTACGGGTCCAGTACAGGTGTGAGGCCTGTGATGCCTTGGATAGGTGGTCATTCTGGCCAACACCTTCCCTGCTTCTGATAATCAGCACCCTACACTAGGCTTTTCCAAAAACTCAGTTCATGGGCTTCTCCAGGTATGCATGTACTGACTCCCACTAAAAATTTTGTTAACTAGATTAAAGTCTGTTGCGTTTCAATGGGGTAATATTGGGACTAAAGGTGTGGGTCTGTGGCCGCTCGCTTGTTGGGACTGTGGGTTTGAATCCTGTTGGGGGCATGGATGTCTGTCTCTTGCAGTGTTGTGTTGTCAGGTAAGGGTCTCTGTTTCAAGCTGATCACTCGTCCAGAGGAGTCCTACTGAATTTGGTGTGTCTAAATGAGTGTGACTGTCAAGCCTCAATCCTGACGAGGCCCTGGCCCACTAGGGGCTGTGGAACAAGGGGGGGTAAAAATATTGGGACCTAATAAGTTTTCTACACCGACATTATTTGTACAAATATTTCTTCCACACAAAATTTATAGAACATGTTGATAAATTATTAGAACATTTAAGTCACCTCAACCAGCAAATATTTCCACATAAATTCATATACATTTTGTAAAGAAGTGCCTGCACTGTATCAGCAATTTTATTAAATGTGTTAATTATTATTAAGTGCATTAAACTTATTAAATTTTTGCACCAGAAAGTGAATAATTATCCTTGTCTGCTGTATTAGACCCAGTTTTGAGTCAATTTTTGGGGCGTCAGAATGATCCACACTTTTATATTGTCACTGCAGCTGATCCCTATTCAAGGGATTGGGGATTGGAGTCAGAGTTGGACCACAATAAACCCTGATATTTTCTGTAAAATTAATAGGCTGTAAGCTTTTTTTTAAGGCAAGAGCAAACTGAAGCTAATTTAACCTATTGGTCAAACTTACCTCTACAATTTGGACACAAAGATGACTATCTTACATTACTTTCTGAAGAGCCTGAGTCAAAAACATTTTGCTTATAGAAAGTTTAAAAGCCATGTTATACCCCATGGACCTTCAGGAATCACCTACTGCTTAGAACAACCTCCCCAAAATATTGAAACATATTAATTTTATCATCGATGTGATATGCTACATGAAATACCAACTAAAGACACACATACATACATGCACACACCATCAGCTTGTAAATATTGTTGAGTTTAAGAATTACTACACCTGAGTACCCATATACTCTCCCAAAGGCCAACCAAGAGCCATTTCAAAGTGGCGGAAATGATTTAATGGACGGAGGACTAGAGTATCAGCATCAATGTAGATCCCACCACATTCCATCAGAACTTGAATTCTAGCCACATCAGATGCATGGTACAATGAACTTAATGGCTGTCCAAATACATGAGTAGGTCTTGGACGGTATAATAAAACCAGTGAGGTGTTTGGAAATGACAGTGTTTGAAGAACTGTCCAGTAACGTCCACCAAACTTCTCTGCATCTGTGTGGATATAAATTACTTCCGGCCGCTGAACCTGAAACATAACATATTATCATTTTAATGACAGTTACTAATTGTGTGGCCAACACCAACATCCTTCTTTGTGACTCACAGACATTACAACACTTACACAGTATCAGATGCTAGAGTCTAACGTGAATGACCCATATTTGATTTCTTGGACAGGGCTCTTGTGTCACCTTCTCCAAGAAAAACAAGATTTTACTTAGTTCCAGAGTCCTATTCTGAAAAGTCCTATTTATTTATATTATTCTGGTTTTTTTTTTTTTTTTTTTTTTTTTTTTTAACTGTTTGTTCACCGTGCATTATGGTATTAAAATTCACTTAACAACCAACAACTGCACTATTGAATTAAAATATCACTTAAAGTTACCCTACATATGTTTCGGTCATTATTTGACCATCATCAGGGGTATCTCTATCTTTATGTTTTCACTTCACTGTGCGCTATCCATTTTTGTTGTTTAATTATTAGTGAAAACATAATTAAACAACAAAAAAGTGGATAGCGCACAGTGAAGTGAAAACATAAAGATACAGATACCCCTGATGATGGTCATATAATGACCGAAACATATGTAGGGTAACTTTAAGTGATATTTTAATTCATTAGTGCAGTTGTTGGTTGTTAAGTGAATTTTAAGTGAATTATTCTGATTTGTTTCAAAGACGGCTTTTTGAGACTGAATGATTTGTGAAATCCTTGAATTCTAAACATTGAGGATTAAACAGCATTGAAAGTTCATGGTTACATAAATCCATAGGATTTCTAATGACATTTAAAATTAATACATATTTTAATAAGGATTTTATTTAAACAAACAGCTCTTGAGTGATACTGTACAAATCACACATATAACATGTTTTGCTAAATTATTAAAGAAAATGTTAAGGTCTCAGAACTTCACACAGTATGTCCCCATGAGAGCTACATGTGCACTGCGAGGAATCACCTCTGATTAATTTTGATATAAATTTACAAATTGTCTACAAAATTATTAAACAAAGAACTGGCAAATACATAACTTTTATATGAATACTGATACTCCGAAACATCATTTTGGCCCATTACACTTTTTAATGGTACTGTATCGAACAAACAGAATATGATGCATTTTTTATATTAGTCTCACAGTGAAAATATGATGTGTTAACTGTACCTGTAGTAAAATGTTACAGTGCTAAGACTCTGCTAGCTCAAGATAAACAGAATATCTTCACAGTTTTGTCATCAGTTGCATTAGAAAACTCAGAAAAGTTTCTATTAGGGCCATAAGAAATGATAAAACTCAGCTTCAATATAATTTAGGATGAGTGGATAGGTTACAGTACTTTAAGTAATGTACGAACAACTTTACAATACAGTGAATATAATACCTGAATTTGTGGTTTATTTAGTTACAAAACGTAATACAGTAGCCTAATTTACCCAGTACCCGTAACCTGTCGCTGAAGTTAAGGTCACTACTAGCTGTTAACTAGCAATAATAGCACACCCACCTATTTTCCATTACATGACATTGGTTACTATTGTACAGTGGCATAGTTGGGGTTTTTGGTGCCCGAGGTGAGTAATCACAATGGCTGCTCTAACAGTAATTACAGCTTTAAAAAATCACAATTATTTATTGAATTTCCAGTTATTTATCTCAATAATTTAAAAATTGTTGAGTGAAGAAACACATTTTTTAATTTATTCCTTTTGCTGCCCCTTGGACTCTGCTGCCTGGGGCAGCCACACCACTTGCCCCCACCCCCCCAGCTATGCCTCTGATACTGTACATGCACCAAAACCTTGAAAGACTGTTACTGTTGTAACAGAAGTAACAAATTATATGTATAATACATTTATATTATATACACTAAAATAAAATAGCATATTTTTCCACCTCATTTGAGGGCTGATTTCTGTTCATCCAACCACAACCACAACAGGTTAGTCACAGTTAGCTATGAGTCTCCTTTCTTTAGAAAATCTTTTAAAACACTGTTCATGATCAGCCTCATGTGCATTAAACAACCTGAATATTACTTTTTACAAGCTGGGGCATAATGTTGACCACTCGCCTCCATCTAAAGCCAAGGTTGAGAATGAGTGGAGCTATGCTTCCCCCCCTCCACCCCATGTGCCTTCAAGGCATGGACAGAGACAACTTTATCATTACCTTTACCTTCATAGGCAACTAATACTGAAGACAGTCATGCACACACATATATTACAACCACACTACCACCTGAGAAGAAATGGGTGTGCTATTCTGGACAGCAAGGCTGAAGTGCAATTCTGTAAAGAAAAAGGGTAGAATGGTGTACCCAAAGTTGGAAGATTTTTCTGGTATAACAATTTTTCCAAATTGCTTTCTTTTCACTGAAACCACCACATTGTGAAAACCACGAATGAGACATAATTCTGACATCACCAAACCATAACCATTTTTAAGATTTAATTAAAACAGATTGTACCAAATTATTCTCTCACAAACCTGTAACTAAAAAAGGTACTTCTCACTGTGCACACCATGCAGGCTTATAGCAGAGTGGGGGGACTGATCCACTGATATTAATCTCAGCACAAGATGACAGTGGACAGTTTCTTGCCCTGGCCGCTCTACCCCCCGAAGGAAAGAGTTCCTGGTACCCATTAAATAGGAGGCCAGGTGGGCCCCAGAGGGGAACGTATCACTAAATTAAAATTTATCTGAAATTTACCTTCCTTTGACCTATTAAACCAGTTCCAACTACATACCAACCAGTTTGACTCAGCAGCTCAATGAACAAGAATTATACCCAAAACCTGTTACAACTGCTGTTTTATTTTTGCCACAAAAATTCCAAAACCCAGATATTATACTGGTCGTAATTACTTCAAAAACCTTGCACTACTACGCAAAACCAGGAATTTTATCAACACACTAAATGCACATTCACGTGTGTGTGCGTGAACATAAATTCAGTATCTTCCAACTTTGTTAATAATAACCATGAACAGATTTGGCGCTTCAATGAGAAGGAAAACCATAGAAAGTACCTTTAGCGCCGACAAAATGCTGAGAAAGGACACAAACTCTAGTGAATTCTGACCAAACAAAATAAAATGTATCACATTAGGAACGATGATTTTCTGAGCTCCTGTCACATTGTCGAAGTTATCAAACTTGTTTGTTGTCGATGGTATAATAAAGTCTGATTGTTTAAGCAGCAAACGTAGCCAAACTATACACACCATCCCAAGAACCACGATACACAATATACACCGCCTTCGCATTCTAACCTTCACCGACAAGATGGATGTCACTCTGGCAATAACCGGTATAACTGTGCAAACATATTAACAGTACTACGTATGATATGACATGCTGACTGTAATCAACAGCGGGCAATAAATTCACTTCAGCTGTCAGTCAACCAAACCCGGTGATGCGAACAGCAAATATTTCGAACAGAAACGTGCACTTGAACATGTCCTATTTTCCTTTCTACATTCCTCATATAGCCGTCAACGCTAACAACCCTTCAAATCCACATTACTCTCAAGTTATCAAGTCGCCTGTGCTTGTTACATGCGAACAAAGAACGAGAAAGTTTGCTCTTAGCTCTCGTTATATTTTCCACACTTCTCCCCCACACGCGAAATACACCATAACCTATTCATACACTCCTTTCCCGCAACATACACCATGGAACTAGTTTAATCCGTGGCACGGATTAAACTAGTAATACATTTTGGCCTTACGGTAGCCCCACAAGAAAAATTACGTCCAGGAAAGGTCGGGTAAGCGATGGGAGCAGAGAGTAGAGTCTGAGTTAAAACTCCAATAACAATGACATATGAAAGTAAATCTTCGTTTCAAGAGTCTGTTATTTTTGTCAGACATTCACCAAAACCGGAATATAAAATTTCACGAAAATTCATCCAGTGGGGGGGTCGCTGTTTCATGCCGGTAGACGGACGGATACGACGAAGCTACGAGCAGATTTCGAACCGCCTTGCAAACGCACCGTAGCAGGCTACGAACTCTGAACCCTGGCAAAGACTGTTGGGTGTTTATGAATATGGACAGAAGATGACAGCCCTAGCGCGAATGCTCCAGTCGGTATTACAGTGTCGTACTTTACCGAAAGAACTTCCTCTAGCTACCGGCACCGTTTAGTGGGTCTTATTATTCTATTAAGTTTAATATCTTACTACTTTTTGACATTATAGGCCTTTCTTTTAAAATGAAGATTGTTCTTAATAATTCTCCGTTCAAATTTAAATTTCATACAGGCTTAAGTAGGCAATATACTTCACTATCGTTGCGTAGGTGCCAAACGAGTCTTGTCAAAAGATACAGTAGCCGGTATTGCAAACTAAGCCATGGGCTGCCCAAATAGTATTCGATTCCCGACGCGGCTTAATTTTTCTGTGCATGACTGCAGGTTCAGATGTGGCTGTGGAGCCCACACAGCGTCCTACTCATTGAGGGTTAAGTGACCGGGCTTGAAGCTGGCCGATCACCTTCATGTTGTGGCGACGTTAAGAATACGTGGGGCTGTATCTCTACTTTTCCGGTGTGGACGCTGGCTGTAGAAAAAAGGAAAATATCTACACTTGCGGGAATAGAACTAGAATTCTCTGGTCGTCCAACAGCCCAGCACGTAGCTTAGTCACTACAGAATGCAAGCTAAAGTAATTCATATTTAGGCGCGTTCGCAAAATTGCGAAACGCGACTGTTACCTTCGTCATGTCTGTCTCTCTGTCCGTATGGAACAACTCGGCTCCACTGGACGGATTAATTCGATATTTGAGTGTTTTTCGAAAATCTGTCTAGAAAATTCAAGTTTTATTACAATCTGAGTAGAATAACAAGTGCTTTACATGAATACGTATGTACATTTATGATATCTCGCTGAATTCTTATTAGAATGAGAAATATTTCAGCCCAAAAATTTTAGAAAAAACCGAAACACGCATTTTATGTTCGATTAGCGTTCTTTACGAAAATCGTACCGTTTATGAGATAATGTGGAAAAATGTGGTACAGCCAGACAGGCCACAGATGACAACATAATACGGCGCATGCGCTTTGCATGCTGGATAACTAAGGTTACAGACACACTCTCAGAATACGTAATATTTATAGCTTTTCCCGGCAACAATGGTTACGCGAACGCGCATCAATGTTATGTTTATGTATAATCTATGAGTTAGCGTAGACGGTGTAGCGACTCGCTACGGACTTGACGGTCCGGGGTTCGAAGAAATATTTGCTCTTCACCCTATTTGTTCAGACCTGTCTTGGGGCCCACCTCACCTCCTCTTCTCTGGATACCGGAGCTCTTTCCCGGGAATAAAGCGGCCGCGACGTTGACCCCCCCCCCCCCATTCTGTAGCGACGAGGTTAATGTCATCGATACACAGTAGTTAAATGGGTTAAAGTGCAGAATGTAGCTTTTGTCTAATACAAAAAATCCATTGAAGTTGCATTTTGTATGACCATATTCAAGTTTCATGTATTGAGTTTGTGTTAGTTATAGTTTATAGGGTTAATAACAACTCAGCTTCTTACCACTTTCAGTAACTTTTATATTGGTGTTTCTTAAATAGATGATAATTGAAGCCCATCAGAATACATATTAATTAAGGCAATGAGCACATGAACTACTGAGGTGGGCAGAGTACTGTTACATACTCTTTCATGTTACATTTGTTAGTACATTTTCAGATTTGGAGTGGTTCAATGTGTCCAGACCTCTGTCTTTAAGTAAAGACTTAAGAGGAAAAATTCTTGTACTGGATTTTTTCACATATTGCTGCATTAATTGCATTCACATCCTACCATATCTTAAACAGCTGGAAGAACAGTACTCCACACGTGATGGTGTAGTGGTGGTAAGTGAAAGTAGTGATTCATAATTGATTAAGTAGGTGTAATAGAAATTGAAGTTACAATTTTCATAAGCATTATGCAGTTAAGTGAGATTTGTTATTGTATATTAATTACATGGGTGATTGAAAAATTAATATATATATAAAATTTTGACATGTCAGAATGTTCTCCCAAGTTTATTAAATGTATACTAAGACAAGTTAGTGTGACTTGAATAGCTGGTATATTTAGTGTCTCACACAGCCTCAGTGAAAACATGTCTTCTTCACTTTTGGATTACACCTCTGATAGCGACATGTTGCGGTTCAGTTTTTGTGTGGTCACAGGGAGTGAAATACTCCTAACATTCTCAGATGAATGTTGGTATAGTGTGGGGTAAAGTGTGTTGCTTGAAGGAAGGTGTGTGACTGAATTCTAAAGGAATGGTCTATGAAGGTTTGGTATGGGCACAGTAAGTTGAGTTGACAGAGACCAACCAGCCACATCACAAATGCTGGACAGTATTGATCAAGTTGATGCTCTGATTTGGGAAGATAGATGGATTTCTGTCACTACCGTAACTTAAATGCTAGACATTCCTTCTAGTTGTGTTTATCCCATCATGTATGACAACCTGGGCACAAAATTTAGTCTACCAGGTACCTGGGATTTAAATAGTGGTTAAGTAAATTGAGCATTTAACATGTAATTTAACATCTACATTGTGTGCCATGCTCTATTTAAAGTATGGTTGAAAAAGCAATTTCCAACACTGGATCACACCTGCTGTGCCACTGAATATTTTGTACATTATTGTTCTGAAGTGCCTTTTAAGTTAGATTATGTTTTGAGAGAAATTTAGACTGATGTCCATTTGTTGCACTGTGGATATATTGAGATGAAGGAAGTTCATTACTGTGAAGGTTTAATTTGGCTTTCACATTTTGAAAATTTTAAGTGAAGGATTCTTAAATCTGCATCTGCCACAATTCCAGATTAGCTTGCACTCATTACATGTGAGGACACTTGTTGGCAGTGGAGGTCAAGGTTCAGATCTTGTCGGTGGTGCGCAGTTCACAGAACAGGTGATCTCTTCGCCATGGGATTTGTGTCTGGTATCAAGCAGTGTGATCTGTGGGGCATCACCTGTAGAAGACTCAGACAGAGATGTACTGCTAATTGCTATGGCAGGAATTCATCAGATGTGGGCACTTTTCCTCAATAAACGTACATGGTGGAAGTAAAAGTAAGTATAAACTGAAAGTATTCCATTTTTGAAACTTGTCTATCTTTAAGGTAAAATCCTCAAGGGAAGAGGTCCTATGGTTGACCTAGGCAAAAATGGAAGGACAACATCAAAGTGGATCTTAGGAATTTGACAGCAGAGACTTTTGCAGATTATTTCCAGATTATTCACATTGCACTGTCTCTTTCAGAATGTACCCAGCAGGTACATGTGTTGCAATTGTCGGCAGTGGTAAAGAACAAAATCACAACTCATACCCACATGCTGCTGGATTGCTCAGCCCTTTGGTTCTGTGTAGCAAATGAATTGCAGGCTGCGTTTGTTGCTGACAGTGAGAGCTCCAGCATTCGCAAGATATCTTTAACAGATGGGAAAGTGTCTGCTGTTGTGGGAGGTGACAGAAGTCCGTTTGTAAGTCCTAGCTGATGTGTGATTCACATCTTTATTTAATTCTCTTGACATTTTGTTGTGATGCTGGATAGTGAAATTTCATAAGACTTGTGTTGTTTTAAGCCCAGTAATCCTCTAAATCATCCAATCCCAGTGGCCGCGCAGTCTAAGACGGCCGCTCACTTGCTGGGATTGCGGGTTCGAATCCTGCCGGGGGGGGGGGGGCATGGATGCCTGTCTCTTATGAGTGTTGTCAGGTAGAGGTCTCTGCGTCAGGCTGATCACTCGTCCAGAGGATTCCTACCAAGCGCGTGTGTCTAAGTGTGATCGTGAAGCCTCGACACTGAGGAGGCCCTGGCCCCCTGCGGGCTGTTGCGCAATGGGGGTTAAAAATCCTCTAAGTCATGGGTCTCAAATGCAAATAGTATGCAGACCAAACTGATAATTTTGAAATTTAAGATTGTTTTGCATCTCATTGCATGCCACAGCATAAGTGCTTTCATTAAAATTAAACACACCATAAAGAATTTTTCACTTTTAATGGCAGCATCAAAATATATTACAATTATTGAATTTATGTAAAACTGTATCACAGTGTTTTCTCCGTCAGTGTATGTTGAATGTCATCATCCAGGTATAGCAAAGGAACAGTAAGATTGAGGATTCTGCATTACTGCCTTATTTTTCCCATAGTTTGTGTGCTAACCAACCCAACCCCCCACACCATACACACATGCGTCCACACACAGACATTTTTTTGTTGTGAAGTTAAGGGAATTAAAAATCCCCATATTATTTTGCACATTTCTGTAATAGAAGTGTGAACAGGATAACAGATGTAGAATCTGAATATGAATACAGAGTGATAGGGTACCTCATTCAGTAATTTACAATTAAATTTTTGGTAAAGTTGTGCCTGTGCATGGAATGAAGGTGGCAGGAGTGGAGGTAAAACTCCATGCATTCTAAGTGATGGCACTAGACACTAGACATGAGATTTGGAACTTGTAATATTAGGACTCTATATGTCAAGGTCATGGAAAACAGCTGCATGAGAATTAGTAAATTACATGTTACATTTAGAGGGCATACAGTCAGTCAATATTGTACTACTTTTTTCCTGTGGAAAAGGGACAGCTGCCAAACAGTGTGGCTGGTATTCATGCACCAAGTGGAACACAATCTATTATGTAACGAATACAGTTTCAAAACATTTTTCACTCAATTATTTATTAAATATAGTGTTCAGGAATTATAAATTTTAGGTAATATCACGTGTTTTAAAATGTAACACACAACAGTGTACTTGGAATGTAATAAACCAGAAAGCAAGTTTGTTTGCAGGCAGAAAGATGTTTCAAAATATTATCAATATGGTAGTGTGCTGTAAGTCAAAGAACAATTGAGCATGTGCAATACATATCTTCCCCCACATAATGTAAAGGCACTTCTCACACTTGGGTAGAGTATGTTAGTTGATCCAACTTGATTCTTTACCATTTCTCTATCTTCTGCTGCTGCTGCAATAGCATTACATTCCAAATCGAGCCTTAGCCTTCTTCATGCATTGCCTCCAGGATTCTCTATCTTTGGCTTTAGTTTTCCAAGCCCATGTGCTAAGTAACAGAATGGCATCTTCTGTCACTCCATCTTCCCAACTTTTCCTGTGTTTTCCTAGCCTTTTGCTTTGACTTGTTTGTTGCAGGGCTTTCTTTGGTAAAATGTCCCTCCATTTTGATTGCGTGCCCTGCCTACTGCAATATACTGATCTTATATTCCATGTACCCAAGTTCATGTCCTGTTGTCTTAGCCATAGCCATTGTCATACTGTGTTCCTTTCCGTTATCCAAGGCTTGTCGTGAGGTTTTAAAACAATACTTTTTTACAGGTGAGGTTGTCAGCCCCACACTCAACCCCCAATCTGGAAGACCAGGGTATCCCTTTTTGTCTGGGTTATCACCTTTGACCTGTTTGGCAAGGGAGACCCTAACAGTAGCTACACCACCACCAGCATAGCTCTCAGGATCATCTGACCACAAAAGCCCCACACTACATCAAAGTAGGGATTCCTTTGGGGGGGCATTTCTCTGTCATTCTGCATAAATCAACCAAATCAAATTTCAAAGGATGTGATAATATGTAGGTTAATAATAGGTGAGGCAGTAATGGTTAGGGTGTGACCCTGTGCTCCCACATTGCAAATGGTTTTTGAGCCTGCCAGGCTCCCAGTAGGTACTTGGGGATTTTAATTTAGGGTTACATGATCCAAGCATGAATAACTGCTTGCCTGCAATATATTATTAGGTACAAAGTCATGAAGCTGACTGTACTGCAGTGACCCCTCACACTTGGCTTCCCCCCAAGCCCATAAGTCAGTTGTACTGTTCATTTTTCTTTAAACATGAATGGTTGGTTAGTTTGCTGTTCCATAAATTCCACCCACTAAGGGAACCTGGAAATTCATCACCATGGTCACAAAAGCCCATATCCTTAACCTCCACACCTCATCATTCATGATCCACATTTGAATATTATTCTACCATCTAAGCTTGTTTTCTTACCAGAATAATACACGCATTTCATTACGTATTACTCTCAGAGAAAAATATGCCATCATCCATTATCTAATCTTAAAAAATTAAACTAGTTCTAGCTGACCAAACTAAATCACTTACCATTCCTAAAAGCTCTTTAGTAGATTGTCTTGTCTGGGACTGTACTTTGATTTCACTAAATGATTGTAATAAACCTCCTGTAGGTATAATTTATAACACTACAAATAAAAAAAATATATTTTTAAAAGCTGTATTGAATCTTGAAGATGGGATGGCATGCACTGGATTAATCTGCCTCAGGATTGGGACCAGTGCTGGCTGTGAACACAGCAATGAATCTTTGGGTTCCGTAGGATGTGGGAATTTCTTAACAAGCGAACACATGGGTTCTCAAGGCACAGTCCATACAGTATTTCTTTACAATTGGTCGATTTATTTACATTAATAATAATTATTATTATATTGCATTATAATTATTCTTATTTACATTAATAACTTCCCAGCATCAACTTACCTACATGAATAAAACTGTTCTTTGTGAGTACCATTGGAAAGTAAAAAGAAGGTGTTGGTGCATGAATAGGATGTAGGATGGACACCCACGCACTTTCAAGAACAGAAAAATTTTCTGGGGCACCTGGCCAGGATTCAAACTCTGGATAATTCAAGGTTGGTAGCCTGGTCACTATACTGACTACGTTGTCCAGGATCCACCAGGCGAGTAGGCACCATTTATTTGTGCGACGAGTACATATCGTTCGTTAAACGAAAAGGGAAATGTGAGCCCAGAATCAAAGCCCTATTTAATGAACTGCTGTTCAGCCATGTATACAGACAAAGATCACAGCAACTAAAGCTTTTGTAACTTGTCTAGTTCCACTAGCTTGAGAAACGAGCCATGATAGCCTTTGACCCCAAGACTGGTTAGACCCTACAAAAATATGCAGCTCACAGTCAAATACAATTACATTTGGCACAAATAACAGATTTGTTTTTGGTATTTTGCTACATGTTTCAGCTGTAAGTCATTATCAGACAATCCATGCTTAATGTAAATAAGTATTCAATGTGCAGTGCCAGTTGTCTTGCAGCAGCTGTGGGATTCCCAAGTTTTACAATGTGAAATGTATGAATTTTTTTTAAAAGTTCAGATATATAACTTGTAAGATAGTTATAAAAATGTTGTAAACCCCCCAGCTACACTACTCATTAGTCATCACTTTTCAACAGGTTATATCATCCTGTTGTTTTGATCAGTAAATTTTTACATGGAATTTCTAAACCACTTTTTGCAGCTTCCATTACTCCACAATTGCTAAGGTAGATCTTTATATGAACCCAAATAATTATATAGCCAGTTTTGGAAGATTGTGGAATTATACAAACTTTTCAAATTAGCCCATTCTTATCAGTCACTATTACACAATATGTAATTATTTTCCTACATTCTGCACACTTCAAATAAAAATGAACAGGGTTCCACATATTTCAAACCTCCCACAACATTCTGCATCTTAACCTGATGAGAATTAACCCTAACCCCACCCTGCCCATCTTTTAAAAGGAATTCTTCAAAATTTACATTTCTTCTTGACCTACATGTTCGGTAAAATTCAACAAAGGACTAAAGGTAATACCGATTTACTGTCCAGACAAACACAACACTCGAACAATATACATTCCGTGTTGTGTTTGGACAATAAATCTATATTATCTAGCACAGGGGATGTTACCTAAATTTGGACTGAAGGTAAAATTCATCACACAATTCTCTGCCAAACCAACTGTATTATACAAACATGAAATGAAAATGCTCTGAACACAGTATTAGAACATGTATCAATCACATTTGGGAATGGTCATAAACTCACATGCAACAAAAGATAAAATGGAATTCAAAGAACTTGATATTCTTTGAATTCAACGTATATTGCAATATTTCAATTACAAGGCAAAAGGACCATCCCTACTTAAAAAAACGAATCCACCTCTTAGTACTCGTCAGCCCCCTCTCCCTCTCCTTCAACTGAATCCATACCAACTTCTTCATAATCCTTCTCCAGGGCAGCAAGATCCTCACGAGCTTCTGAAAATTCTCCTTCCTCCATGCCCTCGCCCACATACCAGTGCACAAATGCACGCTTGGCATACATGAGGTCAAACTTGTGGTCCAGACGAGCCCAGGCCTCAGCAATGGCCGTAGTGTTGGACAACATGCACACAGCCCGCTGAACCTTTGCCAAGTCGCCTCCAGGAACCACGGTTGGTGGTTGGTAGTTGATGCCAACCTTGAAGCCGGTTGGACACCAGTCTACGAACTGGATGGTACGCTTAGTCTTGATGGTCGCAATAGCTGCATTAACGTCCTTGGGCACGACATCCCCGCGGTACAACATGCAGCATGCCATGTACTTCCCATGTCGTGGGTCGCATTTCACCATCTGGTTGGCAGGCTCAAAGCAGGAGTTTGTAATTTCTGCCACAGACAGCTGCTCATGGTATGCCTTCTCGGCAGAGATGACGGGAGCGTAAGTGACCAGGGGGAAATGGATACGTGGGTAGGGCACCAAGTTGGTCTGGAATTCAGTCAGGTCAACATTCAGTGCACCATCAAACCGGAGGGAGGCAGTGATTGAGGACACAATCTGGCCAATCAGTCTGTTGAGATTCGTGTATGTGGGGCGCTCTATGTCCAAGTTCCGCCGGCAGATGTCGTAAATGGCTTCATTGTCCACCATGAAAGCACAGTCTGAATGTTCCAGGGTAGTGTGAGTGGTGAGGATAGAATTGTAGGGCTCAACTACAGCAGTGGAAACCTGGGGTGCTGGGTAGATTGCAAATTCGAGCTTGCTCTTCTTTCCATAGTCAACAGACAGCCTTTCCATTAACAGGGAAGTGAAACCGGATCCAGTACCACCGCCAAAGGAATGGAAGATGAGGAAGCCTTGAAGACCAGTGCACTGGTCAGACAGCTTTCGGACGCGGTCAAGAACCAAATCCACAATCTCTTTGCCGATGGTGTAGTGGCCCCGGGCATAGTTGTTGGCTGCATCTTCCTTTCCAGTAATCAGCTGCTCGGGATGAAAAAGTTGACGGTATGTGCCAGTACGCACCTCATCTGTGGACACATCAGTCTGTGCTCAAACATCACTACATTTAAGGAACCCAACATAAATGTGTCCTGAAACATACAGGCCACATTACTGGCCTATTTTACGTTAAATGCCAAACAAGGTATCTTTCCTATGGTTGACAGTTCCATGTCTACCTACTCCATGCTAGACATGTTAAAAGCACAATTAACAGAATTAAAAACTTTCACTTGGAGTCACTAGCTGCATCAATTAATGGTGCCTTCAGACACCAGATTGTCTTAATCTGGCAGCATAATTATATCCACATTACCATCAACATCAGCATTTCATCTTCTAGACATAATTTTATCGTAACACCAAATAGGAATCTTTTATTCACATCAAATTCCTAGCATGCAATATTCAAAACATACTTTTTAAGAGCAAGCAAACTCATTCCCTCCTATAGGCAACTACAATGGCAGACGAACGGTTAGGTACACAAGGCCCAATACTCTAAGCAATGAATGTTTCACTTCTTGCAGGTGGCCAAACTGGTGGAGTATGTGCTGTAGCAAACAAAACAGACTGCACACAGGTTTGGATGCATCATACTATACAAAACAAAGCCTTGTGTGTCACTTGGAGTTGCATTTTCACAGAACCTAGCACCAACAACAATAAAGGTACTGGCATCATCTTATTTTATGTTCTGATGATACTGATACGAAAATCAGTACACTAAATTGCTGATCAACTATGACCAGTATGTTATAAATGTACAAAACGCAGATTTTAATGTACATACCAACTACTGTGGGTTCCAAATCCACAAACACAGCCCTTGGAACATGTTTTCCTGCTCCAGTCTCACAGAAGAATGTGTTGAAACTGTCATCACCACCCCCCAGTGTCTTGTCAGATGGCATCTGGCCATCGGGCTGAATACCGTGTTCAAGGCAGTATAACTCCCAGCAAGCATTGCCAATCTGCACTCCAGCTTGGCCCACATGGATGGAGATACACTCACGCTGAAACACACAAATATTTCATACATAACATGTTACAGCACCATCACTACTTAATAAAAACCCCCGAGCTTACTTCAGTGCACTTCACGAGATCAAAATCCTGGCAGAGCTAGTCACACAGTGCAAATGTTCTTACAATTCGACGTTTCTATTTCCAATCTTATTAGGGTGTAGTTCATAATTTTCTGTTTTATTAATCTACAGTTCATGACATGAAATTAACGGTTCCATCCAAGCAGTCACAGGGACAAACGCATCAGTCCCAATTACCAGCCCATTCCCTAGTATTAACCCGTCTGATTAAATCGTACTCAGTTTCACGTGCTGAGATACATAATATTAGCAATAAACTTCTTTTTTACGGTACGGAACGTTCCAGGCTGTTACATTTCAAATCGTGGCACTGCAAGTCCCAGCATTACTAACGTTGTGCGACTGCACCGTCTACCAGAATAGAATAGAATAATCAGACATAAAGAAATGCGCTTATCGCACAAATATTACAAGATCCGTACTGTAACGTACATTTAACAATACACCAAAACCTACCCGCAAAATACCGGCATTTCTTGCACTCAAGTCTACTCCCAACAAAGAACAAATTTTGCTATAAAAAGCAAAATTAAACGACCTTTTATTGCTATACGCATTTCTTCGAATGTGGTCACAATAGTACTTACCATTTTGACTGAGACTTTTGATTTATATCACAAAAATAAGGAAATTTCACAATGTTCTTCTCAGAAGCTTGCAATGGCGCTTCTCGAAACAGACACTGGGACCAACGGCGGAAGTTAGCGACATATATGTGATGGGTGACGTCACAAAATAGAGCGTTCTGATTGGTTCTCAATTCGTTCCGTGATGTCACACGGGTGCGGTTAAACGAAACGCCATGTTATTGGCGAATTTAAACGTAAATAATTGGCACAACTATTTCATTTATAGGCGATTTAAGAATAACATAAATAAAGCCGCAGCTTGGTTATGAAGCAAGACAATTTTAACATTAAACGTTCGTTCAAAATATTTACTTATTTTCAATGCGAGTTGCGACTTTACAGTGTTGCCAGTACACAATTCAGTAACGGCTGTTGGTACGTGGCGTTCAAGGGGCGGTGGAGCTCTGGTAGCGTGGGAAGGTAACATGCTGATGCAACGGCAGGTTATGACGACTAACCGTAAATACACATTCATTGAACAACAACTTAGGAGAAAATTGTTAATATGCGTTTTTGCAGGTATGAGCTATATCAAAATACTAAGCGATCCACATGTCAAGTTTGTCCTTTATACAGAAATGTGGTATGGGGTGTAAATTTACTACCTGTGAACCTATATATGTTGTTGCGCTCAATGAGGTCTTACATTTTAAGTTGTTACGTGCAGTTTTCCTCCTACGATGAACTTCAATCAATTTGTTAGATGTTTAATTGGAATCTCGTGTAAAGTACAGTAAGTCACAGTTGGCAAGGACAAATCAACCATAGGCGTAACTTGTGGGGGTGGCAAATGCCCCTGCAATATTATTTCTACCTAAGAATAGGGTTTTTTTTTGGCTACTGAGTTGAAGTTCCTAATACCCATGGTCGAATTGCGCCCCCCCCCCTTCACCTATGAATCCACCAGCTGTAAACAATAGCCCTCCCCTCTCACGCGGGTCACAGTTCGTCAAAACCCATTTAGTAGTTTTTGGAAACGAAATTCGAGACAGTCTTCAATATTTGAGTCATAATGTCAGATCTCACGGTGATGGACAAAACAAACACGGTTGTTCCTCGGACAACGGATTCAGTAATTTTATACTGCAATGCACATGCAGTTTCATTTAATATGCGACCTCGTTTTAAGTTCCTTGGCCTGGTTTCATTTTGGTCACGGGTATTTAGTCTTAAATGAAGTAGATGAAAACGATACGAGTCTTAAATGAGCATTTGACAAACGTCGTGGTACTCCTCTGTTTGCCGGAGAGCTGGAGTTCGATTCTCGATCCGGTAAAGGGCTGACTGCAAATTTTCGTTGTTGCTGCAGACTCTCCAGGCAAATACTAGGGTAGTACCCTAATCCAGGCCATTTTAGGCGCGTTCGCAAAACTGCGAAACGCGACTATGAGCTGCGGCATGCCTCTCTGTCCGTCCGTCCGCATGAAACAACTCGGCTCCCACCGAACGGATTTTCATGAAATTTGATATGTGAGTATTTTTCGAAAATCTGTCGAGAAAATTAAAGTTTCATTAAAATCTGACAATCACGGGTACTTTACATGAAGGTCTATGAACTTTTATGAACTATCTTGCTGAAATCTTCCTAGGGTGAGAAATGTTTCAGACAAACGTTGTAGAGAAAATCAAAGCACACATTTTATGTTCAATACATTACTTTTACAAAAGTCGTGCCGTTTATGAGATAATGTGGAAAAATATGGTAGGCCTACAGCCAGACAGGCCACAGATGACAATATAATACGGCGCATGCGCTTTGCATGCTGGATAACTAAGGCTACAGACACACACTCAGAATACGTAATACTTATTGCTTTTCTACTGCAACAATGGTTACGCGAACGCGCCTCATTGTTACTTTATACGTAGGCTATATTGCCTGTGTTGTTATTTCCCCCATGGTTTCCGAATTCGTCTTTCTCCCATTCGATTCTGTACAAGTTCAAAAACATCATCAAAGAAGAAAAGATACAAAATATGCATTTCATTATTCTGTTCTCTTACATGACCAGTATCAGTCCCTTTAACGCAGTGGTATTCAACCTGGGGTAACCGTACCCCCGGGGGTACGCGAAGACATCTTAGGGGGTACGTAAAATAAAAAAAAAATTTTATTTCATGATAAGCACTGAATAGTCAGGGCCAGATTTAGGGTTAGCCACAAGAGACCCGGACATAAGGACATGCGATTTGGGAGCGCCATTTTTTTCTCTCTCTCTCCTTTATGCGATTCTTATCTGGGCGGCTAGTTTCATTTTATTCCACATAGTGCATATAATATATTTTTTTATTTAATAGCTTGACTCTCCTTTTTCTCATTTAAAACTTATCATTTAATACATTATTTCGGATATAATTTATTTAACTTATTTTAAATGTAGCTGTAGATTTATAACTTGAATTATGCACCAACAACTTTGGGGGTACAAAGTTGAAGAAAAATTATATGTGGGGGTACGCGAAGAAAAGAAGGTTGAATACAACTGTTTTAATGTAATAACGTCTTCCACACAGCCGACCGCCTAACACGCAGTGCCGACTGGCGGGAATTGTCAAACACACAACCAAGATAGTCGTTGTCCGATTAAAATGGACCTGGCTACCTCCAGGATAAAGTTAGGAGCGTTAGTTGGAATTATTCTTACAAAACGACGGTAGCTCAATTCAATAATTCCCCTCATTTTTGGAACAATACAGTTTCATGACCGTATTCACAAAATACCGTCCCTGGACCTATCCAGAGTCATCGCTTGCAGTCTACGACCCTGTGCCCTAAGTCTTCATAAGATCTAAATTAATATTATCATCATAATGACGCTGAGGAGTAGCCCGATAAGGACTGTCTGCGGAATGGACGATTATGGGTTCGAACCCCAGTGAAGGTAAGAGGTTTTGTCTTCTCCTTACCTGTCCAGACCGGCCCATACAACGTCCTACACAATGGGTACCGGGTCTCTGCTGGGGGCAAATCGGAGTAACATTAACCACGCACTGACATCCAGCGCCGAGGTAAAGAATGAGTAGAGCTATACCTCTACTCCCCCTATGTGCCTTCATGGCATGTAAAGGTAAAGCAATCCCATTACAGGCCTGGACAAGCCCTTAGGGTTCCAGGAGTTTGAGGCTCCCAGATTTCTAGACAATTGGCACATGAAGGTGGTAAGGTTGTCAGCCCTACGCACCGGCCGCCTTTACTCCCCAGGAAATACTCCTGGTACTCATTTCTGTTAGAGGCTGAGTCGACCCCAGGGCCATAGTGCGGCCGGAAGGATTATGTCAATGAAAAATTCCAATGACACCATCGGGAATCGAACCCGCGCAGTGTCTCAACCAACTGCGCCACCGCGTATCCCTCCTTCATGGCATGTTAGAGGATGACCTTTACCTTTACCTTTCTATTCGTCAGAACATCCTCCTTTGCGATTGGTTCTTGTCGCAAAATAACAGAGACATTTTTTACACCCATACAAAAATCAAGTAAAATTATAATTTTAAGCTTTGATTTTTCCATTTTGCTCTTTTACTGTACCGTATTTCGTCATTAACAGATTTAATGCTTAATTCAAAATAAAATTTGTGATAATTCGTATTGC
Organism: Reticulitermes speratus; assembly: GCA_021186555.1. Classification (NCBI taxonomy): domain Eukaryota; kingdom Metazoa; phylum Arthropoda; class Insecta; order Blattodea; family Rhinotermitidae; genus Reticulitermes; species Reticulitermes speratus. The sequence continues at coordinate 8,796,324 of JAJKFL010000010.1, read as the reverse complement.
TGTAGTCCTCATATGTTCGTCTTTTTTTTTTTCTTATCCTTCTATGAGTACTTGAGTTACTGCAAAGGACTAACAATTCTGGCCTTGGCCTTCTACGTAATGTTCTACAAACAGACTTCATCTGTCTGCATCCTCCAGCACTGACCTTCGCCATGTCCAGTCTGTAATTATGACGTGACGAGCTGTTATAGCATTTATGCACACATGTTATTGACAGCGAAAAGTTAAAATGGCTGCCTTTCAATTAGGTGCGTTGCGGTTACGAAAACGTACCTCAGACTTGGTACAAAAGTTTTTGTGAACTCGTTAAATCTATTCTCAAACGTTGAATCAACAGGCAGTAGAATGTTTCAAGATTCTATTTAATGGGACATCGTGTAAAATCGATTTACAAACGGAGAATTATATCATAAATATAATCTCGGATCGTTCGTGTTTCGTAACCCAGTTTTGAGACAGAACCCCTACTTCTACGCTCAAATAAAGCTACCTTACAAGGTCACCTTCCTGTGTTACTGTGTGTTCATTGGTTCCTAACCATTTTACCGATTTTTACGAAATTTGATCAGTCCCCCTCTCCAGGGCTCGACAGCCCCTAGTGAGCGAGGACCTCCTCATTGCCGAGGCTTCACGATCACACTCTCAGACACACCACAATCGGTAGGACTCCTCTGGACGTGTGATCAGCCCATCGCAGAGACCTCTACCTAACAATACACAACACTCACAAGGGAAAGACTTCCATGCCACCGGCGGGATTCGAACCCGCAACCCAATCTCGTACCTTGTAATTTATCACAATAAATAAGTAGACGGCGGTTGCACGAACTTGACAGGTGGGATAGAAGCTGCCCTGGATAGATTCGAACCGGGTACTTTCTAAATAAAAGTTGATAAGTGCGTCATAACAGTGGGAGTATTGAAAGCAAGTTACAATTAAATGTGGCTTGTCCATGGTACTGAGAAACGAAATTGTGGGGGGGGGGGGGGGGGGGAATTTACAAAGGAAACAAAAAGCAAATGAAAATGAAATACCGAAATTTGTAACTAAACATAGCAAAGAAATAAAACATTAAAGCAAACAATAAAAATTACATGTTTAAAATTGTAATGAATTTGTAATTAGGTACTATGCTAATCAGTTACGATAAGAGTAATCAAATAAGATGAGACGGATGGTCATGTAGCATGCCAGAGAGAGAGATTAAAAAAGCTGTTCACAGTTCGGAACAATATAGTGGTCGAAACGTGCTGTTTGTAGACCTAGGTGTAGATGGAAGGATAATATTTTAAACTGGATATTAAAGAATTCTTGTAGGCAGATGTACACTGGATTAATCTGGCTCAGAGATGTTGGCTCTTGTGAACACGGTAATGTATAATGATATATATTGATAACCAACTGTACACAAACCATAAAACACAACACTCAATCACCTTTATACAAACCCCGACATGTTTCGATGCCCTAGTGCATCATCTTCAGGGGGGAACCACATTTAAAAACACTTAAAAAATACAAACACAATTTTTAAATTTGTTCATTAAAAGCATTTTGTCGTAACCACTAAACGTTGATAATGATGCACTAGGACATCGAAACATGTCGGGGTTTGTATAAAGGTGACTGAGTGTTGTGTTTTATGGTTTGTGTACAGTTTGTCATCAATATATATCATTGTATATAAGCACGTATACTGTATAGACAATGTTAAATACGGTTATAAACCCTCAGGTTCTCTTAAAAGAAGGGGGCTTATTGAATATGTAAGCGACTATTCAATTCTCAAGCCGTTCATTGCTCCAGGGATGTATATTTTTAGTCAATCGGTAATAGTAATACGACATCCTAAACACCCGGTAGTCACAGGCTAGTTAGGGTCTTCACCACGCCCATGACATGTTTGAGAGCACAGCTATAAGCGAATAACTGCTTGAGGATAAACACAAAATCTTATATAACTTTCACCTTGCATTTCCAATTCACTTTCTATTAACCAACTACATGCACTTTCACTTTCAACTGTTTAATTGTTTACAAATTCTCCCCTACATACGTTTCGGTCCATACAAGGACCATCATCAGGGGTACACAAACTACACTTATTTACATCCATAGGTTCAATCTGTCACCATATGCAGTCTAGTTTCATTCAGTCTTTTGTGTAGGTGTAGTCACTTTCTAAAAACACATGTGTTAAAAAATAAGTAATTTGTGATCAAAATATGCAAAATCCAGGATAAAATACAACTAGCCAAAGGTGTGTGAAAACATGATATCCATGTTGACCTTTTTAACTTGTAAATACAACATTGACGAATCTTTTATGAACTTATAAACATTGTTTTCCAGAATTGCCATGGCTAAAGCAGCATTCAACAAGAAGAAGAATCTTTTCACCAACAAACTGGACTTAAATTTAAGGAAGAAACTAGTAAAGTGTTACATTTGGAGCATAGCTTTGTGTGGTGCTGAAACGTGGACACTTCGGAAAATGTATCAGAAGTATCTGGAAAGTTTTGAAATGTGGTGCTGGAGAAGAATGGAGAAGATCAGTTGGACCGATCGTGTGAGAAATGAAGAAGTATTACATAGAGTCAAGGAGGAGAGGAATATCGTACATACAATAAAAAGAAGAAAGGCTAACTGGATTGGTCACATCTTGCGTAGAAACTGCCTTCTGAAACATGTGATTGAAGGAAAGTTAGAGGGAAGGATAGAAATGACGGGAAGACGAGGAGAAGGTGTAAGCAGCTACTGGATGACCTTAAGGAGAAGAAAAGATACTGGAAATTTAAAGAGGAAGCACTAGATCGCACCCTGTGGAGAACTCGCTTTGGAAGAGGCTACGGACCTGTCGTAAGACAGACTGCAGAATGAATGAAACATTGTTTTATATATACGTCACAAATTACTTATTTTTTAAAACATGTGTTTTTAGAAAGTGACTACACCTACACAAAAGACTGAATGAAACTAGACTGCATATGGTTACAGATTGAACCTATGGACGTAAATAAGTGTAGTTTGTGTACCCCTGATGATGGTCCTTGTATGGACCGAAACGTATGTAGGGGAGAATTTGTAAACAATTAAACAGTTGAAAGTAAAAGTGTATTTAGTTGGTTAATAGATAGTGAGACACAAAATCTGTTCACCCTTACTGTAATTCGAGCGTTTCGGCCAATCATCCGGGGTAAATCGGGAAGCAACGATTGGATGTCGCATTTGAAGCATATGAGAAAAGAAGGCGAACATTCCACTGGGGCCGGAAATCTGAGTTAATTATAGAATACTCTTTGTCTTATGTAGCTTCCGGCAGAGATGAGTTCAACGTGCAGCCGAGTGACATCTGTGAGACCTCTGTGGAATGCAAGGCGGGTAGAAGGTAGGGAAATACTGAAGAATGGGTTGTTGTCTGTTGGTGTGGGCCTTCTTAGGGCTGTCAGGCGGCAGAAGGCGTGTTGATAGAAATAGAAATAACTGATTTGAAGCGAGATTTAGGGTTTTTTTTACAGCGGTGCTGCTAAAGATGTTTCACAGTGTCGACTGTCAAATAATTGCTGACCTTTTGGAGGATCGTAGTGCCTTCGAAACGTCGGTATAACTGTTTAGCATTCGATAAATCGGAACGTCCACAAACCATCTGAATCTTGAATTGAATTAAACTTTTACACGTAGCGAAATGCAAAGCTCATCTGATAGGAACACAAAGGGCACATGCAGTTTGCGCCTCCATTAAAAGGAATTTTGTGTCTCTCACATTCAAAATCAGTCGCCAAGCCATTAAATAAAAAGATAAATCTATCCCTGTCCACGCCATGAAGGCATATAGTGGGAGTAGAGGTATAGCTCCACTCATTCTTAACCTCGGCACTAGATGGAGGTGAGTGGTCAACTTCACGCCTCGGCCGCTTTATACCCCGCGGAAGAACCCCGATACCCATTGAATGGGTGATTGGGTGGGCCTCAGAGTCAGTCTGGACGTTTTGGAAAAGAGAAAAATTTCTTGACTCTGCTGGGATTTGAACCCCGGCGCCATTAAATAAAAAAAACATAAAAGGTCAAAGACGACAACAACAACAACAACAACAACAAGCTAGGAATTGTGGTGGATAGGTAAAGTTGTTACTGGTCGGATTTTCGTTTCTTGAGGCACTCGGAATCATTTTTCGTTCCAACTCCAGACCCAAAATGCCCTAGAGGGCAAACCTGGCTCCTAGTGTGGGAAGGGCACAGAATCAGAAGTACACCACTCACCTCCATTACTTGTCAAAGTTACCCTTGTTCAGAAAAGCTCGCTATTCCTCCTGTCCGGGAGACACTTCATTCCACTACACAATTTAAATTATATTTCTTAAAAGATAGCTTCCATCGTACATCTGCATTCCATCCTTGAGTTTCGACGACCAAAATTGTGCATGCATTACTTATTTCACTATGCATATTAATGTCCCACCCATTCTATCCTCCTCCTGTATTTACCACCACAATATATGGTAAAGTTTACACATCACGTCGTCGACCTTGGGCACACCTAATTTTTCCCCGCCTTCGTGTAGCTTCGTCATTCGTAAGCTCTTTGTTGCGTAGTAACAGGCAGTTTCTTCACAAACACCCTATTATAGTTAAATCTCCTTTCTCAGTGACAGAACACATTTAACCTACGCATATAGCGCGTCATGTTCAAATAAAGTTGTGTATATCTTTGTGATAAACTATTTCTATTTTCACCGTGCATTTTTCGAGTATAGACAATGTTTTTCACCAAGTGTTTTTATAACAAGTGCATTTAGTTGGTGAAAAACATTGTCTATCTTTGTGATAGTTTTAAAAAAATGTAAAGCAATCCCATTACAGGCCTGGACAGGCCCTTAGGGTTCCAGGAGGTTGAGGCTCCCAGATTTCAAGACAATCGGCACGTGAAGGTGGTAAGGTTGTCAGCCCTACCCATCGGCCGTCTTTACCCCCCAGGAGATATTCCTGTTACTCATTTCTGAGTCGACCCCAGGGTCGTAGTTCGGCCGGAAGGATTACACCATCGAACCCGCGACCTTCCGTCTTGGAGCGCAGTGTACGTATAAAGTAACATTATGGCGCGTTCGCTTAACCGTTGTTACCATGGAAAAGCAACAATGCTTTCCCTTTGTATTGTTGTTGACCTACATGCAGATGTCAGCAATATAAAAGTGTTCAGTGTTGCCATGAAAATGCAACAATAGTTCCCTTTGCAGTGTTGTCGGTTTACAAAATATTTCCTAGAGCTGTAAAAAAAAAATTGTAAACTCACGTAAAGTGCTCGATAATTTTTTGTCAGATTTTAACAAGATTTGGGAGTTTCTCGACAGAATTTCGTGGAAGTCGCCAACATCAAATATCAAGGAAATCCGTCCAGTCGGACCCGCACTGATACATGCGGACAGACGGACGGACACAGAGATATAATAAAGCCAATAGGCGCTTTTCGCGACTTGTGCGAACGCGCCTTAAAACAGGTTGAAACTGCTACCTAAACCATAGTTCCCAAACCCCTGTCTTGGAACTATTTAAACCCACCATGAAAGAACGTATTCTTCTTAAACAAGACAGGCGATGTACGTATAAACGTAACACTGAGGCGCGTTCGCGTAACCACTGTTGCCGTGGAAAAGCAATAGATATTCCATATTCTGAGTGTGTGTCTGTAGCCTTAGTTATACAGCATGCAAAGCGCATGCGCCGTATTATATTGTCATCTGTGGCCTGTCTGGCTGTACAGCATTTTTCCAAATTATCTCATAAACGCCACGATTTTTGGAAAAAAAGTTATTGGATATAAAATGTGTGTTTTGATTTTTCTCAATAACGTTTGACCGAAACATTTCTCATTATATGAGGAATTGAGCGAGATATTATCATAAATGTACGTAGGTCTTCATGTAAAGTACCGTTATTCTTGTCAGACTTTAAGGAAACTTGAATCTTCTTGACAGATTTTCTATAAATAAATATCAAATTTCATGAAAATCCGTCCTGTGGGAGTCGAGTTCTTCCATGCGACTAGACCAGTGGTTCCCAAACTTTTTCGGTCCACCGCCCCCTTGGTACCATACACAGACCCAAACGCCCCCCTACCTTTTTTAAAAAAACATAAATGTGCTTTTGTTTCCACTTTTATTTCATATTTAAAAAATCGTTTAAATAAAATTATAAGAGTTAAACTTCACGTTTTATGTGTTAATTAATAATTTAAAATTTATTATATTTTTTATGATTAACAATAATTCATCTAGCAATAGTTTATTAAAAAAATAATATGTGTTTGAATAACATTCATAAATTAATATACTAAGAAACTTAATTCATTTTTTATTTTTAACAAAAGATTATTTGAATTTTATTATAAAAATAAATGCACTACTTTTCTACTAGCGCCTCCCTGTGAACATAACAGCACTCCCTTCCACCTCTCGTACCTATTAGCGCCCACCTCGGTAATCCCACCGCCCCCCAGGGGGCGGTACCACCCACGTTGGGAACCACTGGTCTAGACAGACAGACATGACGAAGCTAATAGTCGCTTTTCGCAATTTTGCCAACGCGTCTAAAAACTGGACAGCTGCAAACATGTGAATGGAAACCGGAGCCGAAGTACAACTTGGCTGCGTGTAATGTGTTGAAAGGAGATAAGCGGCTACGACATGCAGGAACAATGCAACAGGAATTGCAGTTTCAAAGTCGCGGCCACACGCTGATTCAATACCGCAGCCAGAGCTTTATCGGAGTAAGCTACCGAACTCGATAAAGCCACCATCGTCAGTCACTGGACAGATGGCAGCACGGATTGGACGGCCGAACCCTGCTGATTTTTCAATGAACCACATGAAACAGGGTCTTCTGGCGCCACAGTGACTGTTTACTCCCACATAGATGGCAGAGAAAGGTATTTTTGAGGGGCAAAGTTGTATCACGATAAAATTCTGCTTCTTTGTGAGGACAGGAATATAATTTCCTGTAGGGTAGTGGCAGTCTACATGATTTAAATTACTTACTTCTGAGACATAATTCAGTATATACAGTTCAATCCCCTACTAGGGTAATAAAAAGTACAAGTACATTGATATTTCTAATGATAATGAATAAGACATTTTATATGCAGCCTTCAATAGTAATAGGTTTATCAGACCACCACGCCCAAATGCTACCTGTGGTATTTAAAAATTGCACTAAAATAGATCACAGATTTCTAAAAAGACAATTTGGGGAAAAATATATCAGGGAATTTAAATATTTATTGAGTAAGACTTCATGGCAGGAAGTATTTCTAGAGACAGAGGTAAATGTCAAATTTGATGCCTTCATGAGATCTGTCCAGCATTCTTTTGAAGTAGCCTTTCCATTAAAGTTAATGTATAAGAGAAGATCATTAAGAAATGGATGGATCACAAAAGGTATAAAAATATCTAGCAAAACAAATGAGATTTTTAAGTATACTAGAGAAACAACCAAATATCACAGAGGAAGTACTAACGTATATTGCCAAGTATAGAATGATATACAGACGAGTAATTAGAGATGCTAAGATATGAGAAAATGACAAGTACATTCCAAATGCAAAAAATAAATCTACAGCAGTTTGGCAGGTTATAAAATAAGGAAATTGGAAAAACTCATTTAAATAAACATGTATCACAATAAACTGGAATTCTGTAGAAATTACATACCCAAAAAAATGTAGCTGAATTATTTAATTCTTATTTCTCTAGAATTCCAGAGAAACTGTTAAAGAAACAAGGGCGATAGTAGGATAAACCCTCAAAGTCATCATTTTAAAATAAAGGAAAGTATTAAAACTATGTTTTTGTTCCCAGTAACAGAAAATGAAGTGGAAACTGTAGCAAAAGGTCATAAGAAAAAATCATCGGCAGGAATTGATGGAACACCTGATTGTATTGTAAAGCAATGCATACAATTACTAAAGAAGCCTTTAATTAATATCTATAATGCATCTTTTGATTCAGGCATTTTTCCAATCAATTAAAAATTGCAAAAGTTAAACCGCTACATAAAAAAGGGGGTAAAAAAGATACTCAATATTACAGACCAATAACCCTGTTGTCAGTATTTCCAAGACTGTTAGAAAAATTAATGTATAATAGATTAATGGCATTTATAGTAGAAAATCAAGTACTTTCTGATGCACAATACAGATTTAGGGTAAATAAATCAACTGAAACAGCATTACAGTGTTTCGTTAAAAGTATACAGGCCGTTGAGGATAAGATGAACTGAAATGAAATTTTCCTTGATCTCACAAAAGCCTATGATGTACTAAATCATAAAATTTTATTGTCTAAATTAAATTCTTATGGAATTAGGGGTGTGGTGAACTTATGGTTTGAATCCTATCTATCCCATCCGAAACAATGTGTGGAAATAAATAATATGAAAATAGGGCAGTGTGTTTCAACTATAAGGACAATGAAGCATGGCATCCCACAGGGATCAGTTCTTGGTCCAATACTATTTTTATTGCACATAAACGACTTGCCTCTGAACACTAAGGGTTCGAAGATAGCGTTATTTGCGGATGACACAAATATTTTAGTATCAGGGAAAAATGTGACCAATCTTCAGTATAAAATAAATAATGTTATGACTGAATTACAGACATGGTTTAAGCTTAACAATCTTGTAGTTAATGCTGAAAAACGATGGCAATGTCCTTCCATACATTGCAAAATAAAAGACCAGTGTCACCACATATTATATTTGAAGGTAAAGATATTCAATACAACTTGGAAACAAAATTTCTGGGTGTATACATAAATGAAAACATGAAATGGAATAGTCACATTAAATATTTAAGCTCAAAACTACGTACAAACTCTTATATGATAAATTCCCTAAGGGGAATAATGAGTCAATATATTTTAAGAAACATGTACATTGCACATTTTAATGTTCACATGAAATATGGTTTGACCTTGTGGGGTAATGATCCTGAAAGCAAAAGGACTTTTAAATTACAAAAGAAAATTATAAGAATAATTAGTAATGTTGGCCGAAATGCTTCTTGTAGGAATCTTTTTAGAGACCTTAATATACTCCCAATACCATGTTTATATATAAGTGAAGCCATATGTTATACTAAATCAAATACTGAAAAGATGAAGTTAAACGATGAAATCCATGACCATTGCACACGACATAATTCATATCTTCATGTTCAATTCTACAGAACTACATTTTTTTTAAAAATAATGTTGCAAATATGGGTCTTAAATTATACACTAAATTGCCAAAGTAAAGAAATTAGAAAAGTTATAGACATTCAACAGAAAGTTGAAATATTTTTTACTGCAACATATCTTTTACTCTGTGGATGAATATATGTCTAATTGAATATTTTCTATTACTTGTTCATTACTATGCATGTTTTGTTGTTTAGAAGCCTTGTCAGGGAGGATATTAATATTTGAAACCATGAAGGTGTATTGTAATGTTGCTTGTATCTTTTCTGTGATGTACGATTTGTAAATTGATGTCTAATGAACTGTATGCTGTGTAATGAATTTGACATGTCTGGTGTCATATGTGTGACTGAGTGGACTATAAAATAAATAAATAAATAGACCACCAGGGTTCTGCAACAGTATCGCTGACTTTGAACAAAGCAGGTAGCAATAAGCAATTGCATTCCTGTCTGCTGACATAGTATATGAGGAGTATCTGTACTAAAGGTATGTACACAGTCTGACAATTATATAATGAGACTGATTTTATTTTGACCAAGATAGAAGTGCCATCTATGAAGCAATGCATGCCATCCAAGTGCCCAACCTTCATCTGTAATCTGGCAACACCACAACGCCCCAAGCTGAGCATGACGGGAAATACGGTGCCATGTTGTGTAGGTAGTGAGAGGACGTGGTCACAGTAGCGGCATGGAGCAGAGAGCGAACATTAAATTCGGTGTTAAACTCACAGTCTCATTATATAATTGTCGGACTGTGTAACACACCAGAATCTTCACACCATTACATTGGAGCTGTCCTCTTTGACGTAATAAGCAGCACCTCATATCTAAGGTTTAATTTGGTAGTGCAACAGTTTGAGGGATGAAGGTGCCTGCATCAGTGCGTTGGTGAATGTAACATTGACAGTGTGTTAGGTGTCTTGAGAGTATAAGGAATAGCTGGGATAGTCTCTACCTGATGCTTTCTCTTGTTACTGCACCAGCGGGAAAGTACAGTAATTACCACATGCGAGCATCTTTATGCCGTTTGGGGGTAGAGTTCCCTGTCATAAATCAATTATGGCTTGACTTCGGTGCATTTACTTGTAACATTTTAGGTACAGTAGCGAATACGTAAGCCTTTTACTGTACGTACAGTACACAGAACTGACTTCAGCGAAGAAGTGATATGTATGTACAGTATCAGCACTGGCTGACCAAAGAGGTGCGTATCTTGGTGCGTGGTGCTTCCATGACTTAGGTTACTTCAAGAATTGTACTGCATTTTTGTCAGTTGGTTCGCTGTGATCTGTTGCAACTGGAGGAAGTTTCCTTAATTTCGGTGTGTACGTCTGTACATAGCAGGTACATACACTGTAGGTTACATAACTTCTACATATCCACCTGTCGTGCACTGGCTTAAATTTGTAGCAGGACAAGACATAGTGTGTTTAAGTTTTCTTCATTTTGGAGAGCAGCCTTTAAAACGACTTTTCAGTCTTTCTCTTTACAGTTGTAAAACTTTGAAGCGCCACTGCCATGCTTTAACTTTATCTAAGAAATATGAAATTGTTTCCTTCTGGGAAAGTCACAAACATTTAAGTCAAAAGGATATTGCTCATCGCTTTGGGATTCCAACCAGTACGCTAGGAGATATGCTAACAAATGCAACAAAAATTAAAGTCTTTTAAAAACAGCAGCTATAGTGCTGATGCAAAGCGACATAGGAAGACCAGACTCGATGACGTAGCTTTGCTGGCCTGGTTTAAGAAAACGAGAATGAACAATCCTGAGGTGGCCATAAGTTGTCGAGTGCTGCTGGAAAAGGCAAATGATTTTGCAAAAATATTAGCTCAAAGTGAAGACAGTATTTCTACAGCCTGGATACATCGATGGAAAACTCGACACATCACTGTGTCTAAGAAAATGTTCAGCGAATCGGCTACTGTTTGTGAAAGCGACGTACTACACGAATGGAAGGACATAAAATTAAGGTAAATTTTGGATACATTTGCACCACGTGACATTTACAATTCGGATGAAACAGGACTCTTCTGGAAAACATTACCTGATCGCACTCTGGCATTTAAAAATGAACTGTTTCAGGTGGTAAATTGTCCAAAGGAAGAGTGACGTGTTTAGTTTGTGCTAGTATGGCTGGAGAAAAGGTGCCACTGTTTGTGATAGGAAAGTACGCAAAGCAGCGGGCTTTCAAGCGTGCAAATAGGCTGCCTGTTGAATACAGGGCCAATCGAAAAGCGTGGATGACTTCCACGTTATTTGAAGAGTGGCTGCTAAAATTTGACAAGCGGATGAGGGCCGAAAAGCACAACGTCACTCTTATTCTGGACAACTGTGCCACTCATTCTGTAAATACAGCTGCTGTGAGAAACGTCCCAGTTTATTTCCTTCCGCCCAACACAATGTTTAAAACTCAACCGATGGACGCTGGGGTAATTAAAAATTTGAAGCTACATTATCGCAGTCAATTAGTGTGCCAGCGATTAGCTGCTCATGAAGAAAGAGTTTCATTTCAGTTCAACATTCTCGATTCAATGCGACTCTTGTGTCGCGCCTGGTACATGGTAGAGCCAGAAACAATCATCAACTGTTATAAGTCAGTGGGACTTGATACTGATGAGAGAAATGAAGGACAAGATAAGACAGATGATTTGTCAGATTTTGCAAGCTCTGACTGTGACTAAAATGACTGGGATGCACTTATACGCTGTATTTCCATTCCCAATGGAGTCGACTTTAATGACTACATCTCTACTGATGATAATGCAGTAGTTTCTGAGGTGCCAAGTGATCGTGACATTGTTGCTGCTGTGTCTGATCATGCCGTAATTGATGATAGCGATGATGAACACGAAATTGGTGCTTGTAACTTAGAAAGCGAACGCCCAATTGTGACAACAAAGGACGTTCTGAGAGCTTTCAAGGTCATTACCCAGTATTATGATGCACATGGTTCAGATGATAATTTAGATATTAACTGCTCTGTATTGAGGACATCCAAAGGTGAATGTCAAGCGCCAAGAAGCAAACAAACATTACTGACTTTTTGAAACTAAAAGTATGTAATGTGTAATGTGTGCTTTTGAATGTGCAAAATGTATCTGTTCATGTCCATATGCAATATAACTGAAAACAAGCGTAACTTAAGTGGTATTAATTTGAATGTTATTTTAAAAAGTAATTTAACCGAACCTTGGATATAACAAACTTCGGTTATAATGGATCTTTTTAGGACTCCCCTTGGGATCCGTAATAACCAAGGTTGACTGTATATATATATATATATATATATCATATACTACAACCCCATAAGTACAGTAGCAGCAGACACTGGAGTCTGAGTAGGTGCTGAGGCTTGCCGTACACTCATCTCCCACGTATCGAGCAGCTGTGATACCGAGAAACGACTTGGAAGCTTTCGTATCCTAGATGCCAAAGCTTTCTGCACAGCACTCAAGAACTGTGTGGAACCATGTTCGTGAGGGGCCATGTGACATCGTGGTGGGCTGCGAGGGTAATCTTCAGGTACAGAAAGGGACACAGGTGGAACACAAGGCAAGTGCCGATCATCAAGCCAGCACAACAACTGCACGGAGCGAGACCCAGGCTGCTGAGTTGGATCAAGGCTAACCTGGAAAAGCAAAAAACGTGGATTATTTTCCATTCACAAATTTAATTTATGGTATACTTACTGATTCTAGCAGCAACTCAAAGCATGTAACATCAAGCAGTAGGATAATAAGCGAATAATGAATTGGAAAGGATGTGGAAGGAAGCTGCCATGGCCTAATTGTGGGCGGTAACTTGTTAACCACCTAGACAAACAGACACAAACCACAGACGACCCCAAGTCAGCCAGCCTCAAGGCAGATATGGAACCTGGGGCCTACTTGGCTACAACATTGAGTTACGTTCATATAATTTGATAATGTAATTTGTAAGAGAAGTAACATTGCAATGAATTTGGAACAGACATGACAGGATGTGGTCGAGACCTATTTGAAGGTACTATCACAGCATCTCACTATCTCCTGGAGTGACTGAGACAAACCATGATAATTCTTGGTCGGGATTGTCAGTACCCCAGCTGAGATTCAAAATGGGCACTTCTCTATAAAAACGATTGAGAAGCCCCCCTGCTTTAGGAAAATTGCTCGATGTGCCTGCCATAAGCTATAAATTATGACTGCACAAAATGAAATGAAATTCCCATTCAACTCTTTAAGCATCGTGGTGACTATGTATCACCAGGTCTAGCACTAAAAAATTCTACATTCTGCCCACATAGTGCATTTATGTATTACCGTATGGATCTCAGAACAAACAAAACAGTGATTATTTCCCTATACAGCATTAAATGGTTTTTATAAGTGTGACAGTCTGTTTTCTGCATGGTACAAACTGAATCTTTAAATGTAACTGAAGATCTTTAAAGCATTAATGTTTCTATTCCAGACAATGCAGCCAGAATCACTCTAGGAAGCTCCAGATGGAAGATTTTTAATATTGAAATAATAAGGCTCAAACCATAGACAGTGGATGTTGAGTTAAAAACACTGTCATATGAGATGTGTCACCATGCATTCTGGTAAACTTCTATTAAACTACATGGCATCACATGCCAGGAGACCGTATTGTTCATTCAGTGCCATGAGAGAATATATATAAACACTGAGGGTCAACATCAGTGGAAAGGAAACCTCTTCAGATTTGAATTAGACCCTATATCCTGCATACTTAACACAGGTTCACTTCAGCATATATACGTACCTTAAATCTTTGATCAAGACGAGCAATTTCCCCCTGAAGTACATCAGGTATGTCATTTGGAGTTTCTTCCACTTTCTTCTTTTTCAGTGGAGGTGGAAGCATTCTGAAGCAAAAGGAAGTAATCAGCCCGTTCAGCTGGACGCTTCTAGTGTGTACCGCTTAAATCGTACATCTTCTCTGAAAGAGTTTCTTTAAACTGACACAGAATTTGTTGAATATACACTATGAAAAGTCCACCACTAAAACAAATAAAAAATGGACTTTACCCACCTGCACACTATTCCTCTAACAAATGATCTGATTCATTTACATTAGGTTTTAGGTTAGGCTTAACAACTTTCTTTTTGCAGTATATGTGTTTTGTTGTTTTTGTATTATTTAATGTGTGGGGTTTTTTGTAATGTGCGTGTGTTTTGTTTGTATTGTGTGGGGTGTGTTTGTAAGGTGTGGATGTTTTTGTTAAGAAGTGGATGTTTTTGTTAAGATGTGGATGTTTTTGTAATGTGTGGATGGTGTTCTAATGTGTGTACTTGTATTTACTGTATGTATTTTGTTTTGTAATTGTGTATAGTTTGTTTTGTATTGTTACTTTTATGTATATTTATATGTCCATTTGTATTGTGTGTACTAGTGTAAGGACTACTGCCACCGGGTGAAAACATTTGTATTGTGTGTACTAGTGTAAGGACTACTGTCACCGGGTGAAAACATTTGCATTGTGTGTACTAGTGTAAGGACTACTGCCACCGGGTGAAAACATTTGTATTGTGTGTACTAGTGTAAGGACTACTGTCACCGGGTGAAAACATTTGTATTGTGTGTACTAGTGTAAGGACTGCTGCCACCGGGTGAAAACCCAATTGCAGTAAATAATAATAATATATAATAATAATAATAAATAATAATAACAACAACAACAACAACTTTCGAAAGTATGTTACATATAGTGTACAAATAAGGTATAGTGGACACGAAAATAAAGTAACGTTGCATGAATAGTAATTAATAATGTAGAGAAACAAAAGTTACTAATAAAACGTTGAGGCATGTTCTTAAATGATGCTATGAATTGCTAAGTTTATATGGTGTTGATGACAGATACGCGAATGAGTATGTACTTAGGAAGGGGGGGGGGGGGGGCTTGTCCCAGTGCCACCTTGTCCACTACAAATCCCGAATAGATTGGCATGGAACTGAACCTGGTCCTCCTCAGTCAGAGGCCGGTGACTAACCACCTGTGCCACGGCATAACCTTTATTAATGAAATATAGTAATCTAGGATATATAAGAAATTCAAAGACAACCAATATATTGAATTCAAATCAACATATATTTAGTTCAAGTCAGCTACAAGTTTCAACCATATGTGGTCATCATCAGAGTGGCACACAAGAAAGAAAACAAGCGCACAGTTGTGTTTAGGATTGAGATCAATACGCTTTCACAACTGTGTACTTCTTTTCTTTCTTGTGTGCCAGCCTGATGATGACCATGTATGGTTGAAACATGTAGCTGACTTGAACTAAATATATGCTGATTTGAATTAAATATATTGTTTGTCTTTGACTGAATTTCTTATATATCCTAGATTATTTAAAACACATTGGGGATGAATTGCCTAAAAATATAGTAAATTGAATACTAATATATGTTATGTATATAGTCAATGATGACAAGCTATACCAATTTGCTTCTTCTTCTTCTTCATTTTATTTTATTTTATTATTATTAAAAAAGCTGTGACTGGCAAATAAATAACTAGTCAGCAAGTGCTTCAAAACACAATACATACTTAATCTCAGGGCCAAACAGTGCTTCAAGGCATGGTCCAAAAGTTCGCTGCAGTGTGTGATTCATCACAGGGCTCTGCAGTGTATTACTCACGGCCTCTAGTAACGGGCTGAAGATGTGATGCTCCTTCAGTGGGATTAAATGACTCGCCTGAGGTGCCATGGTACCCTCACCCTAAACAATTCAAGCCACAAAATTATAATACCAGGCTCTGACAATGTGATCCAACAGATGGGAAACTTCAATACTCTCAGTCTGGCTAAGTGCTGGCATTAAGAAATGATCTGTGCAGATCAAAGCTGTGGTAACATTCTGGAACTTTTCCTGCAGCAGGACCATACATTATCAACAACAAACATTTATCTCCATGTTTGGATGGTCATACTTTTCTCTGTGGTTGGATGTCAACCAAAAGCTGCAATAATAACTTCAGTGCCTCTTATCAAGTTACGTGCTCCGACATGCTGAATAGTTACATAACTTTTTTGTAAAAACAGGTGATATTATAATATATAAGCAAGTTAGTTGGCAGAAAAATGACTAAAACACCTTCATTATGGAGAAAAATGTACAACCATACAAATGGAAAGGATTAACAGACAACACAAAACATTTCTCTCCTATTCTTTGATTGTGGGAACACCAAGCTGTTCACAATTCGACTTTTGGGTGCGGCAAAGCTTACTACTCTGACAACATTATCACTGTTATTTTTATGTAATGAAAAAAGTAAACACAGATTAAATTCAGAGAACGCCTGCTACCAATTGCTCCAGAACGTTCTGTCTTCCTGTTTAATATACAAAACTATAAGGATAAAAATATACAGAATTATAATTTTGTCTCTTGTATACTGGTGAGAAACTTGGTCTCTCATATTAATGGAAGAACATACATAGGCTGTGGGTGTTTGAGAACAGGGTACTGTGGAGGATATCTGGGCCTAAGAGGGAAGAATAACAGGAGAATGGAGAAAACTACACAATGAGGAGCTTCATGATTTGCATTCCTCACCAAATATTTATAACTTAAAACCAACAATATTGCACTTATTTTATATATGTATATTGCAACCCTACATATGTTTCGGCTGTACTTCAGCCATCATCAGGGGTTTTCCTTGCAGCGTCCACTAACTGTATTTCTCACTAACATTTGATTCCTATTGGTTTTCTTAGTAACTAGGTATTGTGCATTGTCTTATTGTCTAGGTCGTATATTGTTCACTTTGTACACTGATACACTTATGTATGTGGGTTTTTTTGCACTTTTTAGTTTGACTTTTTTCTTGGTCCGTTTTGGGAACATGTAGTTTTGGCCTATTCTGGAGCGTGTCTGTAGCCTTCGGTGTTCTTTTTTCGGTCCTTCTTCTTTAGTTGTATGCAGGTGTCAGCCATCTTGTCACTGGTCCTTCTTCTTTAGTTGTATGCAGGTGTCAGCCATCTTGTCATGCTCCAGAATAGGCCAAAACTACATGTTCCCAAAACGGACCAAGAAAAAAGTCAAACTAAAAAGTGCAAAAAAACCCACATACATAAGTGTATCAGTGTACAAAGTGAACAATATACGACCTAGACAATAAGACAATGCACAATACCTAGTTACTAAGAAAACCAATAGGAATCAAATGTTAGTGAGAAATACAGTTAGTGGACGCTGCAAGGAAAAACCCCTGATGATGGCTGAAGTACAGCCGAAACATATGTAGGGTTGCAATATACATATATAAAATAAGTGCAATATTGTTGGTTTTAAGTTATAATTATCTCAAGCTTTGCACGGTATGTACAACTTTAAAGTCACCAAATATTATTTGGGTGATCAAATAGAGGAGGATTTGATGGGCAGGGTATGTGGCATGTATTGGGCAGAGAAGAAATGCTTACAGGAATTTGGTGGGGAAACCTGAAGAAAACAGACAACTGCAAGGCCTAGGTGTAGATGGGGGCATAATATTAAAATGGGACTTCAAGAAACACTGTGGAAGGATGTGGACTGGACCCATTTGGCTCGAGACAGGGACAAGTGGTGGGCTCTTGTGGACACGGTAATGAACATTCGAGTTCCATAAAATGTGGGTCATTTCTTGACTAGCTGAGGAACTATTAGCTTCTCACGAAGGACTGTGTCCTTGGAGTGAGTAAGATGGTTAATTATTATCTGATCGCGTTTTAACCTTTAAACAACCTGCGTTAATATATGCTAATGCACATAAAAAAAAACCCCTAGAAATTAATTTTATATATTTATGCAACAAGGATATTTAATGCATTTTTCATCCATGCAGCATAATGCTTTATTTTCCATAAAATGCCATTCATTTCATAATTTTATTTCTTTCTGTTCAAATAATACTCAAGTTTTTCATAAACCATGCGCTAAAATTTACATATCAACCCAGTAATTTAAAGGTAAATTCAACATGATACACTTTTACCATTTCTTTTTCCAATATGCATATGTTTTTGGGTTTATGAAGTGTCAGTTGTATCAAGTACTGCTGCACACCTCAGTAGCAATGACAGACAGCTATCGTGAAAAGACAGGCAAGAGAAAATTGTAACAAAATATAAAGGGAGCCATTTTGTTCACCAAAAAGCCAACATAAAGACCCTGAGTCTATGACGTGAGAATCCAGTACCTAACCACCCACGACAAAAGTCATTAGCTTAGCAGTCCTGTTAAAAAAACAGGCAGTAAATCTGGGATCAGACCAATGTGTGTTGTAATCAATACTTAGGGAGTGCAGCTGCTTGGCACTCAGGATTTGCAAGGTGAATGAAATGTTAAGTTGGCCCATAAGGACACAGCTAATGGGACAATCAAATCATTCACAGCTTCGATCACAGAAACTTCCATATAATGCTGAGGTTCCAAATGCATGGAGTTGTATTTTCACTCCCCCACACACCTTCATTGTGTTTAGGCACGGTGACAACATTACCGTTTTACCTGTACAAAGCAATGTTAAATAACAGCAGAGTAATCCCAATTTTCTCTAACAGTAACATCACTGTATATTCAGTTCAATGCCCTGCTGGGGTTTAAATTCCAACTACTGCCCAGGACAGGGGGGTTGACATTTATAGTACCCTTAAATGCATTCATGACCTTACAGTGAATCAAAGCCAGCAGCATGTGAAGAACTGAAAATCTGTATGGTACATCTAGGAAGGCAATGAAGAGTTAAGAACAGTGCAATAACAGGAACCATCAGCAGCAAATTATGAGTGGGAATTACCGTATATTCTCGAACCTAATCCGCACTTTTTTTACAGTTTTAGAGGGCTAAAAAATCAGATGCGGATTAGATTCGCGGTCTAGAGCTGGATTTTGGAAAAATGATTTGAGCTGCTGTACAATATAACAATAACGTAATTAATAAACAACGTAAGAACAATACAATACAATAATCTATTATTTTATTATTTATTATTATAATTTATTATTCATCAGACTCGCCGTCATCACTCATAATTTGAGGAATGTTCAAAGATCTGGCCTTCTTTATCGCCTCCTTGCGAGTAGATCATAACTCACAAACAGTCCAGTCTTGCGTCTCTCTTGAAAAAACGTGAAGACTGCATAATCAATTTCAGGAAATCGTCCTTTCTTGGGTCCAGCGAATTTCCTTCGTGACGCCTCACACCCGCTGATCGCTGCCTTGTGTTTCCGCCATAGTCGAACGTTGCTTTCATCAACTCCAAAAATTGCAGCGGCTTTGCGGTTTCCATTCTCCTCTGCGCACCGAATAACTTCACGTTTGAACTTTGCCGTATATGAGAGTCGTTTAGATTTCAGGTGTCCCTCTTCCATAACTACGGTATAACGACAAATTGGAACAAGCACCTCCCACGTTTCAACAACTAAAGATCAGCTGGCTTCAGACGAGATTGCGCACGTCTGTTGAGAAAGGCCCCGCCTCTATCGGTATGACTCATCGGCCACAGGCGTAGCGTCGGATTTTAATGCATTGGTAACATCCAATATTATTCAATCAGTCGCCCCGTGGGCAAGGGGTGGTTGAAGGAAAGGTGCGGATGAGATTCGCGAACTAACTTTTTTTTCGTTTAAGAAGTCGCCAAAAACTGGGTGCAGATTAGATTCGGGTGCGGATTAGATTCGAGAATATACGGTACTTAGCAATAAATAGAAATGGGACTGTATGGAACACACACATTACTGCATGGGTTTTAAATACATTTTAAAGACTGTGCAAGTGCGTACTTTTTGTACGTCTTCATGAATTCTGTCTCAAATATGCATTAACCGTCACACAACCGGGCTGGTATATAAATTTAAGTGCATGGTTTATGATAAATGTGAATATTATTTGAGCAGAAACAGATAAAATTACGAAATAAATGGCATTTTGTGGAAAATAAAACAGAGATTATGAATCATGTCTTAAAAATGCAGTAAATTTCCTTTTTGCCTAAATATATAAAATTAATTTTCAGTTTTTTAACCAACGAATGCACTTTATTTTCGTATCCGGTAGCGACATAATACGAAAATAAAATTGCATTCGTTGGTTAAAAAACTGAAAATTAATGTCAGGTGAACACAACGTGAAATATAAAATGTATTCTCTTTATGTGTGTTTGCATATGAGAACACAGGTTGTGTACGAGTTAACAAATAACAAATTTCTAGGATAAGGAGCACTGTATTTTAACAGAAATGCTGATCACATGGCGCAGGATGAAACAGAAATACACAGGCAATGCAAAGTTACAGTAAGTTTCAAAGAATCTTCTGAAAGCCTTGTACACACACTTACCCGTTTGAAATCAAGTTTCTCTAAGACAACCTCACACTTTAGCAGTGTCTCTAGTGGCATCCTCTTACTGGGATTGGACAGAATCTCCAGCAACTTCTTCATTTTGCTCAGCTTCTCTACGTCTGTAACAATCAATACATTATTATTACATTCAGCACTTCCCCAAATGTCAGTAGTGTTTCAGAGTTTCAACAGATCTATAAGTATATTACAATCTCATTTATATATTACAACTACATTTTCACCATGCTTCATACTGTACTTATTTTTGCTTGGTCTAAAATATGGTGGGTATTACATATAGAAGTTTTCCCATCAGAAGGTATGATCCTATAATACAAAATTTTTCCATAAACCAAACAGATAACAAATCTCCCAGGAATTTCCTTTGTTAGGCAATGGAAGGTACTGAAACTGATCAAGTACCTTAAGATCAGTGACACAGCTAGGCTTTTGTTGCCCAGGGCAAATAATCACAATGGCCACCCCTACCAGATATTATGAACTTTAAAACACTCACTATCATTTATTGAATTTACTTATATCTGGCTCACTAATTTAAAACATGTTGAGCATAGAAAATCAAATTGTTTCATATGACTCGATTAACTACAGTTGCCTGGCCATATAGTAACGATGGATTATTGTCATAGTCCCCAAACAGGAATAAGAGGATGTTTTAGTGCAAGCAGGGCCATGGGAAAGCCTAGAGGTGGATGGAAGGATGCTGTCTGGAGAGATACTGCAGATTTGCTCCAGAACACAGAACTGGAAGGCAGCAGCAAGGAAGAGAGGGGGTTGGAGGAAGGTGATCAGGGAGGCCATGCCCCCCCCCCCAAAAAAAAAAAAAAAAAAAAAAAAAAAAAAAAAAAAAAAAAAAAAAAAAAAAAAAAAAAAAGAGCTAGCTAGCTAGCTAGAGCACCACAGAAGCAGAAGGTTTAACTTTTATCCAATTGAGTTAGGTATTTAAATGTTAGCCCATGGTTTATAAAAAGTGTACTATTTAAACAGAAAAATATAAAATGAAATAAATGGCATTTTGTGAAGAATAAAACAGAGATTATGCAGCATGTCTTAAAAATGCAGTAAAATCCCTTGTTGCCTAAATGAATTTCTAGGGGCGTTTTCCTATGTGCGAAAGGTTAATTAGAACACAACCTCTGCTTGTTTCTGCAGCACTACAGACATTACAGCTCGTCACGTGCACAGCGTGATGTTTACCAACATCAAGAACACAACCTCTGCTTGTTTCTGTGACCCTACAGACATTACAGCTGGTCACATGCACAGCCTGATGTTTACCAACATCAAACGGAACAAATGTGCACGTACCATCATTGCCCATCCTGTTGATCATGCGACGAAGTGGTTCGATGTATTTGCTCAGCTGGCGGACCTTCTCTCTGTAGGCTTGATCTTCCTGCAGGTTGCAGGGACTAGGGGTGGGTACTGCAGGACCAGGAGTGTTCAGTGAACCTGGTGATGGCGCCATTCCTGTAAAGTCAATACATCACTCATATTATACCACTATTCTGAACACCTGTACACATGTAATGTGTCACACAGTGCAAAACCTGAAGACTGACTTCTAGTTACTTTAAAGAGCTGTTTCAACTGCAGATATAATACCAAAAAATATGGAAAAGACATCTATGATTTGTGATCAAATAACCCGGCTGAGAGCTGAATGATGTACCTGTGGAATACCGGTTGTGACCCAAGACTCAAAAATCAGATGCTACTGTATACGAGTCAGAAGTGTTACCACTTGAAACAACTTTGTTAGTGTAAATTATGCAAATTAATACAATACCTCTGTTAGGAATCATTACCAAAAGAAAACTAACACACTGTACTTACCAGCAGACCTCTGTGCTGTAGACATTGGGGTTAGCTGTGAACTAGGTGACGGAGCCAAAGCAGGTGATGCAGCCATCTGGTTGCTAATAAACAAAATATTCACTTGAGACTGTAAAGTACTGTCACTTGGATATTCAGTAAAACCTCAATTTTACATTTCTGTGCTGACCACCTAAAAACGGCATACAATCCAGGAAACATTGTTCTTATGGGCATTGGGCACGGACCATGCAAAGTGTAAAATCATGGAAAGCGCAAAATGCCAGAATACAGAATTCGGGTTTTACTGCATTTACATCTTCTTGATTTATTTTCAAAGTACAAAAGTTATGCAGAAGTTAAACCACATTTAAGGTGCAAAAAAAAGTGACAGCTGCACCCATTAGCTGATACAACAGCATTTCAGTTTCTTGGGATCCATTATTGAGCCACTGCATAGCACTGCTTGTGTCCACTGTAACAAATCCTTCTGGAACCAGCCCATGTCTGCAACAGAGCATGCTCTGTGTCTGTGATCCCAATGTCAGATTGCAACCAAGAGCAACAATGTCTTGGCTCGAATTATATTATCCAACAATGTTACATTTTTTGGCATTTGTGAATCATTAAATTTGCTGACAGTGAGTGAGTGCTATCCCTTGCAGTTCAGCTTGTACAAAGACGGTTCAATGGGAAGAACAAAATGTTTCCACTTTGAGGCAGACTGACTGTGGCAAGCACACGACCAGGAGTTCAGAACGAG
Source organism: Reticulitermes speratus (assembly GCA_021186555.1). Taxonomy (NCBI): domain Eukaryota; kingdom Metazoa; phylum Arthropoda; class Insecta; order Blattodea; family Rhinotermitidae; genus Reticulitermes; species Reticulitermes speratus. Next base: position 8,773,139 of record JAJKFL010000010.1, on the reverse strand, counting down.
GGACACACAAGAATGGTTTTTAATTCAAGGCCAGAGACCGCAAAAATATTGAGTATCAAGACAAGAATAAGAATTTTCTCTACTAGACCAGTTTTTTTCAATGTAATCACAATTTACAGCAATACACTTTCATAATACACTAATGCATGTTACTTATTGCACTTGACATCACGTCCTACTTAAATTAAAAAATCTCGTACAACATCCCATTTTTTGTTAAAAACACTCAAGTCTAGATGCTTCTTTTCACCACTTGTGGGATACAAATATTACAAACATTTATTTCATGTCATTTAGTAGGTATGACGACTGAAATAGTCAAGAAGCCAGATTCCATTCATATAGAGTGAAAAAATCCATCGACGATGACACGCAGTCTACCAGTGTGGGTAGAAGCTTTCTACCCTGAAGAAAGAGGCAGACAGTTCTTCCCAAACATTGGTAACAAGACACCAGTATCACATCTCTGAAGACACCAATGTGAAACCGTCAAATCTCAAGTGACAAATCAATATCTGAATCAAGATCAAGAGCCCTGTTTCTCATTTCAAATTTGAAAATTCATGCCTCGCACAAGTGACGCAAAAACGTTTAGTCTTGCAAATAATACACAATTTCCTAGAAAAAGGGAACTCAGTCAATGAAGCAAACTCCGTACCTCAGATCTTCCATCCCTAATCTGAGAACTGTTAGAGCTCCATGGTTCTGTGCAATGCCATTCAAGCATGATTCTGAATTAAAATCCTCTCTCCTAATTTCAAGTTCATAACAATTCAACTGTTTTCTTAATTATGTACACATGGCTTTACGGCTATGCCTGTGTGTGTAAGAAGACACTACCAGTAGCGGCACGCACAAAGTTAGGTGATGCTACTTTCAGGAAATATATGATTATTTTCACACAGCCACAGATGAAAGTGATTTTCTTCACTTTTCTGCAAATCATCCAACCCAGTGAACTCATCTATTTGTACAATTCCACCCCCCCCCCCAAAAAAAGTCTGTAGGGGGAAGGGAGGGCCTGGGCTGAACCTACAAGATGACCTCCACATACTAACTAACTAACTCCATGGAGCAGAATCCTTCCTAAGAAGCCAACAGGTCCTCATATTCCCCGCATTTTATGGAACACAAACGTTCATTATCACATTCACAAGCGCCCAGCACCTGTCCCTATCCTAAGCCAGATCAATCCAGCCCATGCCTCCCCACCCCATCTCTTGAAGATCCATTTTAATATTATCCTCCCATCTATGCCTAGGTCTTCCAAGGAGTCTCCCTCCACATATTTCTATAGAGAAAAGATAAAAATATTTTGGAAGATTTCTTTGTTATTTCCACTGTCATGCACTGACAGCTAAACCCCATACATGTACTATGATGGCTGGAGACAAGACTCTCCTTCCCCATCCACACTGCTAATGAATGGAGATACGAGAACATCATATTGTCAGTACCGCTCATGTGACTTGCAAACGCTGAGCCACACTGTCAAATACATGCTGACAGGAATCCAGGAATGACAGTAAAACTGTCTTTATGGCAGAAATTCCAGAAAACCAAACAGTACTGTGGCGTTCAACACAATTAAACTGACAGTGCATATGAACATGCTCATTTGCTCATTACAATAAACTTACTGGTCAAGTCACAACTATGTTTAAGTACTCCCCAATGAAAAGTTGCAATCATCAGACTATCAAATTATGCTGCTGAGGTTGACTTTGAAATTAAAGACAAAATAAGCTGGTAATAATAATAATAATAATAATAATAATCTCCTCCTCCTTCTTCTTCAATGGTTCTACAGCCCACATTGGCCCTGGCCTCTTCAATAGTTCGACTCCAGATATCCCTGTCCCCTGCTAGCCTCCTCCATCCTCGTGTTCAGCAGCAACGAGGAGTTCCTCCTGCTGTTGTTTTCCCATCTTAGTCATGGTCTTGACACAGGTCTTATTCCACAGAATTTTCCATTCAGTACTTTTTTTTGGCATTCTTGTATCATCCAGAATTCAATTAACATGTTCGATTTACGTCGCCTAATCCGTCGCTGTTTTTCTAACATTATCCGAGGCTTCTCTCAGGTCTTCTCAACAATTACTTTTTTACAGGGGGTGAGGGTGGGGGTAAGATAGGGATATTAAATGCTTGATATGTGGGAGTGGGGAAGAACACTCCTTACAGGTTCAAAAAATACAAAACCTTAAAAAAAAAATAATCTCTAAGAACATGTACAGAAGCGTACCTTGGTGGAGCAGCACCCAGACCTGCCGGAGAAGACTGCAATGCAGACGGTGATGGGCTCTGTCGCAGAAATGCATTGGAAGCAACATTACGTGGACCAGCAAACCCAGCATTTTGACCAGTCATCATGATCCCCTCACCACTCTGGAAAACAGAAAAAACCTTACAACTTACAAAGGCCATACCACATGCAACAAGCTACATATGCAAAAACAGTTACTATCCTCAGTATCGTGAGATGTTCTGTCACACACAATCGCTATTACAATCCACGTATTTCTGCAAGGGAATACAAAGTGGGGCAGAAATACCTGATGGGTTTTAAAATGAAGTAACTAACGCAAGGAAAGGTGCCATTTGTTAACTCATGACTCAATGGAAAATTAATCATAACCATCAACATTTAAAAATTACATTTTCCAGGTCACATCCATCACTCCCATAACATCTGCATGCTTGCATTCACCCTGGCAAAGAGGTCATTACATTAGGGATGGCTTCAATACAGTGAATAACTTCATGTTTTTACATCAGAGATGCTGACAGAATGTGTCTCATACATTTTGGCCTGCAGGTAGTCCCACAGGAAGAATTCCACTCGCAAAACATTGGGTGAGCAAGGCCAATTAAAGGGACCTGATGTTTTCGCAGCAGTATTTTTCCTGCGGAGATACCTGAAGACCAAAATGTATGAGACACGTCCTGCAGGCACCCCTGACTTCAAAAGCAAATTTTGGAATGTAATGAAGCCATCCCTAACAACTTGCTGCAATGTGTAATGGCCTCAGTGTCAGAGTGAATGCAAGAGTGCAGAGGCGACAATGGTGGTAATGATGGTCACCTGTAACATCATTTCCAATGCTGATGGGTACAATGAGTTTTCCACTGAGTCAAAAATGTGTGTATATATTTGTTAATTGCACCTTTCCTTGCATTGGTAATTGGATTTCAAAAACCATCAGGTATCTCTACCCCAACTGCACAAGCTTCAATATGCTGCTGTGGTAGATGTCCATTTGAACACTCTGCAACCATGTACACACAACTTCCTGGACTGCCACACCTTTCTTGTAGGCAGTACTGGCCCCTTGTGTGATCCTTCAACGTCCCAAGCTGGTCATGTCCAGAGTCCAGAGTGAAGGGAGGACAAAGAAGTATCCAGTCACACTCTTCAATATTCTAACGCACTGAAATTTGATATTCTAACGCACTGAAATTAATTAATGTGTGGGTGTTTTTTTTGTAATGTGCATGTGTTTTTTTTTCTTGTATTGTGTATGGGTGTTTTTGTAAGGTGTGGATGTTTTTGTAATGTGTGTACGGTGCTCTAATCTGTGTACTTGTATTTACTGTATGTATTTTGTTTTGTATGTGTATGGTGTTTTTTGTAAGGTGTGTACGGTGTTCTAGTATGTGTACTTGTATTTACTGTATGTATTTTGTTTTGTATGTGTATGGGTGTTTTTGTAAGGTGTGGATGTATTTGTAAGGTGTGGATGTTTTTGTAAGGTGTGATGCTTTTGTAAGGAGTGGATGCTTTTGTAAGGTGTGGATGTTTTTGTAATGTGTGTACGGTGTTCTAATGTTTGTACTTGTATTTACTGAATGTATTTTGTTTTGTAATTGTGTATAGTTTGTTTTGTATTGTTTTTTTATGTATATGATATGTACATTTGTATTTTGTGTACTAGTGTAAGGACTACTGCCACCGGGTGAAAACCCAATTGCAGTAAATAATAATAATAATAGCCACAAATGTCTGTGCTATGTAAGGTTGTGCAATGCCATCTTGCAGGACCTCTCTGTTCACCGCTTGTCACAAGGCGTATGTCGCATTCTGTGAGTGTCTAAACACAAGATCAGCACTGATGGTATCCCCTCTGTGCTGAATATCAACCAGAATCGATGGTTTCCCGTGCTGAAAATCAAACAGCATCGATGGTTTCCCCTCTGTGCTGGAAATCAAACAGCATCGACGCTTTCCCCTCTGTGCTGAATATCAACCAGAATCGATGGTATCCCCTCTGTGCTGAATATCAACCAGAATCGATGGTTTTCCCTCTGTGCTGAAAATCAAACAGCATTGATGGTTTCCCGTGCTAAAAATCAAACAGCATCGATGGTTTCCCGTGCTGAAAATCAAACAGCATCGATGGTTTCCCCTCTGTGCTGAAAATCAAAAAGCATCGATGGTTTCCCCTCTGTGCTGAAAACCCACCAGCATCCATCCTCAGTATCCCACAAGACAGTTCCTGTAACTTTAAAGGACAAAGGAACTGTTTTGTTCTCCTCCTGCTTCTTTGGAAGTGTGATGTGGTGTCCAGTCCATGCTTTGATGGTTTGTTTTGAGGTTGAAATGGTGGAACCAACTTTCATGACCAGTCACGATATTCAGCAGGAAATCACCACCCCGTGCAGCTTATCTTCCAACAAGCTATTAACCCTTATCCTATGTGTGTATTAGAATAGAATAGAATAGAATAGAAATAGGCGGGCACCGGAGCATCCCATGCACATCGACCATTTCTGATCCTCTGTGCAGCCCTTATATTCATTTGTTTAGCAGCCCCACACTTTGAGCAAAGTGAAGTAATCCTTAAAGTCTCCTGGTTTCATAAAATGATATCCCAGGTACCTGAATCTTATTGCAGCCAAGGCCTCACAGTCACCGAGAACATGCGAGGCCGTTTCAGATGCCTGTGTGCATCTATCACACTTGGAACTGTCTACTAGCCCCAGTTTAAACAAGGTCCCTTTAAATGACAATGTCCTGTGAACAGCCCTGTCAGTATCCTTAGCTGGTTTTTGTTCAAATTGGGTAGTTCACCAGCTCTTCTAGCAGTGGGTCTTTTGAGAAAGTCTCTAGCCTGTCTTTGTCCATGAATGGACTGCCAATATTCTGTATGTTTCCTATTCATCCATTCCCTGATCACCTCCCTGGCAATCTTAGCAGATATGCCCAGGGCAGGCTCAGGTCCTATAAACGGACGTGAGGAGCCCTGTCTAGCTAGTTGATCAGCCTTTTCATTCCCATCAATTCCCATGTGTGTATTATATTTACGACACACATAGAAAAACACTCAAAGAAACTCATTTCATATATTTAGGTAATAAGAAGACTTACTGAATTTTTAAGACACACTGAAAAATCCATCTTTTATTTTCCACAAAATGTTGCTGGTTTTATAATTTTTGCCTTTTACTGTTCAAATAATTTTGTTTTACATAGACCAAGTGCTAAAATTAAAATACCTGCCTCACAGGACAAAGTTCAGCCATATCCATACATCCTCTTTTGTGTCTATCAGGAAGCAAGAACCCACAGAAAGAGTCTCCAGCACCCCAAGTTTATACCACCTACGTGGCATTGCATGCAATGTAAAAATTAGGTTCACTTTTTGAATCCTTTTATGCATTTTGGTCTCAAGCAATTAACTCATGATATTTCAGTTATAAAGATAACAAATGTATATTATCAGGGCAACTTCATATGCAGTGGCAACACCAGAGCTCTTAGTACTTCATGGCTAAAGAAAAATTCATGAAGCACAGGTCATATTACAGACCGCCAAAAACGCGAGTGCAAAGCCATCTGCTGTCTGTGCCCTCCACCTTAGGACTCTCATTATACAGGTCCTCTTCAGTGCCCATGATGTCACAGCACATTACCTACTGCAACAAAATCCTTGAAACTACACTTAACACTTCAAATCTTGCTGCAACATCTCTACGATATACTCCATTTAGTACAAAAATGAAAAGCAAAAACCACAGAACCAGAAAAACATAACTGATAGGATGTGCGTAAGCGATGTTGTGGTCTGTGACTGATTATCGACCATGGTACAGTTTGACAATCAAGAAATGATTAATGGTTGTAAAGCCTTCTAAATTAAATACATGGAGAATTTTTGTACAGATATCTAAAAAACATGAACTGCTAAAGCAAGAAACACGTTTTACATGAGAACATCATATGCAGGAAAATTTAATATTATTCCTATTGGAGTTTTGGCGGAACTTCAAAAATCTAACTTCTTACATGGGAAAAACTCTGTACCTGCAAAACACCGTATATGATACCAAAATGAACAAGAAACTTCATCACTCACCTTTCTCGGCTGCTGCATTTGGGCCATGTGGGACATCTGGTTTGTTATCTGTCCTGGCATCTGAGGCATCTGACCCATTGACTGACCTTGAATTTGACTTTGCAACTGACCACCCATCTGTCCTGGCAACTGCATTCGCATCTGGGATGGAATCTGACTTGGACAAGCAACATTTGACATGGGTCCTGGCTGCATCTGC